>QHKN01000090.1:0-196730 GCA_004366955.1 Fusarium humuli | reverse complement strand
GCCCATCTACACCCCCAGCTCCCCTCCGCATCCCCAGAAAGTCTCCCCGCCGTGCTCTTCGCAACCATGGCATCCCACCGCCAGCGTACATACCTCGGGCAAGACCCTACTACGCTCCGCCTATGGCGCATTACTCCCCGCCGAGGTACGACTATGGGTATGCTGAAGCAAAGGGCAAGTTTGTAGAGACTGATATGACGGACGCGGGGAGTTATAGGGAGAGGAGGTTTTGCGGCGTTGATAGGAGGAGAGGATGCTGCTTGTTGGTTATTTTCATGGTTGGTGCTGCTATTGTTGCAATTGCCTTGGGTGTTGGGTTGGCGATAGGTTTGGACAATGCGTAAGTCACACAACATAGGTACCGATATGAGAGATGCAACTAACTGACCATCAACAGAAGCAAGAAGAAACCACAAGAATCTTCAACTCCAAAACCTACGCCTCAATTCCCCGCTGGTTCCTATTCCTTCAGAGCAGATCTCCAAAACATATCCACGGGCTGCACATCCAATCCCTCAACATGGCGTTGCTACCCCTACACACAAGGATCCTCAGCAACCTTCTTCTGGATCATCACAACCAACGACGACAACTCATACAACATCTCATCCACCACAAACCCCTTCGCGCCATCTTTTTCAAACCTGACTCTCAAACGTCTCGACGAGAACACTTCCAAAGAACGATTGCAGTTCTCGTTCTCAATGACCAAGACGGTTGTTCCGGATGCTATGCTGTCATCGAGTAACCGTGCGGCGAAGTGCATGTTTGACAATACGCTGTTTGAAGCTACGCTTTGGACGCAGAGGAACGATGGTAGCGATGATGGATCTGGCGGTGATAAGTTTGCCGAATGGCCTGGTGACGTTGAGATTGTACAGCGCAAGATGTTCAGGGGCGGATCACCAGAGTGTCTGGACAGCCAGGGAAGTAACGTGGGCGATATAAAGGCTAGTAACGGTACATGCGAATGCCGTTATGCTAACTGAGCATTTTTTCTCTGCAAAGAAATTGGATATATTGTGGGCTGTGTTTTAGTCCGACGACCTTGAGCGAGAGAGGAAAACGGCCAACTGATAGGAGTTAGTGATACCCAGGAACAGCAAGTTCTATAATCTATATAAAGTAACAACACAATATGGCAGATGATATCAAACAGTAAACCTAGATTAGCACAAAGTAAAACATAAAAAAAGACAAACCCTGTGAAAGCACATTTTGTCTACCATCAACTCCCCAGCCTTCGCCAAACTAAACGACCTCACTACATTGAAAACACCAAACTCCCCTAAACCTTGCCCTCACTTCAGATAAGCATAAATAGGAACAGTACCAATCATGAGCTGGGACCCAAGCTCCTTCGTCCGGGACATGAGGTTGCGGAGAGTGACTGGCATATGTGGCAATGCTTTCCGGACAAATATGCGCATCGCCTTGGACTTGAGGTATTTGGGCTTCTTGGAACTTGGTCCACGAGCCACCCTCTGAATCGTTGGCGACAGGATCTCCACATGAGCTTTAAGCTCTTTAGTAGGACGTTGGGTAGCACGGTTAATGCTCATATTCCAGCCAGTAGAAGGGGGCTGACGCTGGAGGTTGTTTGGGTCTTGGCCAGGAGGCATTAACGGTGAAGCAACTTGATTGCGATCATCATCGAACTGGAAAAACGACTCCTCACGATCGATGTCCATAGCTTCCCCTGGACCGATCCCGTTTGACTGGCCTTGAATGGCAGCACCGGGTCGAGTTGTCGAAGAGTCTGAAAGGAGAGGAGAAGTAGTCAAGGCACTCGGTGGAGACGGCGGAGGCGGTGGTGTAATGCTCTGAATGTTCAGATCCGCCAACAAGGAAGCAGGAGGGGACCTTGATGAGTGGTGTGACATGACTACCACCGGAAAGGTCGGGGATAGAGCAGGCGTTGAATGACTTGTGTTGTTAGCAACATTCAGATTGGCTGCGGCCAGGAAAGCAGGAGGAGAGCTCGAGCTTGAGACAGCCTGGATAGCCCCTTGAGGCCTGTGAGCAAGGATACGTGATCCGCCAAGTTTTTGTATTTTGAGAGGACTCATGTCTTCAGTCGGTTCAGTCGACTCCTCTCGTGGACGCTTCTGCGGCGGTGACGGGGTGTTGACAGGTGCTTTCTTTCCAGAACCAGGCGGCTGTAAATCACTTGGAGGAGGCACGGCCTGAATAGGTGATTGCGTCAGCCCAGGAGTTTGTCGAGGGCCGACACCTCCTTGATTGCTTTGCACAGTACTTTGAGACTGTTGTTGGTTTGACGGGCCAGTAACATGTTGAGTGGGTTGATTCGGAGCTCGATGACCCTTGCTGGTGTCAGTTACCCGCACTCCAGGATGCAATGCGAAAAGTCCCTGCTGATGTACCACGGCCTGTTGAACAGGATTGACGTTGGCGGCTGGTGACTTCGGTGTATGGGACGGCAATTGTTGAGGGCCATGCAGCGCTGCCCACCATCGTGCAATTTCCCTAGGATCGTAGCCCGCGGAGTTCTTCCATTGCTGGATAACCCTCAGTATTTGTATCGGGGTGGGTCTGTCAACAGGATTCTCAAAGAGGCATCTGCGGACAATGTCACGTAGTTCTATATCAACCCAAGAAAAATCTTCGTTCTTCAGTGCCCAACCATATGTGTATCCTGTCTTTCCGTCCAGGCTCTCATAGCGTTCGCACACAAAGGGGTGCCTGTAAGACACTCCGGTAATCATAGATTCCATCTGCAAAGAATTAGACAAATCTTCAACCTGAACAAAACTGATTCAAACTCACCACTTTGGCAATGAGAAAGACATTAGTCCACGTCCCAAAGCGCCCAGCACAAGCAGGTCCCTTTGTAAAATCCTTGCTCCCAAAATCGTTCTGCACCTCTTCTGGTGTCATCCCTAATTGAAGGTCGTCCCACTCACTACTTATTTGTTCCTATACATATCATTTTTAGCAATTTCGACCAAGTTCGACACCAAACATACGTACCGGCGTTGCAGCTTGAAGCTTGGGGAACCATCGTAATTTCCAAAGACCGATTTCAGTCATTTTACCCCAATATTCACTCATGATCTCGCTGAACGCTCCCAGGTCATGCAACTAAGCCCGGTCAGCATATTGGCGTACTCATTGTGTTTCTAGTATAATTACTTTGAATGCGGGCCTGTCCTTATGAGACTGTTCTTGGCCAACAAGTACTAAATAGAAGTTAGTGGTGGAACTTTACGAATGCGTAGACATGCTTACTATTGTGGTATTCCATGTCTAGATGAATGTCATGCGTTGGGTTATGATTAGACTCGAATTTTTCCAGAAATTTATCTGCTTGATTGTTTTGTTCGGCCTCTCTGAAACGATGTTCAAAGGTAATAGATCTGTCCAACACTGGTGTATACGCAACAGTAGCAAGTCCCAGCGCATCTGCAAAAGTAAGCAAGTCAGTGGGAAGAATGATTTGGACAAGATAACTCACAGCACTCCAGTATCCCCCAAAGAACTGAATTGGGGAATTTTTGCTTCGTTGTAGCCATGTTCCTCATAAGGCCAGATACATCACCATATGGAGCATACTCAAACACAACACATTCAAGCTTTGCAGCATCCCAATAGCAGTCTTCTGTAAAGTTACTGGCGGCCGTTGGGTTTTCCTTCTTCATCGCTTTTCGTATCGCTGCAGACTCGTGGTCTAGCTTGATGACTTGGGTCGTGTGTTCCGCTCCATCGTATCGTAGGTGGAAACTTGCTTCTTTCGCGTGATCAAAGGAATCAGAATCCGTTTTACCTTTCTTGATCACCACTCTCCTGGTTGACCCGTCATCGAAGGTGACATCCCATAGTGAAACATAACCATGACCTCCTTCGGCAAGCACTTTGACGAATTTGAACTTCAATCCCTTCCACTGCATTGACTCAAATTTTCGTCGAGCATCCGCTTGGAGATCGCCAGATGGGTCTGGATTTCGAGAGGGATTTATGAGTACCGGAAAATATGCGGTATCTTGTTTACGGATTTCTTGATTGGCAAGCTGAATGTTGCGTATCTCATTCAGGGGAATATGATCCCAATCGTAAAGGACAACGGAAGTATCGCCGCGAATAAGAGCTGAGTTGATGGTGAATATGTTCCGCGCTCGAATTAAGTCACGATCTTTTTGATGGCCGGGTGGTACGGGCGTTCGAACCATCTTGATCTTGATATCACGGCCTATCATGTTGGGCAAGGTGTATCGAGTTGTTGGTTTTGTCGAGAATGAAAACTTGAAGGGAATATGTGACAGCGGAGGTGGATGATTCGATGGTAATAAGATTGTGAGAAAGAACAAAGACCAAAGGCACGACTGCCTGGACTTTACTCAGCCCGTGATTATCTCCATAGTCCATATTGCAAACAAGGGAGAAGATCGAGTCCCCAATGGGTGTTTGATGGCGGCATTGTGAGAGGACTGAATCTGTATTTGGGTGCTTGGTACTCTTGGACAAAGAGGTGCGGTGTTTCCGTGCTGGTGTTTTAGGGACTTCTTTGTTCGTCAACCTGGTGATGTCTTTGATCCCAAAGGTGGTCTATTTCGGTCGCTCGAAGCCATGATCGCGAAACCAACTGTGCGGTAGCTTGAAAGGTTCTTTGAGAGTTGTCATGATTAGACTCGTCGAGTCTATTGTTGGTGTAAGTCAATCATGGCAGCCGAAAAAGGAAAGACATAGAGGTGTAGTCTTTGTCACATTGAAAGTGAAGCTGTACAAGATTAGGATCCGTCGAATCTTCTGACGACAATGAATTGGGTGCCACTGATCTCGACCATGTCATGTCTGTCCTTCTTTTTCCATCCATCATGGGACTTGATCAACAAGGGCCAGGGTGTGTTTACAGAGGAATCTTTTTGGTGGAGACCTTCTCCATGTGCCTGAGAGATTTACCCGCTTCTGTGGAACGAAAGGACAGGCTAATGGGCGGCTAACTAAGGCTAAGGCAGGGAAGGCGTGGGACAGACAACTTCAGGCTAAATTGCTCCTGCTGCTTTCTACCGGAAGGGAAAGACCCAGGGACCCTCAGAGAGGCTCTTTCTTGGTCCATCATGACATGAATAACCAAATCTGTTTGAATTCATCCGCGTATAATCCACAATATCAAGAGTTTCATAGACTGGGGAACCCAGAATTACGCCGAGCCGGGATAATTGACCACGTCACTGGAAGATTGTAGTGGTCATTTGATGAAGGCGACATCCGAAGTTGAGTCTATCTATCACTTACAGGAACATCCATGATCACCTATTCAGGCAAGTTATGCTGCATCAACCGTAAAAACACCCGCACGAGTTAAACTGATTTGACAAGTAACGAAGCTGTCAATCTTTGCTTAGCCTAGCCGCGGCACTGCACGAGACAGGTCCCCTCAGCTGGGTTCAGTTAAACGCACGAATAGAAGATTGATGTTATTGTTATTCGCGATCAGCTCTGAGACAACAAGGAGGGACCTGCATCGTCATGAAACAATACGGTACTGTACTGCTTTGCGAGAACTGTTTACGTGGTTGCAGGAACCGATACAGATGCAGATACTTTGCTTCTTCCCGTTGCTTGCCTCATCGTCCATCCTCTAGAGGTAGTCTAGGGTCTTGGTATGTGGCTTGGTTTTGCGGGGTGATTTACCCTTTACAAGATTGGTTCTTCAGCCGATATTCCGCGAATACAGTACAGTACAGTACATGAGTGTAACCAGATCATCTAGATTTCACTTTCACCTGTTGGCAGCCTTTTAGTCTGATGTCTATAAACATTCATCCATTGTGGCTTGATATCCAATTCTGGTTGTCGATAATAATAGCGCTGTCGTAGTTGAGCCTCTTGTACCCTGGTGATAGCATTTTATCCAGCTTTACGACAGCGATAAGCGACCAAGATCCATTTTAACCAAAAGACTTCTCCATATCTTTTCCAAACAAATGTCTAGAAAAAAGGATTCCGTAGCCAGACACAACAAGAGTGACAAGATCCCAGGTGGGATTACGCCCACCACCCGCCGGATGAATTCCCTTCTTGCCCCACCAAAGGCGGCATTATCTCAAGGCAGACAATTCTTCGGTCGCATGATGGAGCTTGGAGATTTGCCGCCGTTATATCCAATACCTGTATGCAACGAGACACACACCTCTAGTCTAGTCTAGCCATTGGGGGTTACACACCCCCAAATCCCCGAGGAAGCTGCACTTACAGTCCCATGATACTATAGTAACCATAACCAACCCATGCAGAGTGACATTCTATAACCACAAGTATCTAGAAACATAGATTAGAAACTAATGCAGTTTTGGTAACTGCGGAATTTTTAGAAGGCGTCTAATTATCAATGCAAACCATGTCATTGCTGCTGTCATGCCCGCAACCATGAGGGCCGCTGTACGGATACAGTATCATACATTCTAGTCTAGGACAACAGACAGACAACATACGTTTCTCTGCTACCATAAATACGCCTCTCCCCTCCTCTGTGTTTCCATTCCTCCTTTCACTTCTCTCTTCCTCTTCTATTGTATCATTCCTCTTCTTCAACATACACAATCTCATCAAATACCGTCACAATGGTCAACGTTCCCACCATCAAGCTTAACAGCGGCTATGACATGCCCCAGATTGGCTTCGGTCTCTGGAAGGTCGATGAAAACTGCCCCGACGTAGTCTACAACGCCATCAAGGCCGGTTACCGTCTGTTCGATGGTGCTTGCGGTATGTCTTTCCTCTACAACTGCATTCACAATCACAATTGCCCTTCTGGTCACATCACGTCACGGACAGATCTGTCTCTTACAAGACGACAATTCGTCTGCCCCTCCTCCCCAGCTGAAACCCCTGCTCTCTGCCCCTCATTTCCCCTGCCAATTGCCCGAGAAAACAGCCACATTACCCCTGCAAAATGACCCCTCCACCACGCGGAGAGCTTCACAATGTGGGGTGGCAGCTTCATGAAGCTCTCATTTTACCCGGACAAGGCAAACCAACAGCCAAGACTTTTACTAACATGGTTCGTCTGCAGACTACGGCAACGAGAAGGCCTGTGGTGAGGGTGTTGCCCGCGCCATCAAGGAGGGCATCGTGAAGCGAGAGGACCTCTTCATTGTCTCCAAGCTCTGGCAAACATACCACGACAAGGAGAACGTCGAGCCCATCACCCGCAAGCAGCTCGCCGACTGGCAGATCGACTACTTCGATCTCTTCCTCATCCACTTCCCCGTCGCCCTCGAGTACGTCGACCCCTCGGTCCGCTACCCCCCTGGCTGGCACTACGATGATGCCGGTACCGAGATCCGCTGGAGCAAGGCCACCAACCAGGAGACCTGGGAGGGCATGGAGAACCTCGTTGAGAAGGGTCTCGCCAAGTCCATTGGTATCTCCAACTTCCAGGCCCAGGCTATCTACGACCTGCTCAAGTACGCCAAGATCCGCCCTGCCACCCTCCAGGTCGAGCTTCACCCCTACCACCAGCAGACTGAGCTCGTCAGCCTCGCCAAGGCTGAGGGTATTGCTCTGACTGCCTACTCCTCTTTCGGTCCTACCGGCTTCATTGAGCTCGACATGGACATCGCCAAGTCTGCCTCTCCTCTCATGCAGCACGAGGTCTTCACCAGCCTCGGCAGCAAGTACAACAAGACCTCCGCTCAGGTTCTTCTCCGATGGGCCACTCAGCAGGGTCTTGCTGTCATCCCCAAGAGCACCACCTCCAAGTACATGGAGCAGAACTTCGACTGTGTCGACTGGAACATCGACGAGGAGGACATGAAGCGCATCTCCAAGATGAACCTCAACCTCAAGTTCAACAAGCCCACTAACGTAAGTTTTCACTCGTTTCCTAAATTGCCAAGTGTCAATGCTAACACTCTGCAGTACTTCCCCACCGAGAAGCTCTGGATCTTCGGTTAAATAATGATATGATATTTTATGATATGAGTAAAAAAGAGATAAGCATGGGAACATGACTGTTTTGGGATATCAGGCGTTAAATGACGATGGGCTGCATTTTGTAGAACCGCTCTCATAGATTACAAATGACAGTTAACCCTTCCACACAAACAATAGTGTAATTGCACGGGGTGAATGTTCTTGGTCAATGGTTCGATCTGTGATGTGCCCAGACTTACCGCAAAACATCATCGTGTAGCTCCTAATGACCCTATTATCACAAAACCTGTCTGAGATGTGCATCGCGTCAATTGATTGTCACGTAATCGTTTATTTGTAAGCTCCATTGATACCGTCTCGAGTATAGATAAACAAAACTCCTCCCCAAACGCCTTGCTTTCTATGCTGATGCCTTCCAAAATTGAGTTCTTATGTTCTCACAAACGCTACCAAACTGGTCAGTGACTGTATTCGGGTATGGTTTTGAGGGATAAACTTACTGGCATCAATCTGTTTGACCTGTGGTAATGTTAACCGAATTCTGTTCCTATATGCCACCGGCTCCTGCAGTTGCAGCGGGTTTCCTTCAAAGTACACCGTTGTCAAGCTCTTCTTGTCGGCAAGGTACTTAGCAACCTCCTTGTAATCGCTGATAAGGTTGTAACTGGCCCATAACTCCTCCAACTCAGAAAGTGACTCAAGACCCTTAATGCTGGTGATCTTGTTATTTGAGATGTCCAGTACGTGTAGCTTAGGGTTGTGTTCCAGACCCTCCAGAGACTCCAGCATATTGTGAGAAATGTAGAGCTCCTCGAGTGTGGGAACATCCTTGAGTGGTGACAAATCACTTATACGGTTGGACTGAATACTGAGGAGGCGCAGGTTGGGCATACCACCAAGACCTGTAAGCTCAGTAATCTTGTTCTTTGCCAGCCAAAGCTCCTCAATCGCCTTAAGAGAATCGAGGTTCTTGATTTCGCGAATGCGGTTCGATCCAAGCTCGAGAGAAGTCAACTTATCGAGTCCCTCCAACCCCTCGATTTTACTGATCTTGTTGGCGACGAAGTACAGTTCCTTGAGTTTTGTCAAATGGTTGACATGCTTAATATGCTTGATCTTGTTGAAACTTAGATCGAGGCTTGTGAGGTTTGTCAACTCGTCCAGGCCACGGATGTGGGAGATGAGGTTGTCGTAGAGGTCTAAGTCTTCAAGGGTCTCGGCCAGGGCAGAAAGGCCATCGATTTGCTCGATACTGTTTTGACGGAGACAAATTCGGGAGACGTTCTTGAAGCGCTCGAGGCGTAGCGAGGAGATCGATCCGATGCGAGAGTGGGAACACATAATTTCGTCGGTCTCAGGGTCTTCGTCGTCGAGAAGGTCTGCACGATGTGTTAGCCGGCTTCTACCACGGTCTGTGAAATGGTGAACACACCCTCATCAGCGTCAATCTTCTCTCCCTTCATAACGTTCTCTTCGTCCGAGTAATCAGAGTCAGTCAAAGCCTCTGGATTTGCCATAGACGCCGACTTTGGCATGCGAAGCTTGCCATCCCAGCCCTTGCTATTCCTGAGGCCAGGGCTGGACTCGCCATCGACGCGCGGAGACGGCGCATCATCACCCTCGGGGAGTTCGATGTGCGCATGGCCGTCATTTTCTTTATCGGAAGCAGGCATGGTGATGGTGATTGTGATTTCGTCTTGGTGGGGTTCTGTCAAAACAAAGACGATGATGTAGGTATCAAGCCCAAGTTAGATATTGGATCTGTCGGTAAATGGCGGGGCAGATGCAAGTTTGTAAGCGATGGGACTTTTGCACCTAACGACCTTAGTGGGGGAAAGACGTTGGAATGCGTTAACGTTAGGCGAAATGTAGAAAGAAAAGATTGAGTCGGAGAGGAGGAGGTGAAGGTGCTGATTAAAAGCTGAGAAATTGTCGGATGCTCTTATGAAATGTAGGTAGGTAGACCACGGCAATAGAAAGTTAACGCTGTTCCTTTCCTCTACCGTTTTGGTTCGAGTTGGTTCCTGAGGTGGCTGAAACAAGAGAGTTTAGTGGGGCAAATACCACCGTAGGTCGCTATGATATCAGCAGTCAAATCACACCACGAAGCACATGAGATAATTGATGATACAATTCTCAATGTTTGCTTGGGATTGTAAGAGATTGATGAGATTTCAATGGATTCCACTGTGAACTATAGAGAAGATCTGATTATCTTATAGTCAAGATTCTCAAGTACATATGCCTCAAAAATCATCAAGTCCAGTCAGATCTACCTCAATACTACCCGTCCCTCCATCAATTTTCCTCGGCTGCCCATCACATCCCCAATCCGCATACTTGCCAGCTTGCATCCTCTTCAAATCCAGTGACAAACGAACATGTCATAACCCCCCGTGCCCCTTGTGCCTAACTACAGCATCCCACGTCTCTTCCTCCCCTGTCAGATGCTTCTTTGATCGTCGGCTACAAATGTGAGAAATGGCATTTCGCGCTGTCACCGTCTCATTTCCGCGCTTTCGAGCTGCTTGCGTGGGATCGAGACCGCATATCCGCTCCAACAGAGACAGACTTGCATCCATGAGGCCCTCGCCAGGCTGCATGAGACCATTGCATGTTGCGCCTTTTCTCATGCCGCCATTGCTGTTTAGTGGGTTATTCGTGGCATTATGGTGTTGGAAGTGTGCAATGATGGTCTTGTTCCAGAATGCCATTATCTATAATCCATTTCTGCCTCCCAATGCGCACAGCATGACCATTGATGAGGTGTCCCGAGATTGTGGGCGGATAAAATGGAGGGAAGAGAGGATAAAGTCTATGGATGGCACAGAGATTGCGTTGTGCGTAGCAGATGTGCCCTCAGTACCTGAACCGAGTACTGCCAAGGCCGCTCACGCTTATGTCCTCTACTTTCAAGGTTCGCCAATCTCATCAATCTCGTATCTTACAGTAGCTTACTTAAAGCCCTAGGTAATGCATCGTCTCTACCACCTAGGCTGCCAGACCTTTCCTGGATAATACGTCGAGCTCACGAGAATGAGCCTTCAATCCATTACACAATGGTATGTTTGAGTTATCGCGGCTATTGGACGTCTCATGATCGGCCATCAGAACCAGGAATAGATCTCGATTCACAAGCAGCGTTACAATGGATATCTCAATTACATGAAAGCAAGTCGGGGAAAGGTGACGGAACAAAGCCAACAGTGCTCCTCTGGGGACAAAGCATTGGGTGTGGCTTTGCAACCAACCTGGCTGCCAAAGGCCAGTTCCCTCCTGATCTAACAATAGATGGTCTCATTCTCGAAACGCCATTCACAAACGTTCGAGCTATGCTCCAAGCGTTGTATCCACAGAAGTGGCTTCCATACCAATATCTCTGGCCATTTCTCCGAAACCATCTAGATAGCTGGACCAACCTCGGCATGATAGCCAAGAGGTTTCCGGAGTCGCCGCCCGGGATATTCATTGTGGAAGCGGGCAAAGATGAGCTCGTGCCTGCCAATCACGGCGAGGAGCTGCTTGAGCGATGTCAACGGGTTGGACTCCCGGTGGAGCGACAAAAGGTACGCGGGGCATTGCACAATGAAGCCATGGTGAGAGCAGCGGGCAAGCAAGCACTTGCACACTACATCGCCACGGCTGTTACACAGGCACAAGGACCTAAAATGTTAAGAAAAGGGGAAGCTTTGAACAATGCAAGGAACCTGATAACTTGAAACTGGTCAGATAGAGGGGCGAATAACGACGGCTCAAGTTTTTTTTGGCGTGAATTCGGGACATGTCGGTCATCTGCAGTTGTGGTGTACAGGGATGGCCAGAGTGTGTGAGTGCCAAATGCCGTCACGCTCAAGGGACCGATCCCGTATAACGGGTAATGTCACCGTCGATGCCCTCAAGTTTCATCCGAGCCTTGGACTAAAGGGTTACTAAAACCCAGCAGAGTGTATCGAGTGTGGAGGTGTTGGGAGAGATATGCAAGCTATGCCAGGTACCTTACCTTGGTGCCCCTTGCTAAATCATACCCACGGACCATGTAACAAGGCTAAACGGCCCACTATCAATTAAAGCAACATGGGGTTAGAAGGGAAAAAGTTGTTTGCGGTTGAGAGTGTGCTCGGAGGCGAGAAGCCATGATGTGAAGTCGTGAGGATTAGATAGACGGTGGGAAGCTTCAGCAGCCATAGAAAGTTGATCAATCTTGGCATGAGCCTTAATTGAAGTCAATTGAATCTCTAGAAGCTTACGGTTCGAATGATGCAAGAAATGACGAGGCTTGACCAGTAGTTCAAAGCCTTGCAGCTCCATCATCGAACATGCCCTATCATGCAGTCCCATGAACTTGAAGGTTTCTGCCTTGAGAGGATCCCCATTCAGCACGCAGAGCTCCACTATTCCTAATCGCAGAGGCGAACCACCACGCTGTAATCTCCATTGTTACAGAAGCCTCCAGTTGAAGCTTCAATTAAAAGAGGCATAAGTCAAACCCGCTAACAAGGCCCCCTTACTCTTTCAGTCCATGTTGTGTTTCCTTTTTCCCAGCCCCCTTTTCTTTGTGACTCCCATCTCTCGTCAGATCCCTGGACACCCCCTGTAAAATTCCAACGACAGACGCCTGGAGTCAATTAAACTGCCCTGTTCTGAATCACGTGCGCCCGCGGCAATATCGCGCCCCTCTCTACGCGGACACCCAGGCTCGGACACGCGTCGGGCTACGACTTATCACCAAGCCAGAAAAGGGCTGACTCGCCTTCATGCGTAGGATGATTGGGGATGATCTATCAGCGGGGGTGCCGTTCCATCAGGCAGCCCATTCGCACGGGGCAAGCCTCGTATGTTATAAAGATGCTGTCGTTTCTCCCATTTCGTAGGTCTTTTCCCCGTATCCTGAGTCGAATCAGAAGAGTGATCGCTTTTTCCATAAGTCACTATTTGAACCTGAGGTAGGTTTCAATTTTTATCCGAGACGATCTTCTTCCGGTGTTTTCTATCATCATCGTCTGCCTCATTCTTTTTATTGTTGCCTCGTTCTGCCTCTGCCTACTCTGCCACCCACCACGTTATCGGCCAACGAGTATAAAACCGACCAACTGTCCAGCCATTTTAATAATACAACATCTTGATTTCCACTCGGGATCTTTCGCACAATCAATCAGCATGTTCTCCTCATCCAGACGACACGAGAGCTCAAGCAAGAGCTTCTCAAAGGGCCACAAAGCTAGCAAGTCTAGTGCTTCCTTTAGCAAAGACAGTGGCATCACTAAGCGAAAACATGAGTCTCGTCACCATCGTCGACCAACTATGACTTCCATGACCAGCGCCAGTGGTGATGTTATGATGGGGGAGTAAGTCTATATCTACCGTCTATCCCCGTGACTTGTTTCTTACAGACTCCAGGAGCACTGGGGCTTCACCCATCGTCACTCTCGTCGTCGGCAGTGAGCAACGACTCTTCGCCGCCCACGAAGACGTTCTTTCCAATAGTCCTTTCTTCAACAATGCCCTACGAAACGGATACATGGACGTCGCCAGCAAACGCATCTCACTTCCCGACGAAGAGCCTGAGATCTTTAGCTCCGTTCTTGAGTTCTTGTACAAGGGCGACTACACTCCTCGTCTCGTGCACAACAAGCGCCGAAACTCATACGAGTTAGAAGCTGCTACCGAAGAACAGCGCTCTGCTGTTGAGAGCACTGTTTACCACCGCAGTGTTGATGGTGATCTTCTCAAGGACACCGTCATCTACTGTGCGGCGGAGAAGTATGGCCTTGACGAGCTCAAGAAGCTATCGCTGCGCAAACAAGGACTTCGTATGTTTCCTTCTCCCTATGTCGATATACCTTTACTTACAAGTGTTCACAGAATCTGGAATCCAGTGCAGCACCATTCTTGCTTCAGCCAGATACGCCTACGCCAACACTCCCGACACCGACTCCAAACTACGAGCTCACTATCTCGCTCTCATCATTCGCTCACGCAGCACTTTCAAGCGAAGTGGCACCATGCAACTTGAGATGTACAACGGCGGCACTCAACTTTTCTTTGATCTATTTGTCGCTCTCTGCAACCATGTCGACGACATCTCGACTGCATCGTAAGCCTCAACCTTGATATTGCACGATGTTCTTCAACTAACGCACGGCAGAAACACTCCTCGCTCAAACCGCCACTTCTCTTAATAACCCACCCTCTTCACACGTGGCTCTCTTATTGACTTTAATGAAACACGATCCCCCTTCTTCTTCTTCTTCTTCTTCTTCTTTTCATACAAGGCGCCGACTTCAAAGTATTGGCCAATACCATAAAACTAAAGAGAATACCTGCGGTAGGAGTTTGGGGTGCTACATGCTTTCAAGGCGTTTCAACGGTTGAACCTGGCGCTGAATCTTATTTTCTTTTGTACTACTACTTTTCTCACTAGCCCCTAGTGGGTTACTTATCTGGAAGCAAAGGGTTTTGGATTTATGGCTCTGCTCAAAGCGAGCTGGTTGAGATTTGTTTGTTGACGATGGTTTTGTACCAAAGATACCAAGACTGTCATCTACGATGGATTGACGAGAAAACTGTACTATTATTATTCACGACGCTCTTTTGGAGGAGCTATTTCGAAAAGAGCGACCTTTGAAATAAACTTCATATCTTAAAAATCACACCTTGCCCGTTGTTGTACTTTAGAGTGAGAACCAAAAGTTCCTAGCACAAACACCAAAACTCAACGTCAAACAAGGTTTGGTAAGCGTGTCCAATCACGTCGTGAAACATGTGTCGCTTATAACGGAATAGATCCCCGGATGTGAGTCACGCTGGGGGATAGAGTGCAATCTAAAACATGCGAGTGAAGAGGAAGCGAACCATGCAAACTGCAAGAGTGCACTGCGGGGATTTCAACGCCGCTTCGGATTCGACAAAAAGTCAAACTAGGGTCTTAGGACGCCAACAAAAGTAAACAAATATCTGTAGGTATGGCCATTGTGTCTAAAGCTTCAATAGTTGGGGGCTGACAAGGACGAGGCACAGATGTAAAGCAGGGAGATGCAAGGGTGGTGCACGCTGCGGTGATTGACCGTGAATATGGCGCAAAGATAGCACCGATCAGTGAGGAGGTCAACCCAACTCCGTTGTGAGCCTTGACTCGAAAAGCAAATGTAGAACAGAGTATGGCCATCGTGAAAACTGCTTTGTGATTTGTTGACGCAGGCGTCATCCTGACGGCTGCGGTATCTATCCGCTTTTTGCACTAGTGTTTTCATAGAATAGTATCAATAAGAGAAGCATCGCTGGACCTTCACGCTTCTCCTGTCTATCAGACCATGTCTCGCCCAACAACTTCCTTCGGCAGCCTCGCCTCACAGTCCTGTGCCGGGGAAAGCTCCCTTTTTGGACAGTACCACGATACCTCGTTCTCTTGCGATATAGCCTTTCATAAGATCCTAAAAAAAGCATTATGTGTTAGTGACTCAGGTGTTTGTAAGGCTGAGATGGAGGGGAGTGTAGATAGACATCGAGAATGCCCCAGGCAGGCATCCAAATAAGGCAACATGTTGGTGACGAGTATATAATCAAATGACCGCCACGTGGATGCCGACGACTACTTTCGACAATTTCGACCAAGGAAAAGACATCAGTTCCACGAGGCAGCCAACAGCTCGGCAAGGAAAAAGATCTGATAACTTACCTTGTAAATCATATTGGCCAGCATACACTCAACCTCATCTGGGTCGACCAAGTGACCGCTGCCCATACTGATAACAGCCTGAAACTCGGCAACAGGAACTCTTGTACGACGAACCGGGGCGGCGTCACCATCTTTTGGCTCATCAAATCCGCCAGCAATGAAGACCTTACGAAGGAGGTTACGCAAGGCGATATCTCGACCTCTTTCAAGGGTAAGATAAATACGTCGCTTGACAAATTCAGCTTCGCCATGCTGTAGAGCTTGGTCAAAGGCCTGAAGGTTGCCGGATTTGATGCAAGTAGCAAGAGGGAGGAAGAGGTCCTGTAGTCGCGGGTAATTCTCGAGGAGGGCCTTGGTAGGGAGGACGTGGCTAGTAAGGAGACGGCAAGGAATGAGGTAGGTTAAGATTCGTCTGTCATTAAGTCAACAAACATGTTCGAACTGCAATGGTTTGTACTCACTCTGACTGCGCGTAAGCGTCTTTATGGCACAGTTGCCATGCTTCGTTGAGGTGAGACTCAGCCTAGATAGAATGTTAGATGATCCCGTTGACTGAGCAAGATGTACCCACCTTAAGGTAGTTTTCCTCAAGAAAGAGCAAGACACCTTCGTAGAACTTAAAAGTCACTCGCTGAGATTTGGGGAACGACTCCAGTGGTGGCATGTCTCCTTTGTCATTGTACACAGCCAACGTCTTGAGAATCGTTCTCGACAATGAAGCAGAGTTCAGCTTGAAGTAAGTCTTGAAGAGGAGGTTGATAACAAAGTAGATTCCCCATTTCCTTGATTCTTCAAGTGGTGCTCTGATTGTAATCAGCCATAGTCCATGTGCCCAGAGCAAAAGCAAACATACCTGTCGTTCAAACACAGTGAGAAGATACGCTTGAGATGTCCCTCGCAGTCTCTTAATTGAAGTTGCTTGTCTGTTTCAGGATCAAAATCATCTGATATCAAGGAAGCTCCAGGACCAGTATCAAAGGCTTTGGCCCGACGCTCCTCGTCGGACTTAATCGCAAATAACCGAAGGTACTTTCCCACCATATACAGGGATGGGATTGTCCACGCTTCGAACCCGTGTGAGTTATAACCACGAATAAGTACTGAGGTCAGTTCTTTCCATGCCTCGTACACTTTTGTCCATGTAGACTGTGTCGTGAGTTAGCATGGGTCCAACAGCTGACTCATTTTCTTACCTTGCCGCTCTCCCCCGCCAAGATCTCAGAAACAGCTTTCCAGTATGAGGTGTAGACCTCAACCCAGCCCGTTGTCTCGTCGTGATCGATTTTCCGTCGATGAGCTGTGTTGGACTTGATAAAGTGTTTGATGTCGCCTTTGACACTGTGAGAATTCGTGCTACGCCATACTGCCATCAAGCGGTGAGGGTCATCTGCTGGAGGAACAGGTGAGAGTGTCTGCGCAAGTTTATAACCATTCCGTTGTGAGTGAGCCTCCGCAAACTGTTCGAATGTAGTGTTCATGGTGATTGGTATTAGACACGCGCTATGTCTTTGAGTAAGATCTTTAGTGGCAATTAATCTTGAAGCATCAATGGAAATTCCAAGAAGTAATAGCGTGTAATCGTTACAGTAGCTCAGTGTGTTGTCAGATTCTGAGATGTTTTGGCAGAATGTCAAAGTTGCAGTCACTCAAGGTCGATACCAGCCTCACTCTATCGTTGAAGTCACCTTCACTCTTCGCTCCTTCGCTCACAACTTCTTTGAGCTCTTGTCAGCGTATCTGATTGGCCATCAGACCCACCAACCTTGGCAGCCATCTGCATCGAGCCTGCACGTGATGCTCGGTTGAAGTGGGTCGCTATTGACCAATCGCTGTTGGGGCCCAAGCCCTCCAGAAGCTACGACCCAGTCTCTTGCCCTCTCACCTTCGCACAAAAATTTGGGATCTTTCAAACTTCGGCCATCTTCACTAACCTTCGCAGTCGGAATTGACCAACGTCACAGTAAGTCGACGATACAGACATACACAAGGGAAATAACTAACCAGTATTACAGATGGGTAAGCAATTTTCTGTTTTATGCGCTCGATCATAGCGATGCCGCCTGCCGGAGGATAATGGACGACGAAAAAAAAAACAATTTCGATAATTCTCCAACTCGACTAGGAGGAGAGCGAGGACGAAGGATCAAGACCCTCGGGGACTACAACAACCTCCCTATTCGTTTGCACAACTTTCGAATGCCTTTTGAAGCGAGGTCCAGCAAATTTTCTGGCATGGAAACTCAGTTTCGAAATTCGGCATAAAGATTCGACCTACCCACACAGCACTGTTTCGAAATTCGACATTTCTCTTCCGGCTCACGGCATCGCATCAGATCAATTAGCATCTGGAAAATCTCATACTGACAATGCATTCAGGCCGTCTTCAGGAATACGAGGTCATCGGGCGCCACTTGCCCACCGAGGCTGACCCTACACCCGCCCTCTACCGCATGACCATCTTCGCCCCCAACGAGACGGTCGCCAAGTCCCGATACTGGTACTTCTTGCGCGGTCTCAAGAAGGTCAAGAAGGCCACTGGTGAGATCGTCAGCGTCAAGACTGTACGTTTAACAAATTTCAACCCTGAAGGAACCAATGGAGGCTAACTCGGAAATTTCAGCTCCACGAGAAGCACCCCCTCAAGGTCAAGAACTTCGGTGTCTGGATCCGATATGACTCTCGTTCCGGCACACACAACATGTACAAGGAGTACCGTGAGCTGTCCCGAACAGATGCCATCGAGTCTCTCTACTCCGACATGGCTGCCCGCCACCGTGCCCGCTTCAGGTCCATCCACGTACGTCGAACTCACCTCTCAACCACAGATACCGCATCGCAGTTACTAACAACATACTTCAGGTCCTCCGCGTCGTCGAGCTCGAGAAGACCGAGGACATCAAGCGACCTTACATCCGCCAGCTCACCCAGAAGAACCTGAGCTTCCCCCTCCCCCACCGTATCACCAAGGAGAGCTCCAAGAAGGTCTTCAGCGCGAAGCGACCTTCCACTTTCGCTTAGAATGATTTCGGTTTAGAGGATGGTTAGGCTCTGCGGGTGTTACACGGGATCATGGAAATATCAACTGACTTTGCTCAATAAAATGGGCAATGAATGAACCAAAAAATTCTGAGCATGCGAGATGCTGGCCGGTGTGATGCACAATTGATTGGGTTTATAAACTAGCAATGACTACCGATTGTGAACTGTTACAAAGATTCGCCTGACCCGCTTCCTGGAGATGTCTCCATCTGTGTATCGTTGAAAAACTCTGTCCAATATGACCACTCCATAGGCACGCCTTGCTCCAACCCCATTCCAAAGTCGAGGTTCAAAACTTCTGGCGGATCGAACAGTATTGAAGGGTTCATACTGCTCGTGTCGTACTGCTGCGTCATGCCTGGCCCCGACACCGGGATGTTTGTCATTTGTTGAGCTGGATTAAACTGCAACGGTTGAGGCATATTCATGTTCGGAGGCATGAAAGACACTGCAGGGTCCAGATCCAAGCCATTGAGGTCCATCTGCTTCAGCAGCGCTTCTGTTCTTGCAGCTCTCGCCTTCTTCAAAAGCTTTTTGATAGGTCTCCAAAGCGAACCTTTGGCTGTGTCTGCGATGTGCTCTCGCGATGAAGGGAACGTTCTCTCGACAACAACCCATGCCTTTTCCACCAACTCTCCCTCGGTTTGCACGCAAAGCTCAGCTAACGCAACTGCCAAAGGATGCCATTGCACATAGGTGTCTGTCCACCAAGCGAATCGGTCTTCCCATTGGTTCTTCGTCATTCGCTCTCGCAGCTCGATAATAGAGATTGCAGTACGTAGCATAGTCTCCTTGGACACACGAGGCCTGTCGGGGGCCGGCCCACCATTGAAGGGATACTGGATGTTGAGCCAGAGCTTGAGAATAACAATACGGGCGATCTCAGCAGCGTAGACGGAAGGAAGATGAGAGGCTCTGGCAGTATGGATGAAGGAGTTTTCCAGTTGGCGAATGTGAGATATAAGCTGATCTTCTGTGTACAGGAAATGCTCGGGTTCGCCTTTTGAACTGTATCGTGGATGAGAAAGAAAGCCAAAGATACTCGAGCACATAGCTGTACACAGACAAACAACATTGTCGGCAGGTGTTGATTTGGGGATCAGAGGCCCAGGCGAATCAGGGCCAAAGTCAACATCATCAATCGGTGTAGGGTCTATGGTATCCCAACTAGATTGGACAAGTGTTGAGCCTGAGCCTCTATCTTCGGAGCCACGGATATCAAGAACAACGATGAAGTGCCATAGGCGTCTTCTCATCTCAGCGACAAACGGTGTGAAACGGTGGCCGTCACCGTCCCGATGAAGGTTTTGGCCTTGAGCAATACGGACAACCAGTGATGTGAGAACCCAACACGTCCGGTCATGTAGATGCACCCGGATCATGCTGGTGTAAAGCGTGAGTGCTTGTAGAGTTTCGAGCTTGGTAGTACTGAGATAGTCTGCCTCGGCAAGCGCTCGTTCCACAGACACGCGGTATCGTCTTGTAAGAACCTCTTTACTCTCTCCCAGCTGCTTGAAACAAGACTCTGGTGTCAGACAAGCAGCTGCGCAAAAGTATATAGCAAACATAACAGCGTTGATTTCTGGAGTAAATCGGTGTGTTGATGGTGACTCGATGTAAGCTTGGAAATGCTTGCCCATGGTAGGACGGTGTAGAATCTTCATGAGAGGATCTACATTGCGTGAATAGATGGTCCAGAGACGTATCATCATATTCGGGTGAGGGTGTATCAATGGTTGCCGCGAGCTGTAATCGGAATTTCCAAGCAAATATCCAGACGGACCCGTGGAGGGAGTGTCCAGAGACTCTGGGCTTTCACCCTCATCATCATCGTCACTCTCCTCAGATGGTTGATTCAACGCTTGTCGAATGCCCTCAACCTCAGCACACAAGTTCCCCCAGAAGCCTGAGCTGAGATACTGCTCCCCAGTCTCTACATTAGCAGCTTGAGTAGCTACAGCCTGGGACTCATCACAGTGATCATCCAAAGTGGCGGACAAAGAAGTTGTCCCTGGTGGAGACTGAATATTCTCCTCATCCAACTGCTTCAATTTGGCGGGGTCAGCTTGATTGACGATGTTTTCAAGACGACTGATCCTATCAAGCAGTTCACTCTGACGAGGTCTCGGAGCGCGCCTGGTTGGTTTTCTTGAAGGAAATACACAGTCGAGCCCAAATCGAGAACATTGACCGCAGAACGGTTGAATCTTGTCGCATTTAATTTTGCGTGTGCGACAGTTGGAGCAACTGAGCACTTTGGCTGGACGGCCTTCGCGGGAACTCATTCTGAGTAAGATTTTAGATAGATAGATGTATCCCCGTTGAGAAAAAGAAAATTGAGTGGGCAATAAAAGCCAATAACTAGGTTTTCTAACGTTAAAACGGCTGCAGAAAAAGGCAGATCCTCTGGATGGGATGTGAGATGATCTTGGCGTTTGGGAGGCTTCGTTGAGTTTATTACCAAAGACTGACTTGTTCTTCAACGAAAAGAAGTGCCGGGAACGGCCCCACCTCTTGTCACTTTAGGTAGTGACGTCTCGATTTTTGGGGGTAACGACTTTGCGCCCAAATCGCTCCAACTCGGCTTGTATCTGTTCTCTCTGGCGTGAAGGATTCACTGCCAGGGCTGAAGCTAACCCCATTGAACCACTTTATTCAAGGGTCTTAACTGTGCCATAGTATAGTTGGCTGACTGATCCATTAGTCTACTTCCTTTCCGAAAATTGGTGCTGTAGGGTACGGATAGTGGCCGGAACTTTTGTAATACGATAACTTTCCAGATAAGTACTTAATTAACGACCAAGGATCCATCCATTCGACTCATAGAACCACGATAAAGATGGTTTGTGACTCACCTTCTTACCTTTGTACAGACGAACTCGGAGACAAGATAGTATAAGAAGAGAAGAGGTTCGCAGCATTGTCTTCTTTTACTCACCAACAATCTCAACAAAAACTTGTACTTACTTTCTCGCATTTTCGCAATCCATTCTTACCCTACAACAATGGATCCAATCCCAAAGCCGCCTCTCGACTTTGTCACAATCAAGACAACACTTCCCGTCTATCCTCTTCCTCCTAATAGTGAGCGAAAGCCATGGCAGACAGAACGTCTAACAATGAGGCCGATGACACAGGATGACTTTGTTCATGTCCGGGCTGTTCGAACAGAACCTGACGGTATGATCTGGGCGACCCAAGGTCGTCCTGATATAGAGATGGAAGAAACGCAAAAGAGCCTCGATCGTCGACTACCTCCAAACGATGTCAAAGGATACGATTGGCTCATTGCCCTCACCGAGACTGGCGAGTTCATCGGGTTAGGGGGTTCCTGCGTGTGGTCAGCTGAACTTGGCTGGCCAGCTCTAGGATATCAGTTTCTCAAGGCGCACTGGGGCAAGGGATATGCCTCCGAGTTCGTCAAAGGCTATCTCAACCAGTGGTGGTCGTTGCCAAGGACCGAGGTTGAGCTCTCGGTGGATAAAAACTCGGTGCGAGGCGACGGTGAAGTCAAAGACGAGTGCATCACAGCCATCACACTAAGTGACCACGTTGCAAGCCAAAATGTCCTGAAGAAGTGTGGGATGGAGTTTGCATCATCGTGGAAAGAGCCCGATGCTCGGGGCATCCTTGACGAAATCACCCTGCATGGATTTTTCGCGCACAAGACAACGGTCGGTACTTAGCCATGAGCTGATGGCCGAAAAGGGCTATATAACGTCCATATTAACCAATCGGCCTGTTCCGAGCGGTGCATTTGATATGTTGATCGGCCGTGACCGGACATTTCAGAAGTCCGTGATAGTTTCCAGTCCGGATGAGTTCCACTTTTTGGCCGGCCATGATGAAACAATAAGTCAGACGATAGCGAGCCTATACTTATGAGCATTATGTGGTTATATTCTGTCAGCCTGACACTCTTACACAAAGTATATATAGTCGTCATTACATTGAGCTTAAATCATCTACTATTGTGACTCTTCTCCAGCTTCAAATCACTTACTTCATCAAAGGACTAGTACAAAGTTCCATCAATCGTCAGAAGACTTGAATATCATAATGCCTATCGCAATGCCCCTTCCATCTCTTCTGGCTACGGCCACTGGCATCACCGGCTCAGCTTGGGCTTCAGGTAAGACTAATGACAAGCTTATCTATGGAAAAAACTCAAAATGATCAACAGGCTTCATTATTTCTCTATCTCTCGCCGGTGTCCCAGCCGCTCTTCAACTCCAAGCACCCTCTAACGCAACTGTATGGCAGGAACTCTTTAACCGCGGTTGCGCCCTCATGCCCAAGTTCGTCGTAACAACATCAGCAGCCTACCTATACGCGATATATGCAGCAAGGCAAGAAGGCCGTAGTTGGAAGGGCTTAGCGATCGCTTCAGCCTTGACTGTCTCTATTGTGCCATTTACTATCATCTTCATGGCTCCTACAAATGATCTTTTGACGAAGGCGGCTGCTGGTACGTTGGAAGCTTCGCAGGAAGATGTGGCCAAGTTAATTGGAAGATGGGGAGTCTTGAATTTGGTGCGAAGCTTGCTTCCTCTGGCTGGAGCCGTTGCTGGCTTCTCAACTTTGATTGAGTCGCAATGAGGATACACAATGAAAAGAAAAGAGGAAAAAAGAATGTAAATGGTCTAGCAAGGTGCCTTTCAGAAAACTACCAGCTTAATAGTACAAGTTATCGACTTGTGCGGTGTCCCGGTTCACAGTACCCTTAAAAGAATTCGCTCCCTCATACCAGCTCACTTGATCCCCTTAGTGCCTCTCCTCAAACTCGTGAATGAGCTTGTGGCAGTTGCCCAGATTCTTCTTCGGTTCCCAGGTGCACTCCTCCACCGGAAACCCCTTCCACTTGACCAAGTAAAGGTGCACGCCAGTGGGACCATCGATGCCCGAATCCACGATCTTCTCGACCTCCCATTCAGTCTCAGGTTCTATGTCACTCTCGTCACTCTTCTTGCTCTTGGCAAGAAGACGTGCGGAGCTTCGTTTAGTAGAAGGGCTGACCTCAGGAACTTGGACGACTATTGTTCCCTTTTTCTTGGCGGGAGGGCGCCCACGGCCTCGCTTGGTAGGAGCTGGGGTTGGTGTGCGCTTCTCCTCGTTGGCTGAGGAAGCCACAGAGCAGAGTCGTGCTGAGCGCCGAGGCGTAGCAGCTTCCTTGACCTCAGTGCGGCGCTGACGCTTAGCGGGGCGACCGGGCTTCTTGGGAGTTTCCTCAGGGACTTCCTCATCTGGTGAGAGGGGTCGTTTCGCGCCGAAAGTGATCTTTGCCCGATCATCCAGAGGAGGAGTCACAGAATCCTCGCTGTTTCTCTCGACGTCCATAACGTCGGAGACAATCTTCACGAGAGGCTCATCATCTTCGATGCTTTGACGCAGACTAGGTAGTTTAATCAAAATTAGCAGGGGCACTGGAGAGGAAAGAGCCAAGCAAACTTACTTATCGCTCTCTTCAAAAGGTAGCTTGTCGCGAGCGTAGAATACAGTAGCTGTGCGCTTGACTTGGGGCATCTTGCTGATGAAGGAATGAACTAAACGAGGAGGTCGGTTTGTAGTTGGTTGCGATTCGGAGATGCGCTGGCTGAAGCAAACAAAAACGTCGTTACGAAGATGGCGAAGCAAACCCTTATCCTAAACAAACATTAATCTTGAACCCGAGGAACAAATGTAGTCTATACTGACAATGGATCCTGACTTTGGATCTTGGTACGCGAACCGAAAGGATCGAGTCTGAGCCTGAAGATGTTGAAAAGTGATAATCGCCGAGAATAAAAGAGATGAGATATTCTAGCAATGTTCTGAGAAGTGAGGCTAGAAATTGTGGCAAGTTTTATGATGCTTTGAAAGTCAAGGGCTCGCCGAGTGTTGGTGGATGATGAAAGAAGGAAATGAAGCGTTGGGAAGACGGCAGCTGCTAAGTAAATGCAAAAGCAGCGCAAAATATTCTGAAAGCAGGAAAACGCTTGCAAAAAGCGATGAAGTTTTTAGGTAGTCGATGAAAGTTGAAAAGGTAGAGAATCACAAGTAGACCTGCTGCTTGTGTTGAAGAAGAAATTTGTGTGATGAAGGAGATGGATGGAGGTGGAGGTGGTTCAGGATATTCATCATGTAGAGGCAGCAGATGGCATTTGCCTGCCTGATCACAAATCATTTGTGGCTGAGAACAAACGAGGACCGTTGAAAAGCATTTGTTGCAGGTATTTTGATACTAATTGTTAAACAAAAGCGCTTGTCTTTGTTCTTGTCGCTTTACCGGGTTCCGTTATTTTATTTACCATGAACCCCTGAGCAAAACAAACTACCTAGCAAGCCTCACCGGACCACGATGAAAGGACGAAGATGACATATCGAGAACTTATTCAATTTCTTCCACTTCATCGTCCTTGAGCTCCCTGTAACGGCCTTCTCTCATGGCTGCCTCCACCGGATTCTGAATATCAACAACGCCTGTCTGTTTCAATCTGCAACTCAGTTAGCTTTTTGCAAGGGGACGACAGCTCAGGAGTACTCATACCGTTCAAACAACACAAAGAGTCTTTCAGCCTCTCGTTCCTTCTCTTCCTCCGTCATTTCAGGCTCATCAACGGGCTTCTCGGCATCAACGTGCTGACCAGTAACGGGGTTGACCGGCTTCTGTGTACCAGGTTCCGAAGCTGAAGGAGGAACTGGGATATTGTTCTGGAAGAGGAAGCCCGATGCAAAACCGTAGCCAACATTTTCAACAAATTTGTTGGGGTCATTGTCCGAGAGGTCGTAAAGGAGGTGCTGGATGACCGTTCCAATGGATGGGGCCAAAGGATTGTTGAAGTTTTGAAGCAGCTTGGCAGACAATGTATCTCCCTTACCCAGCACTTCACTCCGGTCCTTCTCAGTAGGCAAAAGCTTTTCGCGGATGTATTTCTTGCTGGAGTCAGGCGCATGCTCGTATATGGTCTTTATGACACCAACGAGTGGTGTTACAGTAGCATCCAATTGGTTGTCCGCAACACTCTCCAACGCACTATCTAGGATACTGACCAGTCGAGACACTATCTTTTCTGGGTCGTCCTCAGGGTGGATGGATGTTCGGCAATCTGACGATCCGACTTCAAGGTTGGCAAGTGCGTTGACGATGAATCCAACCGGTGGATCAAGCGGCTTCGTTTGTGAAATATCTTGTTTGAGAAGCAGAGTTATCAGATGCGGTATCGCTGAGTTGAAGGAAGACGCTTTGTCGGGACAGAAATGTGTGACATTGAACAAGAGTTTTGCGGTTTCAACAAGCGCCATATCTTGCATCGGGTCACTCTTAGCCTTGCCAGAGTCTGACCCCTTGGCATGTCGAGCCAGGTTCTCAGAGATGCGATCCGCCAATTTCTCATCATCGATGAGCTTCTTAAGGTCAATCTTGGTACCGTAGGTTGATAAGAACAAAATACGAGAGTTGAGAAACTCGTCGTCAAAACTTCCACCATTGAGCCCCTGACAGGCATTTGGTGCAAAGCCCTTGTTGACGAATATCTCCCGGGTGACAGGCTTCAAGACCATGGCATTGGCCAACACTCGTCGAGCGGCATCAGCACTCTTGGTAGATGGCTTGTCATAGGCGTGTCGAAGAAGCACAGAGATGGCCTTTGATAATGGTCAGCGATACAGCCAGACCACATTTGGCCCTCCGCGGGGAAGACAGGGGGTTACGGACCTCTTCCGTGTAGAGGGGATCGGCATTAGTAGGATCTCTAGTGAGAACCTTCAGTTGGTCCAAAGCTGCAGCGCGGTCTATCCTTTATATTAGCGAGATCTCTTACACACCTTTAGAGTACATACCATCTGGGAGATAGAGCTCTTCTTTGAGATCTTCGGTAAGGTCATTCACGAGTTCTTGGATGTATTTGTGCTTTTCGGTCCCTGTGGGCAGGCCAACAGGCGGTAGAGTGGCCATGATGAATGATGTGCAAATATGCTGTCTGGGGTTTACGTTATAGGATAGTTAGTATGCGTATACGTGGTAGGATGGTTGTTGTCCAGGTGTGGTTTAAGATGAGCGGGGAGAAGATGATATAAATTGGATTTGAGCCACTAACAAACGTATCACTAGCCGCCGACTTAGGATCGTTGAGTAGAGGGAACTGCAATCAATAAAGATGCAGTACTCGAAAGCAGGTACTCTGGGAGTCTGTATACACCTGCATTCCTTCCCTTTCCACTGCCCAAGCTCAATCAAGGCGCAACATATGTTATTGAATTAGGTAGTCTTGGTGCAGTCTTCGGTCTTCCGTTTTCTCCAGTCTCTGAATTCGGAGCTGATGAGTTCCAGGTACCTACGATCGCTACGACAACCCCCATATTGAATCTGTAGCGGGTACTTCAGCGCGCCTCGCTTACCTAAAATCTTCAAATAACACCTTAATTTTGGGGCGTCCCTAGGCACGGACCCTGCATTTTTTAATTGAATCGCGCTTTCACCATCCCAGATCGCGTTCGTCTCGCGCGTTGGCCCGGAGAACGAGCGTGGACCTGTCAAGCATTTACTTACTCGACATCCATCCAATCTGTCGCAATATGGATGGATCTTGGTTACCTACTCAGACTTCATAGCTGCGTATAACCACCAGCTAACATAAAACCATACACGTTCTCTTTTTTGTACCCGCTTCTCTAATCGATCGCGATTATCGATTGAGTCTTTATTTACCGCTTTTTCGTTTGTTTTTTCCCTGTCCATAATTAATAGCCGTATGCGTTGTCCGCAGTTTCTCGGCCAAACTACTGCTGTCTAGATCGCCGACGCTGCCTAGCAGCCATGACATCTTCAGCCCAGGCCTCCACCAACCTCGACGAACTCCCAGCTCGACCTCCAACTCCTCCTCGAGAATCTCTCCCGGAGAAAACAGACCCCATGAAGGCCTCCGTTAATCGTGCATTCGACCCGAGATTGAGCCTTCAGACACCGCCGAGTGCTAATACCCCTACGTCGACCGGGGCAACCAACTCGGGTTCGACTTCGAGACGGTCAAGGAAGAAAGTCGAATGGTCGAGCCATACCGAATACAAAGATCCTCCTGACCTCGAAGCGTCAAAATTCTTCAGATCCTCGCCTATCACTACACCTTCCGCCTCCTCTAGACCCATCAAGGGTATCCTCAAGCCGTCACCATCTCCGAATCCTCTAGCATCCTCTCTCAATGGCCAGTCCAACGGCCTCTCGAACCAAGCCAATATCGCCGAAATGTTGGACTCGACCATCAAACAGCTCGCTGGTTCCGACCGGGAGTTGCGACTCGACGCTTACATGATGCTCTCTCGGGCTCTCAAGGCCTCCAACAACTTGCCCGATAGAGTTGCCTTGCAAGGAAAGATGAGCCTGTTCATGTCATTTATTGAGCGCGACGTTAAAGCCAAGAATGAGAAAGGAACTCCTGACTCCTCTCTCGTCAACCATGCCCTCAACCTCTTAACGACCTTTTTGCATTTTCCCGCCATCGCCTCGACTCTCACATCCGACTTCGGCATCTTCATAGTCGACCATTGCATTCGATGTTTCTTCGATCCAGCAATCCCCAAGGATCTGGCACGTCATCTTATGCAAGTAGTTGCTTTTCAGTCCTTCTCACCCAAAGTAATGTCTTCTGATCGTGTTGGCCGGTTAATCACATCCTTGCACAATATCGAGAACAATCTGACCGGGAAGAGCATTATCATGGGTCGCATTCAGATATACAAGCGACTCATCAAACAATCTAGAATGCACATGGCTGTTTATACAGACTGGCTGAAGGATATGTTCACGGATATGCTTAGTACGGTCCGAGACATCAGAGCTCAAGCCATCAGCTTAGGCACAGAAGCAGGCTTCGCACTTCGAAACGAGAAGAATGTGCTGCGTAAGGTGACCGAGATTTTACAAACCCCGGAAAACAAAGAAGACAAACCGAACTCCATGATCTACATCCAATTTTACATGCGAAAACTCGAGGAGATGATCGAAAAGAAAGAAGACCTGTCTGTAGTCCCTCAAATATGGGCTGTAGTGACGCTCTATCTGCAATGTCCTATCAGTCGGTGGGCGCACTTTGCTAGGTGGTTCAGGATCGTGCAGGATTCTTTCAATGCGAACGATTTACAGACCAAGCTAGAGACCAACTTTGCCTGGAATAGATACGTCTATCTATCCATTACTAGCAACAAGATGGTGCCTAAATCTTTGGGTGCCCTCGGACAGCCGCTTGCAAGCCAATTGCGCCGCAGGATCAACTCGAAACATACGGAGGAGGCGCTGAGGCTCCGAAGAACAGTCATGGGCGGTGTCTGTAACCTATACTACTATGCCTTCCGACCTAATAACGATATGCAGTGGACTGATTCGGCCTGGGATCTTGTTCTTCAACCTCTCATGGGACAACTCCTGAATCCCGATGGAAAGAATGAGCTGGCCCCGGACTCGGTAACACAAGTGTCGCGCATCGTCACAGGACTCTTGGATGTCTCTACTCCAAGAAGTTGGAAAGAGGATCGAATCAGGGACACGGCACTGATAAGCCCCGAGGAGCTGCCCCCGATCGATTCTAGGTGGACTCGCCGAAATTCTGAGAAGGTCTTTAGCCTTGTTGGCCCTATCTTGGAAAGGAAATTCACTGATTTAGCCAACACCGAAAGCTTGACTTACAGGCTCTGGCAAACATTCGTGGGGTCCATTGCCGTCGCCTCGGCAAAGGATATCAAGGTGGCCGATGAGACCGCACGTTTCATAGCTCAATCTTTTGATGTACTATCGAACATATGGGCCAACGGAGTCCCCGAAGAGGCCGAGATCTCCAGCACAAAATTTCTGTCAAGTGTCCAGCACTATGTGGAGGTCCTCGTTCGTAATCTTGGCCTACTTTCGTTTACGGAGAAGAAACTGTCTATGTCTCTTGCCAATACGTTCGAGCCTGCTCCAACGCCCTCAAACCGGCTTGATTCTAAGTCAGGCGGTACCGTTCAAAGTCCACTGTTGCACCTCTTCTCGATGCTCAGCTCCAAGCCTGCAGGCGTTGCTGATGATGACAGCCTCGCTGAGTGTTTCCTGTCAATCTTTGAGCCGTTCTTTCATGACAAGCCTAATAAAACTCGCGTTGAACTTTCACGTGAAATGCTTCGACTTCTACCACGGGATACTCTTTCACCTTTCGGTCCATGGATCCTCGCTGCCGATAATATGCAGTCTCTTTTGAACCAGAACACAGCTCTATCTAGTTCACACCCACCAAGCAGCGACAAATTACTCGGACCCGAGTACCGAGAAATCGTCTCTCTCCTCGAACGAGGACTTCTTTCACACCCCAGTCTTCCAGAAGAACGCTGGTTCTCCCTGTTTAATCTTCTGTCAGATCACATCGTTAACGAGTGTGGGGATGCTGGCCGAGCACTTGGTCTTGTGGAGCCATTGGCGAAGATTGTTACCGACAGCTTCTTTGAAGGTTCCGACAGATCCAATGGAACGGCCTTGTCCATAGCAGCTGCACTGTTCAATGTTGCAAAACTGCCTCGTGATCGTCAGGCTGTTGAGGCTGCCAGAAGACGACTTTGGGGTGCACCTCCAACTGCATCACGATCGTCCTCGTTCGACCCGTACCAGTATCTTTACCAGCTTCAAAACCAAAGCATGAATTTCTTGTATGAGAACGAAACTGAGTGTGCTGAGGAGAAGATGGTGGCTTATGTCAAGGCTGTCGACGCCTTCATTTTCACAGCCTGTTCAAAAAATGGCATCAAAACTTTATCAAAGCTGCAAGTCGGTCTTGCTCCTTGGATACAGGATGAGAAGACGCACAAATGCCTGCGAAGCGACTCTCCTGTTTCCGAAACAGTAAGTCTTCCCCCGTGTTGCAACTTTCCAGATCCTAACCATTCATAGATGCGATCCCTTTGGGATAACATTTGCGCACAGCTTTTGGCACTTGGCCGATTGGATAAGAAGGATCTTGACACCATCGAGCCACTCTTCGCTGCCGGCTTCAGAAGCAAACATCGCCATGTTGTGAACAAGATGGCGGAGACGTGGAACGTTCTGGTAAAGGATGAGGAGAGTTTGGATTGTTCCGAAAGCCTCAAATCAATCATAGCCTCTGTTCGTCCAACAGTTGATGTCTTATATCCTGGTATGGAAGAGTCAAGCGGTGATTTTGGCGCTCAAGTTCAGTCATTCGTGGAGTCGCAAGATGACTTGAGTTTCGTAGCACTCTCATCGGCCAAGTCGACAGGCCCAGATATTGAACCAACCCTTCCACCAGCACCGTCAATGACACCATTGAGCGCGAAAGGTCCACTGACGCGGAAGCGCCGTAGGGATGCGACTCCCGACTCAGTGAAGACGAAATCGGCCAAACGAACCACCACCCCTCGTCTCCGCCATGACAACTCTCAGATTCAATTTGCTCCAATTATCTCATCGCCACTGGTTGGGGAGTCTCAACACCTCACAGAGAGACAAAAAGAAGTTCGTCAACGACAGGAGGAAAATGTTGGCCTGTATCCTGGTATTCAATCCAGTCCTCGGACAAGGTCGCAAGCTGCTACTGAGGAGAAAACCAAAGACTCGAAACCTAGGAACGTCGAAACTACTCCTGAGCGACCCGCGTCATACGAAGAGTTTATTACTTCAACCCCAACTCCTCGACGGGGTCTGGCTCTGCACCTTGAGGGCATCAATGACCCGCCCTCGTCGCCCCCCGAGCCGAGACGCAATCCCCTCTTGTCTGAGATCCAAACTCGATCGAAAGCTAGGGACTCGATGGAGAGCTGGCAATTCTCGTCTCCACCTGGAACACCCTCCATTGACCTGCAGGCCGCAGAAGCTCAACCAGAAGTACAAACCCCGACCAAGAGTAGCTCATCGGCTAAGAACAAGCGCTCTAAGCGACGCGGAAGAAAGTCAGGACCTTCCAAGAAGAACCAAGCTAACTCCTCCAATGCTTCAAGCCAGGAGGCGGCGGAAGAGGTGAGCGTGTTGCCGGATGCCCCCCAGACACAGGATATGGAAGAGGCGGAACAAGAGAAGACCGAACTACCCAACCACGACCAAATGGGTAGCCCTCAGCCAGCGGAGCAACTTCAAGAAACACCAAAGTCCGGCGATGATGAATTTGTGGATGCCCGGACAAGCCCCGTCGCGGCCGCAGACAACGTAGCGCATTCAGTTGCCCAGAAACCGGTACCCAGCCAGAACCACGAATCCTCTTTTGCGCTCAGCGAAGGAGATGAAAGCAGCTTCATGCGATTCGTAGTCGAGATTGAATCGAGGCCAAATCGTCACGAGAAGTTCGAGTCTGTCTCAGTTTCTCCCGAGAAGACGAAACGTGTGTCTCCCGAAAAGTGCATTGAGGTCCAAGGTGATACTTCGGCCGAGGATGAACCTGAGGCTACAACGCAAACCTCGCTGGCAGATGTTGTTCCCTCGACGCCTATAGATGCAGGCTCAGAGACCTCCGAGGTTCAGCCTACAAGCACTCGAGGAAGTAGGAGGAAGAGGAAGCGAGGTTCCTTGTCCACCGAGACTCGCAGCAAAAGGAGGCGATCGGCTCACACGCCAGCACAAGAGCAACATGGGGACAGCCAGTCAACGTCTCAAGAACCAAAGTCGCCTGTACCGACTGTACGACGATCTTCAAGACGAAAATCGGGACAGACGAGCAAGGAACCCCAGAACCAAGAATCTCAAGCGTCGCCATCCAAGAATGCAAAGCTATTATCCATGTCTCAAGCGCCGCAGACAAGATCAAAACCGACTGATGCGCAGGATGGTGGTGATACAGATGAGGAGTTAATGTCGCAATTAGTTACAGAGTCTATTGCAGCATCGCAGAGTCAAGAGCCAGAGCTTGAGGTTGAAATTCCTGACGCACTTGTTCCAGACTCTATGGAAGATATGTCAGTCGACGAAGAAGCAGCCATAGAAGAGCCTGCAGTTGAACTGCAGGGCCCTGTGGAAGAGGCTCAGGACGCAGTGGCTGAAACTGAGCAGGCGGAAGCAGAGGAGCAAACCGTTGAAGTCAAGTCAGACTCTATCATGCAGACCCTACGTGGTGGACTGAAGCAGCTACAGGGAGCAGCATTATCTCGCGATGAAGTATACCGATTGGAAGACATGTTGATGGATATGAAGAGAGAACTCTTCGAAGCGGAACGACGAGGAAGACTTTAAAACATGACTTAGCGACTGAAAGCATTGTTTGCGGCGCCTTTGGAGAAATATTTTTTTTTTTTGGGAATTGTTTGTACTATAATAAATACCTCCCTGTACAGAGTTATTTGACTGGATGGATGTCATCGCATAACGTCTCTTAGCGATGCATAAGACATAGATATCATTACATAGATAGGGATCAATCAAAGAAATGATCAGATAAGAAAGACATGCCAATAATCTCGTTGAATACCCGAGGTCTCAGCCCATAATAAACAGCTCAGCTCGCGAATCGATAATCCACATCCCGCGTGCATTTAACTAACAACGATATACAATATCATGGGGACGACGACATTGTGGAGGATCGTCGAAGGAAGTGCACAGTACCGTGGTGGACTTTTGTAAAAATTAAACTTTAGAGTTCGGGTCGTGAACTCTTGATCGTGAAGCTCATGACCGATCAAGACTCTTAGCACGGATTTCTCCTGCTGCCTGATTTTGTTACTAGGTTCATGGTTGAGGTCTTGGGCCATGACTAGCAAAGTAGTGAGTATTTTGTTGTCTCTGAATGGATACTGTTCTGCAAGACAAATGAGTCTTCCCCACGAGTCTCTATTTTTCATTGCTATAGATACCTAGATAGCCAGACATCAAGGAAACTGTCTGGCGCGATGTCTACGTCAGGCGAACTGTTCCCACGGCGGAACACAAATAGGTCAAGATCTGCGTGTTCGTTGACGGGGCGACATGGGGATTAGCAATATTGTTACGGATAGAGTTGGGCGATGGTTGCTTCGATCTTCAACAGTTACTCTGTCGGCAAAGACGTTTTCCTTTTCATGAAGCGATTGTGTTACGACATGCAGGATCCTTCAAAGCAAGATCTGGTGTTGATATGAAGCTGTTTGTGAGTCCCCTTGAAGAGTCGACGTTAGTTACTGTGCTTAAAGAGGAATAGCGAGAGCCTGGTGTAAGTCGGTACTGTAACGACTCTTTGCTAAAGGCGAAGCCTCCCTGAAACAGTTAGATTCACTATGAAATTGTCCGATTTGACAACCATTGACCAGTCAAGAAGAATCAGCAACATATGTATCAAAGTTACCTCGAAGAAGAAAAGAAGAAATTCAAGCTAGAGTATCGTCATGTTCAACTGAGCTTATTGGCGGGCTCGTTCCCCCGATGCCAGACTGCTTAATGGCTGTTCAACTGGTAGTGTCACAAGTCGCTTATAACCGAGGGATTCCCTTTTTTTCAACAGTTCAATCGATCGATGAAAGAAGACAAGATGAATTCCCTCGTTAAAGAGAAAACGGGTGCACCTAAATATTTCTTAACCCGTGTAGGTAACCCGAACGATGGTGCGAATCTGCCTATAGACCATGTATCGAATCGACTTCCATCGGGATGTTTTTTCATCTTTATTCGGTCCGCCTACAACCGCATGACGTCAACTAGTATGTATGGTTTAATGGAAACCTGGGTTTATAGTAAGCGGCATATAATTGTTGACCACAGAAGGAATTGAAACGGTGGAGGGATCTTCTGCAAAGACGGTCTGGCGGCTGGATGGTTCGTCTTCTGACAATGCGTTTAAATAGTTGATTGGATGATTGATAATGCAGCGGATACTCGATGTACGCAGGATCTTGGCATCAACTGCGACAGGGACTGAAGCGCAACAATGGCACGTTTTTGACTGTCGAGTCGATTTAACGGTATACTGTATCGTACTGTGTAGATAGAAGGAGCAGAAGTCACGATACGTTCCTACTTGAAAGAGGACAATCAAATAGAAATTGCTTTTGACATTGCTCAACTCTGTTGCTTGTTGTTGTTAGCAGCCAAGAATCATCAAAGCAGAGCCTCATCTCATGGCTGAGCGATGTTGGTGTTCCACCAAGACATTGGCAAGACGGGAAGGAATGGAGAGCTGTTCAACACCACCTTCCCTGAGTATTTCGACGTCACGTGCGAAACCAGGACTTCCCTCTTCAGGAACCAAACTTGAACTTCCTCAAAAGAAGTCCAAAGACAGCGGAAACAACGATACCTAATTAATGAGACGGCTAAAGAGGAACCTGACGCTTCCAAAGACCCAATTCTCATCACGAAAGGCCTTAGGCTAGGTACTATAATAAAGTAGCCTAAGTGCTAGCCTAAGCTAGCATAAAGTGACCAAATTATTTCGTCTCTTATACTCTCTGGGCCAATTCTTCTGATACCCTCAGGACCCATTTTGAAGAGATCTGGTGCTATGACGTCGCATTCCCCACGCTCCAGCCTTTCTCCAGGCCCCCGTTTAGTCTACTTCCCCAACTCTCCGCAGATTCTGGGCGCCAGGAGAATTTATGGGCTTCTCCACGATCGATATTCGTTGTAAGTGCCGAGGGAGATGATCATGTTGGTTCTAGAAAAAGTAGTCATTCGCTGAGAAGAGCAATTTGTGCACTCCATCTAATACTTGCATAGGTCTGCTGAAGCCCTCGGGACCCCGACGTCACCCATTCGCTCTTAACAATCCCGAGAAACTTTACCATGATACAGGGGTCATAGCCATGGATGCTAGTCATGGGTGCAGACAAGTGCGGACTGTAAAGAGTCAGTATATACCTTACTGCACGCACAGTACATTCTGCGATTGGCCGATGGGTCAATCGATGGCCAAGCAAGGACAGTCATGGATCTGTAGCCAAGGTCCGCCTGGGAGACCAGCTTCGGCGTCTGATCTAGGTGCGGATATCACGAGACCGTGGACCCAGTAGCAATTCCTACTCTACATGACTCTGCCGTACAAGACGCAAAAGCCCTTGGGCTCTGGTTTCTTTATAACCCCAACCGGGTCCTCCTTCGCCGTTTCGATGCTCTCAACATCAACTGCCTCTCGATTTGTCTTTTGGTTTAAAGTTCGGGTGGCAGCTTTCTGCTTTGATCTACCCTAGCCATGTTCAAGAAGTACCTTGGTCTTCGAGGCCAGAAGCTCAATTATGCCATCAGTGCCATTGCAGGAACTGATTTCCTGCTCTTTGGTTATGGTAAAGCTCACCACTGTCTTCCCAGCTGACGAAATAACTTAGCTGAGGCCCGATCATAAGGACCAAACTAACAATTATCACAGATCAAGGAGTTATGGGTGGCATCTTGACTATGGCTCCTTTCATGGCGCAATTTCCTGATATGAACTCCGACGACATGGGTGTATCTGCAGCTGTTCGAAAGAATCGTTCAAACTACCAAGGCATCGCTGTATCTTCTTACAACTTGGGCTGCTTCTTTGGAGCACTAATCACTATCTTCCTTGGAAATAAGCTCGGTCGCAGGAAGATGATCATGCTCGGAACCACTATCATGGTTATTGGTGCCGCTCTTCAGGCCTCCGCATACTCTCTGGAACACTTCATCATCGGACGAATCATCACTGGACTGGGAAATGGCGGCAACACTTCTACTGTTCCCATGTGGCAGTCCGAAACCTGCTCTGCCCATAAGCGTGGTAAACTTGTCATGATTGAAGGTGCTCTAATCACGCTTGGCATCACTATTTCTTACTGGGTCGACTATGGCATGTACTTTGCGCAGGACACTTCTGCTTGCTGGCGTTTCCCAATGGCTTTCCAAATCGTCTTCTGTCTCATTATCATGGCCTTTGTTATGTACTTGCCTGAATCTCCCCGCTGGCTTGTGCTTAAGGGCCGTGATGATGACGCAAAGGAAGTAATTGCTGCGATCGCTGACCAGGATGTGCAAAGCAAGTACGTTGAGAATGAGTTTAAAGCCATGAAGGATACCGCAAGGGAGATGAGCAAGGGAGCATTCTCGGATTTGTTCTCTCGCAATCACAACAAGAACTTTCACCGTACTATTCTTGCCTTTGTCAACCAAATGTTCCAACAGGTAAGGCAGGCTCCTTGCTTCCGAGTAAAAGTATACTAATATCATAACTGCAGATCTCTGGTATTAACCTGATCACCTATTATGCTGCCACCATCTATTCTGGACTCGGCATGACGGGACATATGCCTCTTCTGATGGCCGCTCTGAACGGCACCGAATATTTCCTGGCTTCTCTTCCTGCGATCTGGCTCGTTGAGCGTGTTGGTCGCCGAAAGCTTATGCTTTTCGGTGCAGCTGGACAATGTGCTTCCATGGCTATCCTAGCTGGTGTAGGCTCTAGCGATGCGAGAGCATGCCAGATTGTGGGTATTGTCTTTTTGTTTGTCTTCAACTCGTTTTTCGCTGTTGGTTGGCTCGGAATGACCTGGCTATACCCAGCTGAAATTACACCTTTACGAATTCGTGCCCCGGCCAATGCTCTATCGACTTCGAGTAACTGGATCTTCAACTGGCTGGTGGTTATGATTACCCCTCCAGCTTTCGAAAACATCGGATCCAACACATACATTATCTTCGCCGTCATCAACGCCATCATGGTTCCTTCGGTTTATTTCTTCTTCCCTGAGACAGCATACCGATCATTGGAGGAAATGGATACAATCTTCCAAAAGGTGGAGCATGGTTTGAAGGGTGCTCTCGGCGTTGTCAAGCAGGCTAAGATCGAGCCCCGGCGATACGATAACAACGGAAACCTTCTGATTGCTATGGAGGAGGTCGATGATAAGCCTCGTGTTGAGCACCGAAGTGGAAGCTCAAGTGGACACAGCGGCGAGCATAACAATGCCGCCATGTTCACCTCGAACGACGAGGAGAACCAGCGTCGGGAGACATGAGAGAATACTATTGGTTGATGACGGCCTTCTTTTGAATGGGCTGTTATACGCTAGTGATGAGAAATCACGATGAATGTTAGTTGAACAGGCATTATGTTTGATGCACATGCACTATAGATATCCGTTTCAATAAAGTGAGACTTTGATTCGTCAGTATCATTGCCGTGTAACTCTGTATGCTTCGGCAGCCTTGCATGGTGAAACTCGTTTTGGGAAGTATTATGCTCGCTATGAATAAATTTAATGGAATTACTTAGATGTTTCAACAGACCTTAGAAATAGTCTTTGCCTAAATAGTATCTACTATAACTAGGTAGGTACGGTAAGAGCGAGTTGGCGAATGCTTCATGTATCACAAGTTAATATCTGAGACGCGTTTCAGCTCTGGATATGGCCGGTGACAGCTCTAATTAGCAACAGGTATCCACTAAACAGCTTGATGAGTACTCTCGATTGGCTTCTCTAAGCTACCCCGCCATTCTTTACAAGGGTTGTCACCTCCTCCCAAACTTGAAGCAACCTACGGGTCTTGGAGACACAGCGTTGGGTATCAGAGAGCACTGCCCGGACAGATTTACAGGGGATAAAAGGCTGATATAAGATTCATAAGACGCTATCTAACCTCTTTTTACCACTTCTTACTAAAGTACTTAGGTAGTGTCTACCTGTGCTCTTGCATCTTTATCTTCTTCCTCCCCCTCCACTCGGACCCTTTTAACCCCACTTCAACTCCCGCCACGACGTACTGTACCTCACATCTTCTACCAGCTCCAACTCTTCCAACTTTCGACTTCTTCAAAGCTCACACATAAAAACAAATCATTCACAATGGTCGACCGTCCTAATAAGCCCTCGGCTCTCGCCTCAACTCCCGCCGCTCCTCCTCAACCTACTGTCGATATCACCCACGACAACTCCCGTGTCAAGGCCGTTCTCCCTTCAGGCGAGAGCGTTGAGGTCCTCCTCCATGGAGCTACCGTGATTAGCTGGAAGGATGCTTCAGGTGCTGAGAAGCTCTGGGTTAGCGAGGGCGCGGCTCTTGATGGCAGTGCTCCTGTTCGAGGAGGTATTCCCATTGTCTTCCCCGTACGATATCCCACCAACGCACTCCCAATGCTCTTCTAATTCGAATCTTTGCAGGTCTTTGGCACCGCCCCCGACCACGAACCCGTAGCCAAGCTCCCCCAGCACGGATTCGCTCGTAACTCACGATGGGAGTTCCTCGGAAAGTCCACTAGCGAGGGCTCCAGCTCCAGCGTCAAGCTCGACTTTGGCCTGTCCTCTGAGAGCATCAGTGACGACTTCAAGGCTCTCTGGCCCTACAAGTTTGCCCTCATCTACAGTGTGTCGCTCGACCCTGAAAGCCTCAACACCACAATCGTTGTCACCAACGACGGCGATACTGCGTTTGACTTCCAGACTCTTCTCCACACCTACTTCAAGATCAGCGTATGTTAAATATCGTACATATGTAGAGAGTAAAAGTTAACAATCATCCAGGATATTGCCTCTACAGAGGTCACCGGTCTTGAGAACTCCGTCTACCTATCCAAGGTTTCCGGCTCAGAGGCCACTCAGTCCGGCGCCATCACCTTCGCTGGCGAGACCGACTCCGTCTACACACCCGCCACGGGTCCCGAGCACCCCGTCATCATTTCCGAGTCCGGCAGCCCCCGCTACCGTATCGTCCGCGACAACCTCGACCAAGTCGTTGTCTGGAACCCCTGGGTCGACAAGTCCGCCGGCATCAAGGACTTCTCTCCCAAGGACGGCTGGAAGAACATGCTGTGCGTTGAGCCCGGTGCCGTCAAGGGCTGGCAGAAGCTTGAGAAGGGTGATGCTTTCGAGGCGGCGCAGACTATCTCACTGGTTTGACGGGATCACGGTCTCGGGGGAGCGATCAAATACAAGATATGACAAATTTTATGTAACGGCAGCACAATAATTTCAGATGGTCATGATATCAGTTGACATCTTTTGACAATTCGATAGAGTACAATAGTACTGAAGGTCAAGTCCCTACCTATGCTTAGAGCTTAGAAAGAAGCAATCAATACATTGGATAAATCCAGCAACGTCAGTATCGTATGCCCAATACTGAATATAGCTTCACTCATATCACATTTGAATTTGCATCATGGTTCTTTTTGGAAATCCCTTAACACCATATGTACGTTTTTGTGGTTTCTCCTAAGTCCCGTAGCCGTTTTCATCATTCGCACTTTTACAATATTCATGTTATCCCATCTCAAACCCTCTTGTGTTCTCTTGAGAAGTGATCCGCCACTAAGAAAGCCAGCTCAAGAGCCTGCTTCTCGTTGAGCCTAGGGTCGCAGAAACTAGTGTAGTTGGTCGACAGATCATCCTCGCCCAAGTCTTCGCTGCCACCCAAGCACTCTGTAACGGCGTCACCAGTGAGCTCGAGGTGCATGCCACCAAGGTTGCTACCCTCCTCCTTGTGAATGGCTAGCGTCTCCTGAAGCTCACGGTAGATATCGCCGAAACGGCGGGTCTTGATGCCTGTAGGCGTGGACAGTGTGTTGCCGTGCATGGGATCACATTGCCAGACAACTGCGCGGCGGTACTCTGAGTCTTCGACAGCGCGGATGTGTGTGGGAAGAAGCTCGCGCACTTTACCGGCGCCGTAACGTGTGATAAGAGTGATCTTGCCAGGCTCGCAAGAAGGGTTGAGGGTGCGGAGGAGAGACAGGAGGTCCGAGGCTGGTGTTGTAGGACCGACCTTGATACCGATGGGGTTGGCAATTCCGCGGAAGAACTCGACGTGGGCGTGGTCGATTTGGCGTGTACGATCACCGATCCAGATGAAGTGTGCAGAGGTATCGTAGTACTCCTTCTTCTCGCTGTCGTCACCTGGAGGGGTGGGGCTTGAGGTTCGGGCCGTGGGCTTTTCAAGCAGACGAGTTAAGGGCTGCTCATAGTCAAGTAGGAGACCCTCGTGGCTAGTGAAGAGCTCAACAGAGTCCAGCTCGCCAGGTCGAGCGTTGATAACCTGGAGGAAGCGCAATGTCTGTTGAATGCTTGAAGCAATGGCCGAGTACTTCTCCTTGAGCTCGGGGTCCCGGACATGGCCCAGACCCCAGTCAAGAGGCCGGTGAAGATCAGCGATACCAGAGGCGAGAGCGGCACGGATGTAGTTGAGAGTCGCAGCAGAGTGGTGGTAAGCCTTGACGAGACGGTTAGGATCGATCGCACGATCCTCAAGACGGAAACCATTAATGATGTCGCCCTTGAAGCTGGGGACTTCCTTTCCATCGACCATCTCAGTAGGACTCGACCGCGGCTTCGCATACTGTCCAGCCATACGACCAATACGCACAACCCGCTTGTTAGTTCCCCAGATTAGAACGACACTCATTTGGAGCAGAAGTTTGATCTTGCTCTCAATGGGACCCTGACGACAGTAGTCAAAGAGCTCAGCGCAATCGCCGCCCTGGAGGAGAAAGGCGTTACCCTGCGCAACATCGCGAAGATGGGCCTTCAGAGCAATGATCTCATGAGGGTGCACCAGAGGAGGAAGTTCGGCAAGCTCCTGGACTGCTTTGGCGACAGGCTCTGGGTCGGGGTAGTTTGGCGACTGCTTGATGGGCTTTGAGCGCCAAGAGGAAGGGTCCCAGGCGGGAGACGAAGATGAAGCCATACTAAAGTGTAAGAGGTGGGATGAGTGACTCAAACTTAGCGGGGCAAAACAGCACAAAGGTGATCGCCTCAGGTAATGAGACTGAATCTATGCAAGTCCTCTTGTGATGTTTTTGAGACTGTTGAAAAGTGGCGGAGGAATTGGGTTTGTTGTAGGAGAAATGAGTCACAGTGGACAAACAAGTGTCGAGTACTGCCAGAGACCCTGGACCCAAAAAATGAAGCTGGATCATCAAAGTCAATCAACAAAGAAATGTGGCGTAGCCCAATAGAGCCCATTCTTTTCCTTCCGCACACCGTGGCTTCATGTGGCGTCAACAATTAGATAGACAAGACTCAATAGGATACCTAAATAGCAAGTAGATTATAGACTATTCTCGACTATTTCAATCATGTTACCTTAACGATCTTCAATATCTCTTTGACGAAGAGTAGGATCGGCCATTAGGTCATAACAAAGGTCCAAGTTTAAGTATCTCATCGTACATATATGTTTGTGGACTGTAGCCCCGTCTGTCCAATAGTGTAAGATGGGGCGAGGAAGTATATTTCAATTGAATTGAAATATGATTTTACTTTAATCATGCCACAGACCACGGGCTTCATATTCAAACTTTCATAATTCAGAGTCAAGAAATCCCCCACTTCGAGCTGCCCCTCCAAACCCCACTAGAGCTCCGTCCTCCACTATAACTCCAACCACCAAGCTTCATCCATCTCGACATTTACTTCATCTTGATCTCCAAACAAACTACACCATCTAAAACCACAATGACCGACGAAACCCCTTCTCAGACCGCCAAGTCCGCCGAGGACCGTAAGGCCGCCTCAGCGCTTGAGAACCTCGACGCCGCCGACTCTCCTGCGACACCACAAAATGTCGATGCCGATGCGGCCAACAAAGCCATCAAGAGCCTCGGCGGCGCTAGCAAGGCCTCAGCCGCTGCCGCCTCCAACAAGAACGTCAAGGTCGACGCTGCCGATGTTACCCTTCTGGTTGAGGAGCTTGATATGCCCAAGCAAAAGGCTACTGAGCTGCTCAAGGCCAACGAGGGCGATGCTGTCAAGGCTATGAGGGCGTTTGTCAAGGCTTAGAAGACGATATCAATAAGGCGTTGAGGCTCTTTTGTTTCTACCAAGAATTGATGGAAACGGCGTGAGAGTGGGAAGTAGACATTCACAAATCTGGCGTTTAGCGACCACATAGCAAAGACATGCCGATATATATGAGACATGACCAATCTTCAAATACACCCATCTGGAGCTTTCAGTCACGCAAACACGAGCCGGGGCTATCACAGATCAATCACCATGTGTCATCAATATGTCAAAAACACGCAAATGTGTGAAAAGTAATCAGTCAATGCCATTCCGCCAAACGCCTAATCAGAGGTCCTGTCTGTTCCCGTGGTATCCCCTCCGATGGCAAAACGAGTGATTCTATGCCAGCCATGCCATGCCATGCCGTGTGTCGGCAAAATCTAATATGAAACCATAAACTCCGGTCCAAAACCCGCCCATGTACAATTAATCCGCCTCAACCATTCACATCTCAACTATCTATCACTGCCAGGTCCTGGCGAGAGGGCTTCCAATCTTGGGAGCAAACTGCAGACTCTTGCGTCGTGCAGCCATGAGCCGCATGAGAACGCCATCATCCTTGGTCTGGCTGATGATGCCGGAGCCCATGTCACGGAAGTTATTAGACTTCTTGGGAGGACATGTGCGCGTAAGGAGAGCATCCTTTGTGGGGGACTCATCCAGATCATCATCGTCGTCCTCAGCGGAAGGCGTCTCGGGCTCAAGTTCAGCGGCGTATCGAGCGATAGCCTCAGGAGCAGGAGTCTTGGGGACAGGAGTCAAGATAGCTTCTGACCACTCGAGATCCTCCATCTCCTCATCTTCATCTTGATTCGAGGGAGTGTACATCCACTGTGTGCTCTGGCGGCGGTTGGTGGGGGTGGAAGGGGCAGTGCGAGAACTATTCTTGACAGGGCTGGTAACAAGAGTGCCGTTCATGTTGGCCAGTGCCTTAGGCTCCATGCTCTTTCGGCGACGAGCTCCGCCGCGGGGGACGTTGCTGATGTCAGTCTTGTAGGGGCTTTCCTCAACCCAGTCGTTCAAACGCTCACAACTATCACCGGTTAGCTTCAATCGTTGGAAACACAGAATTTGTTAAACTTACTCAAGTACCCAGCTGACGCCGACACACTGGACAATTCCATTGCTCTCACGGACCTTCTCCAGTGTGCGCTTGCTGCCATCCTTGAAAACAACATGAGTGATTCCGACCTTGCTAGAAGTCACTTCGTTCCCAGAAGCACTAGGGTTCCAGTTCCAAGACTTCATGCACCTGGCGCCCATCTGAGTGAGCAGCTCCACAAAGATGCTGCTAGCATCAGCACCTTCACTAGTGTAAACGTCGACAAAGACGACGGCACCACGAAGGATTGAGGGGTTCAGGTCGCGTCGAGGTGTTCGGGCAGGCGTGCCCAGAGAAGACCATAGGTCAGACTTTGAGGGAGTGACTGGAGCAGGAGTCGATGGGGTGGAGGGGCTCTCAGGGATGGTAGCCGGCATGCTCTTCCTTCCCTTGGCAGGAGCATATGAGATGACAGTAGCACTCCTTGATGGACCAGAGGGCCTCTTAGGCGCCACTCGTGAGGCACTGAAGCTACGCTTCTTAAGAGGGGTCGGCGAGGAATCGTCGGCCGGCTTCAGAGGCACCTTGGTGGTAGTGTTGAAAGTCTTCATGACGGGTCGAACAGGGGTAACGGGTGCCTCATTCTCATCACCATACTCTTGGCTAGCTTCGGAGAGGGTATCATCAAAAGCCTCGGTGTTGACAACCTCCTCAAGGACATCAGGCTCCATTAGGGACATCTCATTAGCCTCCTGCGCCAACTCAACATCCTCCTCCGTAACATCCATGTCGTCGAAGTCGGGCTCCACAATCTCTGCAGTCTTGTCCGCTTGCAAATCTTCCATGCCTGCTCGCACAGTCATCTCGTCGTCAAAGAAATGAGTTGAAGCTGGCGAGGCCTCGGATTGAGGAGTAGCAACACGCTCGGGGAGTGCACTGGTCTTGTTCTTCCCAGAAGTAAGAGGGGCCATTTTGATGGGGGTGCTGGCCTTCCAAGAGTCCAAACGATCTGCAAGAGCACTAAAGCCACCCATAGAGGCTCGAGAAGTCTTGGGTGTCTTGCGAACAAATGGGGTTGGAGTCACGGGTACTGCTTTGGCGGGAGCATCGTTCTCATCATCTGATTCCGAGTCCATGTCCTGAGGTTCCAGGTCCTTCTCCCTTAGCTGAAACATAGGGTTCTGTTCCTGTACGGGAGACTGAGCCGAGATTGAGCCTTCAGTTTCGGTCTCCTGGGGAGCAACATCCGCCTCGACAGCCTCCTCCTCGGCAATTTCTTCATCGGCATCCTCCTCGTCGACAACCATACTGTCCTCCTCTTCGGTAAGGTCGGCCGCTTCTGTAATAGGGGTGGACTCGACAACAGCAGCTTCTTCCTGGGCCTCGTGAACATCTTCGACGATCTCTTCCTCCGCTTGGGGCTCCTCTAAGGTAGCAATCTCCTCACCAGCCTCGTCAACGATGCCCATGTCCTTCTTCCAGGCAGGGTCGGCGTGACGAGGAAGGACAGCAGATAGGCGACCGGGGAACTCCAGATTCTCGATAGGCTCGTTAAAGACGTCCTCTTCAACATCGTCAAAATCCAGCTCGGCTTGTTCCTCCGACATGAGCTTATCAGAAGGTCGTGTGGAAGGCGCACGAGAAGGGGTACCAAGAACCAGAGGTTTCATGATCGGTGGCTCCCCGAGAGCAGCGACATCTCTGGATCGAGGCTCTGTGACGGGCTTCAGCCCAGGCATAGCTCGCTTGGGTGGTGAAAGGAGCAAAGAAGCCTTCATTGCCGATTGGGATTGCTGTGGCTGCAGAGATGCCGCGAAGTTCAAACCCTTGATGGGTGACTGTGGTCGCTTAGCTGCAGACAAAAGTAGGGAGTTCTTGAAAGAATGTCCGTCTCCAGTCTGAGCATCGCTTTCTTGAGCCTTCTTCATAGTTGATCCAGGCAGGGGGACAGCACCAATACGACGAGCTGGTGATCTCAGGCTGTCCTTGTTCGGCGAAGCAGGTTGTCTCTTGGCGGGGGACCTCAACACGGGTGCACCAAGGCTTGGAGGATTGATGATGCTTTCAGCAGCATCTGTTGGCTCGGTTGGTTCTTCGGTATGCTCTGGCCGGGGCTTGATGGTGTTGGAAGGGGGCTTAATCGGGCTCTTCATCATGGGTTTAACAGGCGGGTTGTCACCGGCAAGTTCATCCTCGGATTCGTCGTCCTTCGAGACAGAAATCTGGGTAATCTTCTTAGGACTTAATGGTTTATTGTCTGTCGGCTCAGCGGATCTTACCGCCGCTCTGGTTGTTCGACTTCCAGTTGTTCCCCCACGCTTGGCTGGCCGGCCTCTGATTCCTGGCCGCGCAGGCTCCCTCGCCTCGACCGCAGGCTCAATATTCTCCTTATCAGGCTCTTGAAACTTGACAGACTTCTTGGGGACAGCCCTAGCCGCTGTTGTGGGTTTTGTCGTGGTCGTTGATGCTGTGGTGCGAGTGCGTGTTGTAGTAGTCTTCTTAACAGGGGCTGGCGCAGTCTCCTCGGCAGGAGCTGCAGCCACTACCTTCCTTGGCCTTCCTCGTGTAGGTTTGGCAGCTGTAGCAGCAGCAGTTGTTGTTGTTTTGGGAGCTTCAGTAGCTGTCTTCTTCACTATACGACCCCGTGTAGGCTTCGCAGGTGCTTCAGCTTCAGCTTCTTGTTCCTCAACTTTTCGTGGTCGACCGCGCGTTCTTCTGACAGCAACTTCACGTTGCTCCTCCTCTTCATCATTCTCATCAGCTCTTGTCTTTCTCTTAGCAGCAGTGCTTTTTGTGCCAGCAGTCGCAGTGCTCTTTGCCCGTGCAGCAGCTGTGACAATTTTGGTGGTTTTCACGGAGGAGTCGCCGGCCTTAGCGGCGGCTCTGGCCCGTGTCATTCTCTTAGGTGGTGAATCCATGATGGGTTCGCTGTGGTGTTGTATGGTTAGTATAAAGAAGAAGGAATGGATTTATTTCAGGAGCATCATGCACGGATGGATGAATCTGTTTATTTCAGGTCTCTGTTCTGGCCGAGGGTCTTATTTCTTTGGCCGTGTTTGGCGACGTTGCTGGGCAACGACCCGCCTTCACGGGCAAGGGTGCAGATCGTAGCTGCCAACCGTGAATGCGCGCCCCGCAACCGGGACTTTCATCCCTTGTCAATAACGCGTGCTAAGGACTATTTGCAGGGTAGCGTGCTTCCAGACGATAACATGGAATACTTTTGACGTGCAGCAACAAGAAAATGTTTCACTTGGCTGCAGCGTTTCTGTCCAATCTAGTGTTTCTCGAATTCTACGTCAAAGACGTGCAAACTGATTGTCCTAAGTTCGGAGACGAAGCAGGACAATAGGAAGCTTCTCCAATTGCACCTCAGCCTCTTATACGTTGCCTTGGAGAATGGTTAACTTAGCAATTATGAAAACGGTGAGTGGTGGGCACCAATCAACAAGACTTAAAAACGGTATGGCTCAAGCTGTTCAAACTCAATCACTCCTTTAGAGGTGTCCTTCGAGAAAGCAGAAACTGGTATCGTAGCAATAATTCATTCACTGCATGTAGTTTAACCCAAATTCTCTATTTTGTCCTTACTCGTAACAGGTCTTGAATGCAAATCTTGCTTTCCCCTAAACTGCCCAAGTTTCTTTAGAATGCAGCCGTCCACTAAGTGAGGCTTACAGTTTTATCCAACTTGTATCCGTACATCACCAGTAAAAGACTACACTTCCCAATCAGACCCATCGGTCTTCAGAATTTGTATGTATACATTTTTCAACCCTAATTATTGTCAGGCCGAGGCAACCGCGATTTGACAGGCTCGGCACAAGTGGCACGGAAATAAATTGCCCGTCAGAACCAGAGTCAACCCAGTCACGATCCCCACTGTGGTATCCCAATTTCGCCTTAACACCAGGCTGTATTACCTAACTGCCTCCTGCGAATAACATTGAAAACAGAACCAAAAGAAAACACGCAGCGTCAAAATATCAAGTGTATCGATGGCGGGCAAGTCTGCCACGTGCTCGCAAAGGTCTGCTCGCTTGTGGAACTCAGACGACTGTGACTCGTCTTAGCCGTATCGCATAGGCTGTTGCCCTTGGGGCGGGCCTTGAGGGGGTCCCCATTGCTGTTGCGGTCGTCCTCCGCCGTTCGCCATAGCCTTTACATCGGGGCGGTTCTCTAGCGGTTGGTGGAAGTTGCAGATTCGGCATGCGACATCGGTGTAGCCAGAGATGGACAAAGGAATGAGTGGCTGCGATAGTTGTTAGCTGACTACGAAAAAGGAATAAGAAGAGCCTAGCCGTACAATCCAGCAGAATGTGAACCAAGGATTACTCTTCTGGACATGCGCGGCCATGTTACCACAGTGGTGACATTGGCATACCATGCCCTCATAGCCCGGTACTTCCTTGCGGAAAGTATGCTCACCGCACACGAAGAAGAAGAACATTGTTGCTGCTTAAGACGGTTATGGACGGTGAGTAATGTATGCGATATATACGTTGTTCGCGGGTATCTCCTTGGAGTGCGATGTGATGTTGTGTGTTGAAGTCAAGTTTGATCGTCCCTGGCCGGGAGTTGAGTTGGGAGTTGAAGTGGCGCGTCGTCGTCGTCGTCGTCGTTAATTAGGCGGCGCAGCTCTTGGCAAGCTTTACGTTGAGGTCACAGGTCAGGTGTTGGTGCAGTTTGTAGGTGAGTACATTCGAGTTGTATCTACCTATGTCTTGGTGCTTCAAGAGATGAACTAAGTACCTATGCTGCTGATAAATACTGAGAAAGAGAATTAAATTCCCGTATAAAGCTACAAACGAAATGAGTTTGATATGGGTAGGATTGATGTTGTCAGGTACACAAGCAGAACAGAACAAAGTACTAAAGTAAAGTGATGACCAACAGCAGGGGCACTTTGTTAGTGAAAGGCTCCTGACGCACGGACCATAGCTTCTTACGACTGAGCCAATGCCGCTGTCAAGCTGCCCTGAGATTCAGATGCGTTGATCCTGAGATTCAATGCAAGAACTCAGATCGCATTCTGTCGACTCTCTATGATGTATAAAAAAATAATGTCTAAATTGAATTAAATATGAATTATAAATGGCAATATTTCTAACACCTTCTATAAAGTCTTACTATATAACCATTGAATAGTATTAAGTTGAGGCTTGTAGCGCTTAAAGTTATGCGTCATGGTGGTTCGTGGGGGAAACTTAGCAGGCAGAAAAAAAAGTCAGCTCCAACTTAGCATCGCAGCTTCATTTTTCGCATCGACCACAACACCAACCACAAGACCTGCGCAGTGACTCTATTGGCCTCGGACCTATCACGATTTATCAAGCCTGAATCACCCATCTTCCACTCGCCTAATGTCGAGCATATGATGTCCTGCTAGCCCACAGCGCAAACATTTCAGCAAATCTCCAACCACATCACCAGCCATGCTCTACGACCTCAACATAGCCTGGTCGCCCTCGACGACCGAGGAGAAGCTTCTACAGACCCTTACTCTCTCATCCTCTCTCGGATACTCCACCGTCGCTCTCAACCATACGCTCACGCCGCCGTTCCCGAACAACCTCACCGCGCCATTCCCGTCCATCCCATCATCGCGAACCTCAAAACTACCAAATGTCCTCCACCGCGCGACTCTCCCCCTCTCAGATCCTTCCAATAACTACCGAATCCCATTCCTCAATTCCATATACGACATCATCGCCGTCCGTCCGCTTACGGCCACGGCTTTTCAAAACGCCTGCCTCACGCTTGACGTACCCATAATATCCGTGGACCTCACGCAGCATTTGGATTTCCACTTCAAACCGAAACCGTGCATGGCCGCTGTTTCGCGTGGCACTCGCTTTGAGGTCTGTTACAGCCAAGCCCTGGTCGCCGATACCCGAGGGCGCGCAAACTTCATCTCAAACGTCAAAAGTCTCATCCGGGCAACACGTGGTAGAGGAATAATGCTCAGCAGTGAAGCCAAGGATGCGCTTTCACTAAGGGCGCCTGCGGATGTGGTGAATCTGCTGAGCGTATGGGGATTGGGCAACGAGAAGGGCATGCAAGGTATTGGTGAGATACCACGCTCCATTGTGATGAACGAGGGCATCAAGAGGAACGGCTTCAGGGGTGTTATCAACATCGTCGAAGTCGCCGAGCAAGAAAAGGGATCAAACGATAATGCGGATGGAAAGAACACAGGAAATGAGACGGGAAAGAAGAACAAAAACAAGGGTCAAAATCAGAACCAGAATCAAAAGCGCAAGAACGGCGAGGAGAATACTCAACAGATCAGTAACCGGCAAGCCAAGAAGATGAAGCTGGCTCAAAGAAACGCAGCAGCTGAGAAGAAGTGAGAAATTAGAGATTGGCGTTCAGAATGCGGACTTATTCACGTGCAAGAGCATGGCATCATGATACCCATACAATAGACAGATGCAAAATACAACATTGATATGCTCTGGAGACTTGCTCACATGTATTATAAGACTAGCTACAATATTACGAGCACAAGTGCTCTTCTCTTCGAAAGAAACCCAGAGTCTGTGTCTAAACATCATCTTCTACTAACTCACCACCAAATTCAATCGCACTTCACCTTTCCTCATGGAGAACCCGTGGCACGAGCCTTGAGCGGTCCTGGTCCTCCACCCAAGTTACCCAAGTCAAGAACACTGCTCAGTTTCGAGGGATCGGAGAGATCGATGGGAGTTCGTGTCTGAGAAGGTGCCTTTCCTGTTGTCGTGGGACTGGTTCCATCAAGGATAGGTGCTGCGATAGCTCCTGTGGTGTCGGGTCCCATGTTGCCGAGTTCCATCGAAGGAGACATAGTAGGTTTGTCCTCTTGGGGTTCCTCCTGGGTAGGGGTTGGGTCGGCGGAAGGCTCTTCGGCAGAAGTAGTCGCGGGCTGCTCGACAGCCGTGGTAGAAGGCTGCACCACGGGCTGCTCGATGGCAGTGGTGGAAGGCTGGGCTACAGGCTCTTCGGCAGCGCTGGTCGGGGGTGCCGGAGCGGGCTGTACGACGGGTTGGTCGGCGGGGCTGGTGGAAGGCCCAGCAATAGGCGCATCGAGGGCACTGGTAGGGAGCTTAGGAGTGATGCTCTCGGTCCTGATGGGCCCAGTGACAGCATAAGGGTCAGATGCGAGTGTCGTCTTAGGCAGGGCGCTCTCGGGAATCGGGATTGTAGTGACGCCAGGTCCAGGGGCTTGTCCAACAGGAGCGCTGGGCGCTTGGGGAGCCTCCACGGTGTGGATGATAGTGATGGCGTCCTTCTTTGAGTCAGTACTTAGTTTCTCTTTCTTCGGGGGTTGATGACTTACAGGTCCTCCGCCAGGAACGGTCACGGTAACGGCGGCGGGTGCCTCGCCAGGAACAGTAACAGTGACAGGAAGCTTTGATGAGTTAGCATTGGAGTTCAGCTTCGGGGGAAAGACTGAGGACTTACTGGTGCTTCTCCAGGAATGTTCACCGTCTCAGTGATCACACTGTGAATAGTGAGGGGCTCGACCTCGATGACAGTAATAGGCTCCTTGATTGTAACAGCGGGCTAAAGACCAGTCAGTACACAAACTTGGCTATTCTGAAGCCAAATAAACTCACAAGTGGTGGCGCCATCTCGGTAACAATCTGAACATCGACCTGGGTAACGAATTGAGTCTCGACCTGGACTTGAGTGACATATTGGGTATCGACTTGGTTGACAACTTCAGTCTTGGTCTCGGTGACGGTCACAGGCTCGGCGTTGATGGTAACGGTGACAACTTCAGCAGCAGCTGGGGCCACGGCCGCAGGAGTCTGCAAGATGGTCCTGATCTGTGTCTCGGTCACTCTTTCGGTGGTGGTCTCGGTGATATAAGACAGCCTCAGTCTGGAGACATGTTAGCAACTGTCAACTCCCTCTCTGTTCTGTGAATTCCATGGACTTGCCCTTCGAACTTGGCAGCATTGACAGCTCCATCAACCTCAGCCTCAATCGCTTGTCTCTTCTTCATTCGCCCATGTCTTCCCGCGGCCTATATTCCAGTTAACACTGGCCATTCATCGTTTATTCGTATCATTCGAGTCAACCCACCTGCGCAACATGGGCGGCGGTAAGCCAGAGCAGGAACTTCATGATGCTTTATCGAACTTCTCTCTCCTCCAATATATCGATTTCTGATTCGCGATTCGGATGTAAAAAAGAGCGGTGCAACACAACAGTCCAGCCGTTGGTGAGTAGTTTTATTTTCCAATTTCGTAAAGAATGAGCGACAGATTATATATAATCCGGTTGGTGATTATGTACCGAGATCGTATTAATAAAGGCGCCCAAACCAAGAATTGGTCAAGTTGGTAATGAATGGTTGCCCGGGGCAGAACAAGAATTGAAGCCGTGACAATAAAGTCAATCAATGAAAGAGCGAGCGATTGATGACTTGACTTGACTGGATGTCACGACGAGAAAGAAACAACAAAAAAACACAACGCACAGTAGAAACAGAATCAGATCAGAGGAGAAGGGACGAGAAGAGGGGGAGGAGAATGGGATGATAATACTAATTAGTTTAGTTTCTTCGTTATAGAGACTCTAACAATGCCGCGCCGCCGCCCTCACCGTTGACATGGTATAGCATTGGCATGGCAGGCAAGGTAATGCAAGGCACAGCCGTTTGGACATGGCAGGGGCTTGTTTTGGTGGCACTCCGATTCCAGAATCTGAGGCTCAAACCGAGACTGCGACGATTGAGGTTAGGATGTGCTAGGGGTCCCAAGTTTGGGGATGAACTAGGAAGCTAGGAACTTAGCTCAGGAGACAGGGTTCAAGGGTTGAATTTGGGTTCCTGAGAGAGATTCCGAGTGAACATCCTGTAGTATCTACATCTTCAGCAGTTACTGACTGGGTTTGTGATCGACAAGAAGCCTTGCTAGTAGATAACTTTATTGATCGGGAATATATATAAGAAGCTTTCCGGTCAGCAATTAGCAACTTGGCAGATTCACTTCAGTCTCGATATACTCTCATCCTTGAGGCATGAGCTTAGCGGTGCCTGAGCTTTGCCAGAGTCTGTGCCTGTGCCTGATGGGTCTGACTAGAAAAGCTAATATGGCCACCACCGTTTGACAGGACTCGACAGAACTCACTAACAAATGTCATGTCAATAAGCGCTGTTGAGTTGATACTCACTGTCACAGCACATAAATCACAGGACCACAGGGCCACCTTGGCGACCAGAGACACAATCACAATCGGCCTATTCTGTTAAATGATGGCATTAAAATCGAACGAAAAAAAGACCACCGAGTTAACAGGGTTAAAAAGACGCCCAGAATTCTCCGTCAATAGCGAGACGTATCTGAAGCACCCCTTGTTCATCCGAGGTTTCGGGAGGGGCCGACTCCGCTCCTTTGAGTGTCTCGGCCGAGGCGCCAAGAACAAAGAAAGACTCTCCTAGCGATGCTCATTTTATTGTAGGCGAACACTTTGTTAGTGAATGACAGGGCTAATAAATGTCACTGTTTCGAGTTGATGATAGTTTAATGATTTGAAGAATAAGGCTGAGTCTAGAAGGCACTTGGACTTGACATTAACTACGGATACCTCTACACATAATCTAACAGTAGGTAGCCAGATATACAGATTACAGGGGTGTTATGTTATCTAGATTCAGCACGTCATTAACCGTTACAAAGTGTCAAAGCATTCGGGTCAAAGCTAATCATCAGTCTGATCGCAATTGCGAATATGATCTCATGACTACTATCTGTCCCAGCAAATGGGTCAGGTCAAAACTTCAAGAAACATAGAAACAACAGTTTCAATCCCCCAAAAAATCCACTCATCTGTCACAATTCTGGAAAATTGTTTCAAAAAACCACAATCCATCAGTCATTTTCATTCTTCTGTTAGTACCTGGTCGTATATTGCGCCTAATTCCCCGTGATATAACTCCTCAGATGTAGACATTACCCCGTTCCAAACAACTAACTCATGCATCAACTCCAGAAACTAATAAACTCCCTCCTAGTTCACATCCCCATTCACCTCAACAGAACTCGCAGAAGGCCTTTGACTAGGAGGCACGTTGCATCCAGCGCTTCCTACCAAATCTCCAGGCTGATCCAGCTCCTCCTGAGTAGACCCGTAGTCCGTATATCCTGATTCCTCCGAGTGAGTTTCAGAACCCTCGGGGATAGGAACCATTGCGGTCTTTGTCCAGATGTGCACCGCACGTTTCCAGTCCAGACCGTCGAGGCAGCCTCCCTTGACGGATATGACGTTTTTGGACTGGGAGATGATGAGTACAGTTTCGTTCAAGTGTAAGAGGGTACGAGTGTCACCTACAGGAGTTGAATGGATGAGACGAGTTCCGCATTTGCGACAGAAGTAACTATTTGGGTAACAGTAAGCGCCGATTCAGATTGAAACATTGAGTAAGGACCCATACCAGTAGAGTTGATGCCCTGACGCCGTAGGTCGACTACCACCATCACATGTCAGTGTCTAGCTATCACGTTGTTCTAGAAGCTAATTCTCTTACCTATAGACACTCAAAAGGTCCGAATCAGGCAGCTCGAACCTCGGAAAGATGGCAGAAGTCCCAAACGCTGAGCCTGTTTGTCGTCTACAAGCATCGCAGTGACAGATGTAGAGAGCAAGAGGCTGAGGCAGGGGAGTTTTGAAAGTCACAGAACCGCATTGACATCTGGCCTCCATGATTGCAAATAGAGACTCAAACCAGTTGTTGTCTTGAAGTTGTCGTTATTTGTAAGCCGAGTATCGTATCAATTCAGCCTTCAACCCCAGGTGGAGGTTGTTTGTGAAGGTGGGGTTGAATAATCACCAATTGAATATAGGTATGTAACCACACTGTTACTGTTCAACAACGACAAGGCAATCAGGCTGCGAAATTTGACTCTTATACGAAAAGTAATATCAAGTATTACTAACGCGCTCCCGTTATCGCTAGAGAGGAAGATAAAAAAGAGGCTAAATTGACTTGACTCCGCGTACTACGTGACTCATGCGGCACAGCTTGGCGAGAGTCGCGCGAAGTCACATGGCGTTTTATTATCCCGATGCTTACATAGGTACTTTGATATCGATCTGAGATACAAGTTCAGTCATTTTCTTATCATAGCAAAGGACATCATTACCTATTTGAATTGGTCGTCAGTTTACTATTGTTCAGGGTTATGGGTATCCTCGGCTATAATACATGAATATGCCTTCAATAGCCTTGGTGTTTGATCAGCAACCATGTTTCTTAATACAGGTCGGATATATCGACACCAGAGCAAGGCGGTCATTGAAGATGCCATCTCCAATACTGGACAGAAACCAATTGTCCATGCTATCATAATCCGTGTCCAATCTCATCATGATATGCTAGCTATTTTGTTCCTCTTCAAAGGATAGGTACATAGAATAACCAAAGATTTCAACAAATGGTGTCAGCAAGTAGTGAGATTTCGTCTCTTGCTGAAACCATCTGTTGAAAACATTCGGTCATTCTTTATATCCAATTTCATAATATAAATATACGCCCATAACATACCGTGTCATGTAAATGCTCAAGCAAAATATCAACCTTAACCTATGCTTGCAAGAAGAGAAACTCATATCATGCCTTCGTAATACACAGAATCCTCATCTCTGCTTCGTAGGTACTACTGCAGAGTTATCCGCAGTAGCCTCTGCTTCGATCTCACGATTCTTCCATCCAACATCAGTCTTAATCCACTCCATCTTCTCCTGCACCTTTTCAGTACAAACAACCACAACTCTGTCCAACCCTTCCTCTCTCAACTCTTTCTGTAGCGTTTCGCACCACGTAACTTTATCCCAATCGCTCATATCCCTCGCTACAACTTCCATCTCAATTCTCTCAAGTCTCGTCATAAGAACGAGTCCTTCGCCGACCCACTGCCGTGCCGCCTCCGCTCTGCGCTCCACTCCGCCTCCGTAAGCCGGCCCCGTAACTACGGAGGTGCTAGCCCCGAGAACCATCTTCATTCGCAATCCTCGGACACCCGATGACCATTCACTGCACAGTGTGCGCCACTCTTCGCGACCTGCGCCTCCAACTACCACATCTCGTGCAAGAACTTCGAGTCTTACGTAGCGTAGAGCAGCGCGCTGCCATGGGGTGAGAGATCGAGTGAATGCGCGAGCTGCCCATAGCCCTGAAGCGAACCAGTTCACAAAGACGAACTCATTCTGTTCAAAGGGCACGAGACGAGCTTCGCGGTAGATTTGGTGGCAGGTTTGTAGAAGATATGTAGGAAGACCTGAAAGAGGACGGTGCGATGACAGTAGTCCTTGGTCTGCTTGTTTCGATGTGGCGTTCTCGGATGAAGCCTCTGGCTCAACTGGCTTAAGGATGTATTGACAGTGAACTGGAGTCGGATACCATGGTGCAAGCTGCGCGTGGCGAACTGGGCACATGAGATGAAGCCAATGATATATATGAAGTCGAATCTCGAGGGGCAACGTCAGAAGATTGACTTTATTATCGGGTTGCACGAGCATTGAGTCTGGCATCGTGCGTGGGATCGCTTCATCGTTGGGTAGAATGTCGATATGTGGCGCCAAGGATTGAGATTGTGAGATGTGATTGTATGCAGTTGGTTGCATGCCGGCGCCATGGCAGCACAAATGATATGAAGATATCATCATGAATCACTTACTGAATAGACTAAACAGTAAAGAATTGGATGAGTTTGTATGATGAAAGGGAAAGAAAAGAAAGTACCAAGCTCAGAAACAAGCTCCAGTTCCAAGGTTGTATAAGTAGTAACCTGTCATGTATCCTGACTTAGATACCGCCAGAATAGCCGGCGCAGCATCACCAGCTTCCCCTGTCGCGTTATTTTCTGCAACCCCCCGCATGCCCTGTCCCGTCCCGTCTTGTCCTGTCTTGTCTCGTGAGCGCTAGGTTAATATCATGGCATGTGCTGTCAAAACGCGGGGAATGAGGAGCTTTTGGCGCGCCATGGACGCTTGAGTGACGACATTGGAAAAGCAATGACGACGAATCGTCTTCGAGATGGCGGCACGAAGCGGCCGCGACCGATCTCCAGACTCCGGTCAGCTTATCGGCCTTGGCAGAGACAAAGAAGCTAAAAGAGATCGACGAAAAGTGAAGATCTTGTAAGCTGAGAATGCCAATTGATGTCTCTCTCTTGCTACTCAATTTTGCGATGCAGTTATATCGTGATGGGCCCATTTCATTTTATATAAGTCGGATATAAACTGATGCAAGGAATAGCATCGCGATAAACCCGAACAGACGAATTGAATCCATAACTTCTGATCAACAAACTCGACAGGCATCACGAGTCATATCAATTCTTCGACTAAAACTAAATCACTGCTTATACCATCGCAGACACTAACCAGTTGTCAGCTTACCTCACAACCATCTGGGTATCATACCAAATCACTCACTGCCATCTTTTCCAAAAGCCGTTGTCCCAAACAGCCTAGCATTAACGTAATAACGCATCAAACGCTCTATGTTGTCGTGAACAGACTGCTCCTATGAAGGAGCAAAGCCTTACTGCGCCTGCGGTGGCGCCACCTGGGCAGTAGGCGGTACACCAACGCCCTGAAGACCTTTGTAGACATAGATTCCCTTGTACGGTTCCTCCTTACGCTCGTACTCGACATTACGCGGGACCTCAAAATCTCCTCTTGCCGCAAACCAAAGCAATGTCTCTGGTTCCGGTCCTCTCACTTGCACCGGGGCCGTGGTGGGCTCCTGTTCTTCCTCCTCTTCCTCGTCCTCCTCCTCCTCTTCTTCATCGTCGTCGTCGTCGTCACCGTCCTCGATTCCCTTCCGTAGACCCGTGCGCACGTTCTCAGTTCCGTTCGCGCGCTCCTCTGCCGTGTAAGGATCGTTGTTCTCATTGGCAGCGAAGTGACCCACGCGATCCGTGAGCCAGGATCGTAGCTCCTTCCATATGTTTTCTAATGATTCCAGACCAGCTGGAGTAGCGAGACGGGCGGTTTCGAGACCTTGGCTAACGAGCTCTTCGACATCGGGTTCGAGCTTCTTGCGGAGGAGCTGAAGGAGGACGTTTTCTTGGACGCGGCCGGGGTAATTTGTCGAGGGATGGATGGCCATGCGGTTGAAGAGGTCTGCATTTTCGGTTGTACTTTCAAGGAGCGATCTAAGGTTCTTTTGTAGAATTTTTGCGGATGCTTGGATTGATTTTCTGGTGGAAGGTGTTAGCTACCGCAACTTGATGGCGCATATGCGGTGAGGGACGACGTACGGCGGTGGTAGGAGATTGCTCTTGAGGAGATCCTGTCTCAAGCTCTGTATACTACTAGATAGTTGCGCTACCTTGCTCAATGTCTGTTCAAGAGCCTTGAGCTCGTCGTCTTCCAGATTGAGAGTGGCCATGATGATAGTTTTGGGATAGGGAGCGCAGTGCCGATCGTCGGGCCTGTTAACAATTGGGCTTCTTCGGTTATGTGATAGTGATGCAATAAAATGCACCAAAATGTTTCTTGTGTAGAGGTTACAAGTTTCTTTAAGCGCCCGTTGATTAATTGTTTGGATGGAGGAAATTTGGCTGTAGCGCGGGGCATTTTAGAGCTTCAAATTAAAGCGCGTCACCGCGTGCAATACCGAGACTGGTGTCGGGTAGGTACAAGTCAACGTCAGCCAAAGCATTGCATTTCAAAGTCTCTTAAGAATAAATATATTTCTGGTATGCGTCAAGTGTCAATTGATAAAGCTAGGTACTCAATAGACATTATATTTGTGAACAAAGTTAATTGGAACAGTGTTGATATGGAGGTAATCGCATGTGCATATAATAGCTTCCCACCTCAACACCTGCTACAAGAATATCAACACAAGCCAGGCATAAATCATCCTTTCTATCAACACCCTCTAGAACACGCCTACAGTACATAGTTAACTTCCCTAGACCCTGAGCGGGCCTTTTTTCCTCTCCACTCACCCCAGATTCTTGGTCTCAAACGTCATGGGTCTTATAGCGACATCAACGCCAAAATCACACAATCTGCGCTTGCGTAAGAAGATCTTACACGCCGCACCGACGGTCCTGCAAAACAAGGGCGATCGACCGCTTCGGGCCCGGAGGGCGAAAATCCCGAAATGGCGCAATTTGTGTTGTTGATGATGATGATGATGATGATGGGAATTGACATTGGAATTTTTGATATTGATGGGCTGTGGCTGACCGTGATTGCGACGGTGAGACCGGGAGTTTCGGGAACAGAACGCAGTAATGTGTGCGAGTCATCTTCTCAATTGTGCAAAGAGCAGCAAGAGCAGATAACAAATCTGATGAACGCAGTAATAGAGAATTCAGCGGGCAGATCACCACTAAATTAACACATGTTTCAGATGCTGTATTATGGGAAGCAAAGTGTGGCTATCATTAAGGTGGTCTTCACTGTAAATCATAGATGCACAGGCTCACTTTACTCTAGAAAAATGTATTACAATTTATTGTATTTGTCTTAATTTCAACTGACTGATAAGGACTTTAAAGCTTTTCCCTATCAAATAATAAAACCCCATACCCAACTGGCTATGCTTGGTGCGTAAAGAAAAATGTCAAAATTCAATGTTGAGTGCGAAGTGCAATTGCACATCAAGAATAACCGCTAAACCGAAACCATCAACTAATAAAACAAGTCTTCCTGTCATGTCTCGTAAAGCTTTCAGCAAGCATACTCCTAGCCACCGCGGACGTGCGATACAGCTTTGCTCTCGTAGCCGTGGGCATCGACGACTGGGTAGCGAGCTCGGCGCTCAAGATCGTCAAGATCCATATAAGAGCGGATGTACCTGAGTCAATGGCGTTAGTATACCTTTAACTTTATAATGGCGTGTTGTTGTAGCTGGTCGAGCATAACAAAAATACTCAATGACCGAAGGGAGATATCCACTTACTTCTTTCTGCCATCGTCATCGGGGTTGTGGTCCCAGCTTGTGAACTCGCCCTCCTTCAGGGCATCCCAGACAACTCGGCGTGTGCGCTGAGAAAGGAAGACCTTCTCGGTGATGGCGTCAAAGTCCCATCGCTCATGCGCTTCAGCCTCGAACTTATGGAAAGTCTCCTTGGCCTCTTCCTCTTCAGGAGTCTGAGGTGCAATCTTTCTGAATCGAGCAAGGTTGTCCAGCTCCTTAGGATCGCGGGCGAGGTTGTAAAGTTGAGGCTCATCGGCTGGGCATGTGATGTACTTCCAGTCGCCTCGTCGAATCATCATCATTGGGCGAACAGTACCCTCACCAGTGTATTCAGCGATAACAGTGTCGTGACCCTCACGGCCTTCAAGGTGAGGCAGCATGCTGATACCGTCCATCGGGAGGTAAGGTGATGGCTTGGTGCCAACCAAGTCGCAGATGGTAGGCAGAAGGTCAAGAGTCGAGACGTTTTGAGTGACGCGGTGGGGAGTGAATCGCTTGGGGTAGTTGATCAACATAGGGACACGGACAGATGACTCGAAGTAGCTCATCTTGTACCAGAGTCCTCGCTCGCCCAACATGTCGCCGTGATCGCCGCTGAAGATGACAATGGTGTTCTCGGCCAGGCCAGCATCCTCCAGTGTCTCGAGAAGACGGCCAATGCAGTCATCAACATAGCTGACTGAGCCATAGTACGCTCGCTTGGCTCGCTTGATCTGTTCCTCAGTAAAGTCCTGGTCCCAAAGATCACAGACCTTCAGAAGGCGTTGGCTATGGGCGTCAAGGTCTTCCTTGTTCATCTTGACCTCGGGCAGGTCGATGTCCACATCCTCGTACAAGTTCCAGTACTTCTTAGTAATGGTGTAAGGGTCGTGGGGGTGAGTGAGTGAGACGGTCAAGGCAAAGGGTCGCTTGTTGGGGCCCTCTCGAACATGGTCCCAAAGGTACTGAGTGCTCTTGAACATGACCTCCTCATCGTAGTCCAACTGGTTGCTTCGTCCACAAGGGCCGGCCTGAAGAATAGAGCTGGCGTTGTGGTACCACTCAAGGCGTGTGTCAGGCTCATCCCAGTTAACAGCCCAGCCAAAATCGCCAGGGTAGATGTCGCTCGTAAGTCGTTGCTCGTAGCCGTGCAGTTGATCACCAATGAAGTGCATCTTGCCAGCAAGGGATGTGTGGTAACCCTTGGAGCGCAAGTAATGGGCATAGGTTGGCACATCGGAGCCAATCTGGGCAGCATTGTCGTAAGCACCGATCTTCATGGGCAGTTGGCCACTGATCAGACTCATACGTGAAGGGGCACAGAGGGGTGAAGGGCAGTAGGCTGAGTCGAACTGGACTGCAGTTGAAGCAAGGCGGTCGAGGTTTGGTGTCTTGATCTGGGACTTGGGGTTGTACATCTTGAGTTGAGGAGCAGCCAATTGATCAGCCATGATGAAGAGAATGTTGGGCCTATCCGTCTCTGAAGTGAGCTGAGGAGCAGGAGTGGCAGAGGTCTCCCCGCGGGAGGGCGGGAGAGAGTTGAGATCAGGAGCCATTGTGACTTGTCCAAGTAAAATGTTTAAGATAGGTAAACGTTATGTATAGTATGGATGAGGTATGCTGCTTTGTTTAGGCAGTTATAATAAACAAGTTCAAACACTGAGATGGGTATCTATAGAAGTGTTTGAGAAAGAAGAAGGTTTAGTGGAGATAGATTTTGGTCGAGAACAAATATAAGGGCAGGTGGCTTATATAAATACTTATGTTGCCAGGTCAAGTGGGCACGGAGGAGCCTACATAGGCTTGGGATGTGGAAGCCGAGTCACTGCTCTGAGCGAACCACAACCCAACGTCTCGTGATGCGGAGTTTAGCTTGTTGTCCCGCCTTGTCTCGTGGGATCCCTGTTAGGGTTGTGATTCAGATTTGACGATCCGAATGATTGATGCAGCGGTAATGGGCGTATGTATGTACGTATGAATGGTGTACGCAGTAGTTGGGTATAAGCATAACGACACACAGACAGAACAGACAGAGAGACTCAAGCAGGGGCTCTTGGTGCCAAGAGAAACACTCAAGGCAAGGGTCAGAGTGGATGAAGATGGAGAATAAGTTGATCTGCACGAGGGCGAGTCGGTAAGAAATATGAAGCTGAGGCAAGTTGTTCAGCGAATTCTCCGACTAGTAGGGCCAAAAGAGGGAAAGCAACCGGTGAGGTGATAAACGCCACCATTTTTGCAATCAACGGTGACGTGGATATAATGGCTTGTCATCTTCTGTATGTACTATCTCTCTTCTTAGATGGAGGCGAACAGAAGTAAAGTAAAAAGATAGACAATTCAGTATCCAGTTGGGGTGTCTCTAAACCCTTCTTTCCATTATGAGGTGAGCTTTGGGCTTAGGCTTGGCCGCAGGTCCACAGGAGCTTAGCCTAGATGCTAGTAGGGGTGCGTAGCCTGTCTCTGCGGTAGTAGCCAGGGGTTATTCCAATAAGCCATGTCAAAGATGCCTTGACCCGAGGATCTTGTCTTCAGGGAGGGGCGTGTGTCTCAACTTGTTCGAGAACATGGGGGAAAAACAACCAGCCACTAACGGAGACGCTAATACTTACACTAGCAGCTAGGCTACCTAGTACAGTATGTATGCAACAAACCGATATTGTCCTCATTCTTGAGGCCAACCTCGAACAAGAGAGACGAAACTCACGTTAGACTTCTAAGGAGGAATTAAGTCACGAGGGCCAAGATCAACACACGCAACGCAACGCACACATTGCTGTTAGATAACCTTTTTTGTGATGGCTCTTGTGCTTGTGAAATCTGAACTGTGTCCCTCCGTAGAAGAACTATCAGTAAATGTCTGGCTAATACACCACCATTCTTTTTCATTCATAGCTCATAAACTAAGGAGGTATTCTCGAAATGACAATCATCATCACATGCTCACTCTTACCACCCAGCCCATCATCTTCTACGACCCTTGCTTCTTCTCCTTCTCATTTCCAATTGCCTTACCTTGCCTTTAAAATACGGCGGTATGTAGATATCCGTCTTCAAAGACCTCTTTGGCCAATCCCACTAAGAGACCGGCACAGATAGTGCATATTCCTGCAACACCCAGCCCAGAATCAGAGTCATGCAGCTCCGAGAATCACGTTCCACATTAATAACTTAGCAGTTAGTTACCAGATAATCTCTTCTGACGTTGGAGGAAATCGAATCAAATGACTTTATCTAAGAGATAAGGTGTTTGTTAGTCTGTAAAACTATCAGCCCGTCTGGGCCAGTAGCTCAAACACAAGCTCCCAAGGAGGATTCCTTCCTTTTAACTTGCGTCTGCGTCTGTGTCTGCGTCTGCACCTGCTTACCTAGGTACTAAGTTACTTTATGCAAGTACAAGGAAGGCGCCGTGGGTTGCGCCTTCACCTTCTTGGTTGCGCATGGGTTCCAAGCGACTACTCGATTCGGTCAGGAGCCAACCACCATTGGTCCATGACTTCCGTGTCCAACCTTCCCTGGTCAAGCCCTCAAAGATTGACAGCTCTAGATTTACCCCGGCCGAGTGTCTCCCGTCGTAGGTCGGATTTGTATCATTCATCATTCAAAGCACAAGCTTCCAAATTCAAAATCTGAAGTCATAAACGAGACGCATTATCATCATCATCATGCATCATTCTTCTCCGACGAAACCATAACCATGACCTCAATTTGAGAATACCATGTATTGGGAGATGGTTATTTGGACAACTGTCGACCTGTCTTGACCTTATCCAGCCAGGAGACAGTACGAGATTTGACTCTTAAAACTGATGCAGTGATTCAGCAAATAGAAGTTCTACCGAATTACCAGCCTCCCAAGAACAAAATCTGCTTCCGAGTGCGACTCGTCAATCATGAACAAATGCTACGTTGCTATCTAGATGAGAACCCGCATCTATCGACAACCACAACAGTGGCCACGCATCCCAGGGCATCACATGGATCGCGATTTTCGTTGGCCACCATCTTGGCGTTTCGATTTATAAACCTCGTCGCGATGCATCAGTTCAACACGCAGACCGGTCTCTCGTTCTCTTCCCCCACATGCGTCTTTCGAAGCTTCTATGCTGTCGTCCCCCGTTTCGTGCAAACCTGACGATGCACGATGCGACATGCGAGCGGCTGGCTCGTCCTCCCTTCTTGTCCATCCCACCATCATCTTTGAGCAATCAGGCTTGGCTTTGGTGGGTGTCAAGATTGTTGAACAAAGCAGCACCATCTTCGGGGTTTGACGACGCACGGACCCTCTTACGCCATTAGCCGGTCCCTGCATCCTTTAACTACACTTCTTCTCACCTCTGAAGCCTTGAAAGATCCAACCTCCAAGAATTGTCTATACGGTGCATGGATATCCTACACGACACTGTATCTTCTACCAACCCTCACCCTCAACACACCGTGTCAATTTACTGTATAGGTAAGATTCACAACCCTCACGCGATCCACAAGACGACAATCCCCTCCTGTTGCATTCATCAGGTCGCCATTCCGTCGTCCGCCACGTCCTGCGACTGTACGCATCCGAACTGTCCGCTCTTGTTCTGACACGCACTTCGTATTCTCTTCTCCCTTCATCTTCCGAAGCTATCCATCCGATCACACATGTCTTGCCAGGTCGATGAGAAGAAGCAAAAAGCGCAAAAACACAACAGATGAAGCAATAAAGAAATTTCGAGCCACAGTTACCCCAAGCACAATTTTCCATGACCACTCGACTGTTTTTCTCGAGGCTATATGAATATGCACCAAGGCCAGCAGCGTAAGCGCCCACTTGGTACACACCAAACGTCTCGCCTTTAGTGTCATAACGCCTTGTCAGCTTGCAATGATGCAATCTGGGGTCGCCAAACCTTTTCTGCAATTCGGCGACAACAAGACCAAGTCCTACCACTTTCGGCCCCTATGAAGTCAATTGATTGGAATGGCCGAGTGAGCAGACAATCACCTCTTTTACACTATCGATGTCGACATTGAAATACGGAGCCATCGCCTGTTGCCCCAATTGTTTGCAATCCTTAAACGACACCCCGGATCAATCGGGCTTGTTTACATTTTCCTTTTGAACCGGCTCTAACAATTTATTTTTCTCGATCTCTATCTATGCTGTGGGCTGGGTCAAAATTGCAACTTTTCAGAGAAAGTTGAGGCTTTAGCAAAGTTCACAAGATTGCTGATCACCTTACGTACCGTGTTGCCGCTGGACACCAGCACACAGCCCATCAACACACCATCAATAATCTGAAGACGAAACATGCCGTGTCGCACAACGCCAGAACAACTCATTATCTGTCTGCCATGCATGCGAGCTTAACACTTGGTCACGTTTCTATTCGGCCGCATTGATTGCTAGTCAGTCAAAGTGACTAACTGCCTGATGAACCACGCCAAAGCGTCGTACTCAGCTCGCCCACGCTTTCAACCGGGTCCCGGGAGAACAAGCCTACGGACGAATACCAGACTTAAGCAAGGACAAACCGAGTTCTTCGCTTAATGCCTTGTTACACGTTCCTCGCAATGCGCTCGACCGAAGTTTAGATCTGGTCTGTCCAATTCATTATTGTGCCTAGAGTTTGACGTTGATCAATGTCTCTCACTACCGGCCGTCATGACTGTAGTACTCGTATCCTTGCCAACTTATCAGTTGTGCTTGTCCTAAACCTTGACCGAAGTCATGCTTATCTTTCTTTGCTTTGACTAATCGGCCGCCAACTGAACTCAACCCTTACCGCTCATGAGTATCCCTGGGTCGAGGTCACTTTTCGGCAATTACGACCAGAGCTCACGCGACCACCACTAACAAGCCAATTTCATTCTTGGTGTTCTGTCCACTTCGCGTGGCCATACTGTGTCTGGACCCTGATGCAACGCCGGATCCTTCTCACCTTCACCTCATTCATCTATCCCCTAGTAGGTTTATCTGCTGCCTAATAAGTCGAATTCCGAACACTCTGCCTATCATATTGGCTTCAAATTTCGTTGGCCTCGACTCAAGCAGACCCTCCCTGTTAGTCTGCACGCTTCTCCACCGGGTTCTGGCTGGTCTTTTGCGCAAGTATTCGTGGAACTAATGTTAGCTGACCAATCATGGCTTAGCCTCCCCGATAACCGATTACCGACAACCTCGTCTCTCGAGGACACAACTCTCTTGTTATGTGTTGACAACTCTAGGAGCACGAGGACTTGAAGCGAACACCAATACATTTGGTCTGAAACTCGTTGGAACTCGTCATATACTATTTCCGGGTATTACAATACATAGATGATATAAAACTTAAACTTCAATGACATTTCATAACGTTATGCCAATCAAACTGATATCCTAACAATTCAGTCATCGCACCAAGCTCATCTGCTCGCTCACCAACGTTCATGAAGCCGCAGTAAAAGCACAATGCAAAAATAGCAGTCCCCCTTTCCTTACTTTCACTCCCAATGCCCTAGTATTCCGTCATGAATTGCCATATTTTACCGTCGTTGAATAGTGCGCCCTGTGCCTTGCAACGAGTCCCCTAACACAAAGCAGCCTTAAAAACACCTGTTGTCACACGAAACACCCCTTTCCCAATCGCGCCGTTTGCAATGCTCATCCAGTATTCCCCCTTCTTCCTTGGAACATAGGTATCATCTGTCATATATCTCCTTTTCGAAAGTGGTTTTGGACCTTCCCTCCAGGGGTCAGCCCGTCGAAGTATACATTGCGGCCCTGCCTTTTACTGAGTTCGGTAGAACTTCTTGTAAAGGAGATGCAGCAGCAGATTAACGTTGAGCTTGAGGTTGCCCTCGAACAAAGTCATGAATTGGTGAGCCTCGAATTGTGCCTGCAGAAGGTCCTCAATAGGCACCAAAGCACTAGCTCCAGGGATCTGGATGTGTCCTCGCGAGCCCTCAAGGCTGAAGACACCAACTTCGTCACATGAGATGGTCATGTTGATCTTCTCAAAGTCATTGATGCCACTCCATGAGACAAGCACACCCTTCTCTGAAAGAGCACGAGCGCTGTACTTGTAGCTGCCGAATTTAGGGACACGACCACTGCGCTCCAATTCACGCTGGTGGTTGTATTGCTTGGTGAAGGGGAGTAAGAACTTCTTGCGGCTGTTGAAAGGGTTAGTCATTGCAATACTGTGGGTGTGGAAATGTAACTTACCCCTTCTTGTTCTGCAGGGTTGCCATCGCTGACTCGATGTAGTCATCGTAACTCTTGCGTTGTTGCTCAAGATACTTGGCCTTTTCGTGCAAGTTACTCAATGTCATACGAACACCATCCAATTCTCGCTGTCGCTGAACCCTTCTGCGGCTCTTGGTGCGAATATCAAGGGCAATGGCATTCAGCACATCCTGGTAGTAGTTGTGCTTAGTGATACGACCCAGCTTCTCAAGACGCATGATGTTCTCCAGGGCTGTACGCTTGAGTTCCTGGTACGACATGCGTGTTACGTCGATCATATTAGCATCGGAGTAGGCACCGCGAGTGTTGCTTCCAACAGAGAACTCGTCGTGAAGAAGCATACGCCACTTGTGGTCATCTTCTGGAGAGATGGGCTTGACAAGAATTTCTAGAAGATTGGCACCGGTCTGTACACGAATAATGTACAGCACGCAACGCTTTGTCTCCATGAAGAGCGCCTTGACATCGGCCTCAGGATCATCGGTCTCGTGGAGTTTGGGCGTCAAGAACATGTGAATATCTGAAGAGCCGGCAGCGTTCATCTCGTTCTCGTTGCTCTTAGCACTTCCAAGATCGTGCATGATTTCCCGCAGGACATCGTCACGGTTAGGGCACATTGTCTGAAGCTCAGCGGCAACCAGATTGTGAATGGAGAAGACATCTGTCATCTTGATGTACAGAGTTGGCTTGTTCTTGGCGTAGAGGTCGTTGAACTCGTCAATGTCGAATGTTCTTTCAGCATCGGGCACCGCAATCAGGTCGCCAGTGATTTGAAGGAGACGCTCGACGGACTCGGCAACAAAGGCATTCAAGGGCTGCAAGTACACGTTCTCACCTCCGAATGGTCGTCCAGAAGCAATTTGACTAATGACCTTGGCAACCTCGCTGAGGTTTCGCTTTTGAAGAGGGCTAAGAGACTTCTCGATCACACCGACGTTCTCAGGAGCAATAACTGCTGGTTGCAAGTAGAATCGCCAAAGCCAGTTGGCAACTACTTGCAGCAAGTTCTCTGGAGGCTCTCGCTTGAATTGTTGTCGGAGGTTCTCGAAAATCTGGTTGCAGATAAATCGGAGACCATATGGCATCTTGTGTAAGAAATCCTCAAGAGCGAGGAAAAACTGGTCGCAAATTTCTCGAAGATCACGTAAGTGATCAATGAATAGGCGTCGAGTCTCGGGATCGCGGATAGCAACTTCGCGAGGAACATCAAGTGGTCTTTGGTCAGGTCGACCGGTGGCCAACTCGGTGTTGTTAATAGCTGATCGGTAGATCTGCATGGGGTCACTCTCAAGATCGAGAGCGGGATCCTCGACGATGTTGTCTCGGATCAGAGGGCCCAACAGATCTCGAAGGTACTTGCGGTCTCGGGGGGAACGAGTATAGTTGTTAAGTAGCTTGGACCAGAAGAAGTTGCCACGAATAAAGTCTTGGACATCTCGTGCGCAGGAGATCTCCTCGCGAACGGATCGGGCAATCAACTTGAGCAGATAGTACTCCTCTCGGCGCTTTTGGGCATATCCAAAGAGACTCATCATCAATAGCTCGATACGCTTGCACTCCTTCTCAGCGGTTCCTTGCTCGCGGATGCGCTTGAAGAGGCGGGCGAGGTATTGTGGCTGTGTCTGCAAATTGAAGAAGAGCTGCTGGTAGGATTCGAGCTTCTTGCGCGAGCTCTTGTTGAGGGCCTTGAGATCGAACTGGTTGGCGGAGGACATAGAGCTGTTGGCGATGAAGTGCATGGAGTTGCCTCCATAGTTATGTTGATGTCTCACGACTTCGTCCAGGGTGATCTTGTTCTTGACCAGAAGGGCGATCTTGATATCAAGTTGGTCGATGTAGTTCTCGAGCATCTCGTTTTGTCGAACTTGCTGGACGACAGTCTTGCGGATACGCTCAAACTCGATTTCCTCATTGAAGTCGAAGTCGCTGTCATTGAGAAGGTGGACAAAGTTCTTGACGGCATTCACAGGAGGGTTCTTGCCGGTGGTCAAGCTCTTGTAAGCCTCTCCTTGAACCTTGGCGCGAACAAAGCTCTGGATCTTGATGACCTTCTGCATGTTCTCGTTGTAGAAGCGCTTCTTCTCTTCGAATCGGGCCCTGACCATGAAGCCGTGGGCTGCAGCTTGGAAAGCGACGATGGATTCCTCCTCTTGCTCCAGCTCGGCCATGATATCCTCAACTCGGGCACGTTCCATCATGGCTCGGAGAATGCTTTGGAGTTCAATGATCTGGGGAGTGTGAGATTCAAGCTCCTCGAGGAAGGCCTGGTGTTGCTGGCGGTACAAGAATCCTCGGATATTACTTTGCAGAGTTGTGACTTGGGGCTCTTGCTCTTCAAGTTGCTCCAGGATAGCTCCAACTCGCTGTCGTTCAATCATAGCCCGAATGAGAGCCTGAAGGTCAACCACAGCGGGTTCGTTCTCTTTGAGAGCATCAATGGTATCGGCAACATCTCGTCTCACTGCTGCGGCGCGAGCAAAAGCTTGGAGTTGCTCTACATCCGTTATGTGCTTATCAAGCTCCGATCTCAAGGCCTTGTCTTCTTGTCGGGCACGGAGTCCTCGGGCGAAAGCTTGGAGTCGCTCTACAGCAGGAGCATGCTCGCTGAGTTCAGCTCGCAGCGCCTGGTCATTCTGGCGAGTGGCTAGTCCACGGGCGAGAGCCTGGAGTTGTTCGATGTCAGGAATGTGCTTGTTGAGCTCAGATCGCAGAGCCATGTCGTCCTGGCGAGCGCGGAAACCACGAGCGAACGCCTGGAGCTTCTCCCAACCGGGTCCAGAGGACTTCAGATGGTGCAGCTCGCGGTTAACCTGATTTCTAGTCAGCAGTGCCCTTGCCGCCGCCTGCAGGTCAACGATCGCAGGGGTTTGCATTTCCAGATCCTCGAGGTCCTGTTCGACTTTGCCTCGTAGCATAGCGCCACGGACTGCTGCTTGCAGCTTCTCGACCACACCAGACGACTCTTTCGTCTCTTTATACTGCGCAACATGATTCTTGCGGGCCAAAAAGCCCCTGGAGATTGCCTGGATCCCCCGAACAGGTCCTCTACACTTCGCAAGCTGAGCAGTCATGTCTCGTACCTGGTTTCGGACCTTGTTGGCCCGAATCATGGTTTGCAACTCCAAAATATCAGGCTCAAGGGCCTCCAAGATCTGGTCACGGCGGTCCAGTCTCCTTCTAACCAAGAATCCACGTGCTGAGCTCTGCAGTTGTATAGCAAAACGCTTCATCTGTAGTCGATAGTCCATAATTTGTCGAGTAAAGTCACCTCGAATGCGAGATTGAAGGTCGATCAACCACTCTTCATCGTCCCAAAGCTGCTGCATGGTGTCACCAAGCTTGACGCGAAGTAGAGCACCTCGGATTTGTGCTTGCATATCGATGATGGAATCTTCGTTCTCTCTCAATTCCCTGTCTATCCTTTCTTCCTCAGTCTCCTCTGGCTCGGGCTCGGGTTCAGGAACACCGAAGTCAGCACTCATGTTGCCGAAGCTAGGCATTGTTACGCCGAGTTTATCAAGACCCTTCTGCATAGCTTCCAGCTCATGGTGCTCGAACTCAAGCTGACCGACGAGGTTGCCTATGCGGAAGTCAACTATTCCCTTGCGGAAAAGAAGCCAACTCAGAGCATGAATACAATAGATGACTTTGGGAATGTTCTTTTTCTCGTATAGGTCGATCAGCTCAAAGCGGAATAGGTCAGGCAGTTCTACTTCGTCCAAGTAGCGGAAGAAAATTGCGATATTGTCAGAGTGCCTGTACTGGAGCTTGGGATGCTGAAAGATTCGGTATCGCCTGTCGGGGTTGAGTGACTCAACCACTTCTGCGAGCGTGACACCGTCGCGGAGTGCTTCCTCGAGCTCAACAATAGGTGGTATAGTTTTGTGGATGACATCTTCTATCCATTCTTTTGCTTCACCGATATGACAAAGGTACTCGTAGGCTTGGAGGAATTGGCGTTGCTTGTCCATCCAATTGCGACCTTCCCAGCTGTAGCCAGTGTTCTTTTGGCTTTGACCGGTGTTGCTCCTGTCGGCTCGTTGTAATCTGCGTCGACCGCGCAACCCAACAACTTCCTGCGTAGGCGAAGTGATGGTGAAGTCTTCTGGAGAATCAGATGAAACGAGGCGCGAGAGTGTTCTTAATTGACTTGTTGAGGACTTGCCCAGGCCTTCTAGCTCATCCCGAGCAATGTGGGTGCTATGCACATGATGATGGGGTGACGAAGGAGATAGTGTGGCCTCTTGCGGTAGAAACGAGTCGGATCGAGTGAGAAGCATAGAGTTTGGTCGCATCGGTAGAGGGCGAGAAGGTGATGATGTTTTCACTGGCGAAGTCGACGTCGACATCTTAGTCGGCGAGCCTTTTGTCGGTGAGGTTTGAACATCCATATGGGATATTGACAGCTTGCCGATGTCGACACTTTTAGTGCGATCATGGCGAAGTGCTGCATGTGGTGGTGTCTCAGGCCGCGTGCCTGCGGGAGCTTGCGGAAGTGGGCGGAGAGAATGTCGAGCTGAGCTGTAGATATTGTCTGGAGCTTTCTTTGAGGTCATATTTTCCCCAGTCTCGAAGATATTCGCTCTTGCCCTGACATCGCTCTGGGCTCGCTTATGGCCATGCACTGTCGCACCGTAGCCAGCGGAACTAGAAGCAGAGGTATATTGGCTGTTGAGACTATGATCAGAAGCGTGAGAGTAGCCTGATGAAGCGGATGATGATGTTGTCGAAGGGAAGCGGTTGACAAGGGCGGGCGAGATGTTGGAATTAGAGGCGAAGTCGATGGTGTGTGACTGGCGATGAGATCGCAGATGCTGGTGAGGAAGCGGTTGCGATGGCACTTGGCTCTGCGTTTGGTGTTGAGTTTGGAAATAATGAGTACGGGACGACATTGTGAACTCTTTAAGAGGGGAGTCGCTGGCCAAGCCGCGAGCTCTCGTCTATGTCTTGCTCTTTTTTTGTCTCTGCTTAGGAACGTAGTAAAATCCACCTTTTGTCGGCGACGTTAACGCATTGTTTCGAGCGTTGCTCGGTTTCGTCAGAAGGGAAGTGACTTGACCAAGAATGAGGTGGCGCTTGGAATCTTTATGACCCAAGGCAAGACAAGACAATAAAAAGGCGGAGGAGAAATTGGGTATATGAATTGCAGACAAACACGACAGTCAAGTGCGTTGTCAAAGGACAAAAAAATATGTCAAAGCAATAAGATGAAGTGCTGTGATGCGCTGTGCTGTGCCGTTGCAGTGCAAATGCCGTCAATCAATATCACAGTAAATCATTCAAGTTTATGCCCAAGAAAACGAACGTCCCATAGTACAGTTAAGGTAAGTAGCAAGGCGTCTGATCCATGGCGGGGCCCGTAGTAAACAAAACAACTGGCAACCGCCCAGCAACCGCTTCCCGTGTCTAGTCCCGATTGGCGACTTGAGGCTCATGGTCCACTTTTATGTCTACCTCGTCCTTGTCAAGTCCATCTCTCATGTGTTCAATATCGTTAGATTTATGCGGGCAAGAAGCAAGAATTCTGTAATTATCGATGCGCTATGAGGTGTTTTTGTCATTTGATTCGTCTGTTTGCGTGCAATTGAAACAACAGGCGCTTATAAAGGTAGATTTGAGTATACAGGCATGTTGTTTATTTACGATGAGATACAAGAGATACCTATTCTCCCTGCAGATCTCCAACCGAAAAGCTCTCCAGATTATCGTCGGCAATCAAAACACACAGCATTGTGGATGCCTTTCTTGAGCTCGTCATGAGGCTAATCGTCGTTTAACGCTAGATCTGAACAGCATGAATCCACTGTTGGCTTCAATTTGCTATGTCCATTCTCCGTACCTTGGCCAGTAGTTATTTTCATAAAGACCAGGTTCGGGTAAAAGCTGAATGTCTGGTAGATCATGCCCGGCTTGCAACGTCAGAGGCAACACGGAAATACAGAGATACAAAAACACAAAAAAAAAAAACGGCGACGTTTCTTTATGTACCGATGGAACGGTTTACAGTACCTAGGTACCTGACCTCCTGCTACCAAAGAGGTACTGTATCTATCTAGACAGCTCCCCTTACCAACGATAGCACTGCCTTGCACTACAAGTCGCTAAACTCAAACTCTAATAGCAGGTAAACAAAGATGTTTGCGTCTCGTATTTTCAATGGTAAATTCACATGTTCTAAAACTAAAACAAGACACAATCGATAAGGAAACCCAAATCTAGCGATAGTTCGTAGTACGACAGAATGGACGAAGCTTTGATACGCCATAGTGATTCAGTGGGGCTTTATGAGGTCATCAGCGCAAAAGCCAAAGCCAAAGCCAAAGCCAGTCCCAGACCCAAAGCAACTGGCCCGAGCTGCGACTGGAACCGACCCCATCGGCCCAGAATCATTCGAATCTTTTTGAGGCTTCGACCCTTGTAAACCGACTTTGACTTATTTCGTCAATTCCCGACCGCGACTAACCATTGGGCTCAATTGTTTCTACTCATCTACCTCGCTGTGCGATATCCTACTTAGTCGCGTGAGGACTTTGGTGCAGTAGTAGACATCATGAGCTCCAAACAGCGCCCATCCGTCCTGGTACTTACTATCACCATATCTGCGCGTCGCTCAATCATGCTAATACCGTCTAGGTCACGGATGCGAGACAGAGACAATCTCAAAGAAGGGTCCTTCAACGACAAGATACCGGTTCAGGCGCTCCTGGGTCCCAAGCACCGATGCGATTTATGACCGTCGACAATGTTCTTCAGTACAATTCACAGATCCCATCAGGCCAACCGCGAGGCCCTCCAGCACCCGTACCTCCAGGACGACATCCGGGCCCGTCGGGCAGCGCCCTTAGTCGCCGGGTCTCATCAGGCGGTCTACCAAATGCTCAGTCACGTACCGGTCAGCAGATGCCATCGAGAACAACCAAGATCAGCGAAAAATTGGTCCTTCTTCCAGAAGCAGAGGATAATGACGATGACGTCGATGAGGAAATTGAGAGCGAGTCGGTCCTTGCGCGCCGTGTCCAGGATGATGAGAATCGCCCATTGAAGGATGAGGAGCTGGATGTGCTTAAGAAGCGAGGTGGAATTCGTGGCAAGAGTTTTGCTGAGAGGCTGTCCAAGATGCAAAGAACGGATAAGGTCAGCAGATTGACAGCCTACTGCACTGCGCAAGCCTACAAGATCAAGCCTACTGCCGAATTTCTGCGCAAGCAGCATGAGGCCAAGACCAAGATTTACGACGACTGTCTCTACGTCATCTATGCTCTACCACTCCTGAACGGCACCGACGGCACCCGTGTTCGAAGTCGACCTATTTTGAAGACCCCTGGAACTGGCAAGACAGTACTTGATTTGGAGATTGAACGTAGCGAGCAGCGAGATCATCATGAGGGTTACTTCGAGGACGACGCATACGAACATCCCAGCCCAGAGCGCGGCCATGAGATTCCTTCTCATTTCACCAACCGCCCATCGACTCCTGAGCGTAGCAACCCTTTCCGTCACGACGACGACGTTTCCTCAATGAACCGACTCGCTCCTGACGCAAAGAACTTCGCAGAAATGTTCGTCTACTCTTACGGCGTGGTTGTCTTTTGGAACTTTACCGAACACCAAGAAAAGGACATCCTCGCCGACTTGACCTTTGCAGATGCCGACGCCGTAGAGAACGGCGGCACCAGTCTTCTCGTTCGGCCTCTTGACCAGGAAGACTATGAGACAGAGGAGTTCCACTTTGAATATAGCGCGGACATAAAGCGTCCGCGCATCTTCAACGATATGATCACTCTGTTACCAAGGTCTGACCATATGATCAAGCTCACCATTAGTCATGCTATTGCGCAGAGTACGCGCTTGTGTTTCTTTGAGGAACGCATGAGTGAGACTATGCTGGATGCACAGCATGTGCCCAAGATGCTCGCTTTGACAGGAGAGCTTAAGATGACTCGAACTGAAATTGTGCGTATGCTGGGTAAGCTCTTCAGAAGCCGTGTCGACATCAACCTATGTAAGTCTCTTCCGTCCGATGATCTTGTGCAGTTCTAACACCTGCGCAGCCTCCAATATTCTCGACGTCCCTAATTTCTTCTGGGAGTCTGAACCAACTCTCCATCCCTTGTATGCCGCCATTCGCGAATATCTCGAGATCGATCCACGCATCAAGGTCCTTAATGAACGCTGCCGTGTCTTCCTGGATCTTGCCGAGATTCTATCTGACTCTGTTGCCCACGCCAAGATGAGTTACATTACATGGATCATCATTGTCCTGATCATCATGAGTATCTTGGTCACCACCACTGAAGTAGGCATTCGTTTCGGCATGCTCAGCAAAGCCAAAGGTACCGGCGTCAACCTCATCATCACAGGACCAGTTCTTGGTGCGGGCATGGAGCAGACCGTACTGCCACCGAGTGATCTTGAGATCCTTGCAGAAACGCTTGGACTGCAAGCCAACGCATCTTTTGAGGATGTTCACAAGAGCATTTGGGAACTACAAAGGAAGGAATTGCCCGACGCTCCGATCGTGCACGAGGACATCTAAAATCAGAGATATCCAGTTTTCAAATCTACTAGCATAGCACGGCGTTTTATGGGTCATGTTTTTGGTGGTACTTGTCCCAAGAGTGTTAATTATATCATAAAACTCATAGGGTGGTGGTTATCTTTAGACTGGACATCTATCCACATGGGCTCACTGCCGTTCGTCTGCCGAAAAGCAAACTTTAAAACAAATGAAATGTTTTCTTCAACCTTATTACATATAGTACACGATTTAAGTACAGACGCAGTAACGCAGGCATTAGTGTAGAGCATCTATTCATACTCTGAAATGCAAACCCTATTCAAGAAAATTGAAACAACAAAAGTTGTATAGAAAAGGCCGCGGCGAACCTGAGCCTGCATATTTTCGAAAAACCCATAGCCCATGATCATGATAGTAATAACATCTCTCGGTCTCCAATCCTCCCCTCTTCTTGCTACGATGAGCGAATCTATGAAACCGGTACATAGCAAGCACAACAGAACTTAGCAGATACCGATCCATGCTACCCTAAGAAACAAAGCAAGACGCCAAATAAAAGAAGTTCGCCTTTGCCTATCTCAACTCGCCCGGTCGTCTATAAAAGTTCATGTATGAAAAACGAGAACATCGAATTCTCAAAAGCGCATCATTCTCTGTGCACCATTTACCGAGACTGCTGCTCGACGGGCTTGTAGGCGGCGGCGGCAGCTTGTTGGCTCTTTCGGTTCTTGTTGTCGAGCTCAGCCTTGCTGTAGATAGCAGCACCAAGCATTGTGACGGCCATACCCGCACCATTAAGCAGGTCGACGGTCACATCGAAGAGGAAGATACCGAGGGCAACGGTCAAGCACTGCTTGAGGTTACCACAAACAGTCATGGTCAAAGCACCAGCAAGCTTGTTGGTGTTGAAAGACGAGATGTTGAGAAGCAGAGCGAGGAAACCGTTGCCGAAGAGCGAAGCGAAAGCTGGAGGCAGAGAGACGTCTCCGGAGGTGATGAGCTTGTGGAAGCCGCTGACTTCACCGGTGGCAGTAGCGCAAGCCAGAGCCTGGAGTGCGGCGAGAGGGGACATGCGGAGGAGGAACTCAATCGGGGGAAGGGCGAGAGAACCAGTCATGAATCGGTTGGTGACGACAGTCTGCATTACGGTCAGTATTAATTGATTGTGTTTGTATAAATAGGGACGTACCTTGAGAGCGGCAAGAATGACTCCAAGAATAGTGAGAAGGAAACCGGCATCAGTGAAGCTCATCTCACCAAGGGTAGTCATGGCTGCACCGATAATGAGGGGCAGAAGAGAGAGGTAGGTCATGCTGCTGTAGGTACGGCCGTAGTAGACGCGGTAGATGAGAATGGTGAAGATCGGGCACAGCATGCGCATGGTCTGGTAGAAGGGAACGGAAACCATGGCCAGAGACAAGTTGGAGACGGCAATGTTGGCAGTGAACAGAGCACTGAAAGCAACAAGAGCGAGGTTCTCGCGGCGCCCCAGTCGGGAGAGCTTGAAGTAACCCATCTGCATCATGACATAGGTACCGCCACTGGCGAAAGAGGCGTGGAGGAAAGTCAGAAGCCATGGGAAGTGGAACTGAAGGAGTCGTATGTCAGTGTGTGCTCTACAACAGTATCTTGTGTTCAGATCAATAACTCACCATTCCGAGAACCAGCTTGTTGTAGAGAGTCAAGAGCAGGGAGAAGAAGAAGTAGGTTCCAAGCCATGCAAACTTGACGGTGCTGGGAATGGAGTACTCGTGCTCGAGGTTGTTGTTCTTGGGAGGCTCGGCGCGACCGGCGTCGCTCTCGACATCGAGTTCGCCCTTCATATCACGGTCTCTCTCCTCAGCGGAGAGGAGTGGGAGAGGCTCCTCGTTGTGCGGACGGGAAGACATGGTTGGTGTTGCAGTATGCGCCGGTTTTCGTCTTCGCGGGGATGCGATTGTTGGCTTAGTGGATCGAATAATGAGGATGTCGTAATGGATACTATCGTCAAGTCTCAAGCATAACCAAGAGTCGAGTCGATATATGTAATGACGAGTCGACTAGATATTCTGCGAGCACAGTCGATTACCGACGAGATGCGATGCAGATAAAAGGTTGCGGCCGAGTCGTGGTTGAAGTGGTAATTGTAGTAGTTGCAAAGTGGAAATGCAACACGGAGAATGAGAAGCGAAGAAAATACAGGGGCCAACCGAAGGGAGAAGGAGGCGGAGGCGCGCGTAATAAGTTTAGTGATGGGTAAGGTATGGATTGGATCAAAGCGAGCGATTGGACCCAGACAGGGAGATGAAGATGGAGACCAGACGGGAATGACCAAACAAGGCACAGACAAAATGGTACCTGGCTTGTACTGAGAAAGTGCAACTAAGAACAAGAAGAAAAGATACTAAGGAGGAGGAAGATTTTGGAAGGTAGGTATTCAATAAAAAGGAGGGAGAAAAGGGTCACAGGTAACAGACGGAATTTATTATCAGGAGAGAGATAAAAAGGGAGGAATATTTCATTAGGCAAGGACGGGATGGAAGCCAATCCGAAAAGGATTGTAGGCTTACTATACTTGCATCGTCGGTACCTTCCTTCCTCGTGGGAAGCAATCCATCATCATTACGGGCACTTTCGGGCTTCAGTGGTTCAATGGCGGGGGGTCCTGGGCCTGGGAAGTGGAGGTGGGGGCATCCGTTAGGTGGGAGTTACCCGAAGATACACTGTACTAAAGTACCTGTGGCGGGTGTGTCAAGATTTAGTGAACAACTGTCAGCATTGGCAGAACCTGCCAGTGGATTCAGCAGCGAATAACTTCATTATTGGTGTCCTTTATAAGAGTTGCTTTCAAGAGGGGAAATTAATAAAATGACAACCAAACAAGGTTCAATACTACCACTACCTTAATACAACGCTCAACTTACTCACGGCCGTTAAAGTGCCTACCTACAGAACACTCTAAATACCTAGATAAGGTATCGGTAGCCCACTATTCAACCGTTGTAGATCGATTAATCTTGGGCTGTTCCCTCAAGAACCAACGTACTTCAAACTCAATTCAGTTGACTACAACAAGATTCTCAAAAGGGGCTGAGGTCTAGCCATCTAGGGCTATCATTGTATCATCTGCACTCCTCCGAAGTCCTCTGGAACGCGATCCTAAAGTCCCTTTGACTCGAATCTCAGTCAATCCAACCCAGTCAAGTCAAGTCCAGGGGTTCTCAAAGCTGAATGTCCTCAACTTGCACTGCAATCAAAAAGGGGGCGGGGGTATCCCTCCATCTGGACAGCCAACAACACTAGAAATAAGAAATACTACATGGCGAGCCAATCATGTCAGCTCGTGTTGACAATTCTAGCAACTCTCTGGATTGGATGACAATAGGGCAGAGTATCTAGACTAACGAATGAGGCGTAAAGAAATGAATCAAATCATCCCGATTTCAGTTGTAGCAGGACCTAGACCTAGACCTGGTCGAAGAGGTTATTGATTCTATAGCTTTCAATATTAATATGGAAGACCCGGATGCAAGTGGATATCCAGACTCCAGCATAATTTAATTCAACTTCCAAGGCCCTGCGTTTGCTATTGCATAAGTACCGGTCCAGATAGTGATAGTTTACTGTATGTAAATTATTCTTGACACCCGCAGCACGGATCTCATGTGGACTCAACTCAATCTCTGAAGGAAACACAAGCGAGAAAACGGCACGTCATTTTATCTGCCATGGAAGTTAAGCATGGTTTTAAATCCGCACATAGGTAAGGTACGGATACTGTACGGCAGATACTGTACGTGTTGAGCCGCGTTGTCGTGAAACGAGCCAAGAACCAGGTAATCCATCGCCTATCACAGAACACGCAATACACAGACAGATACTTTATCCGTAGTTACGTAGGCCAAGTGTAAATTGGGTCGAAACTATACACTTCTTTAGCCTTTTGTAAAGTCGTTTTTTCTATAAGAAACTGTTTATAGAACACGAGCTTACGCATCCGACATGAGTTGTCTGAGCGAATGTGGTGCCGTATTGCTCTGACAATTATCGTATTGGGGACCTAATCAGGAAACATGTTAAGCAAGCACGCACACATGCAACCCTACAAAGGTTGGTTACTGTCATGCGGTCATCCGCAGTATCAATAGTACGGGAGTTTTCCTACTTTTCCCTCAATAAAGGGGACAGAAGGGCGGTTCCTTGCACGTTTAGGGAAGCAAATGATCTATATAGCGCATCGTTTCAAACCAAAACGCCTTCCAACAGCCCTGAACCGTCTTGGCGAATGAATTGCTAAAGTCACTGGAATGATCCGCGCCGTTATCCATTTTTCATATCCTACAAGCTCCATTCACCAGCAACGTTTAGCGGCTCAAATAGACAAGTTGCGAGTCGATAATCTCGTCTTGGCGTATCAGAATTCCAGCGAAACGAGACTGAACCCCTGAGCGTCTGTCAGTCTGTCACATCAAGTCGGACACGAAGCCATCCGTGTCTGTTCACAAGACAGAGAGACTCTGTGGATGCAAGGGTCTTGGAGACGTCTCAGCCTCTTTGAGGAGCTGAGTTGTACCCTTACAGAAGACTAAAAACCCTTGCTTGACTATGCAACGTTGACAACTAGTGGAATTCCTTTGGCAGGGCTGGCAGGCGTTGTGGCGCAAATGCTGTCAATAGCCGTACAGTTACAGGATACTGTGGTATTTTAGAAGAAGCATATTACGTGTACCTAACTACCGATCTTGAAATGTGACTGGCGAAGATAATAGAATACGACGATCCTACAGCCTTATTGTCAACTCTATTGCAACGCCAATCTCGTCTAGTCTGGGAACTGCCGATGCTCATCTTGTCCAGATATGCGGTACTACAAGACCCTGACGCTTAACATATACGTATTGAAACTCCATTCTTTAAGGTCTCTACTCTTGTCTTCTAAGTGGTCCATCCTTTTTGTAAGCCCTTCACATTCCATTCTCTTCTCTCCCTTGAGTCTTCCACCCAATATGTAGTCAAAGGGAGGCTCATGCAGGTCGGTGCCTTTCAGGTAGCCACGAACATGCACCCGATCACCAACATGTTTAGATACATCTCGACTTTCTCGAATCGAGTGATTTGTGAAAGCCTATTGAGCTTAACCACCGGAGACTATCTCGGCAATGAGATGGTAATGCCGCGTGTCCTTGGGCATGTCGCAACTCACAGAGCAAAAGCATTGCGTTATCCCGAGATGTACAAACATACGACCAACACCTGATGGCCAGGAGAAAACGCCGAGCACGCCGCAGGATTGGATGTCGCAAAGTCGATATAAAGGGACTCATTGTCACTTGGAAATGTTAAGATCGCTCACTAGTCCAAAATGCTAACCAGAAGCATGCTTATATGCTCTTATTATCACTCTAGGATATCATTGATATACAACCAGTCGAACCTATATACTGCAACATCATAACTACGCCGCTTAACAAAATAAAAAGAAATATGCTTATGAATCCAGGTTTTGTAAGGGCACGTATCCCTCATCCTTCTTGACCCGCCTCTTGCCAAACATCTCTCGCATCCAGCCCATGATACCTCTACCGCTCTTCCACTGAAGACCACCGCGTTGCTCTGCAGCGGCCTCATCCATCCAGCGAGGTCGCTTCCATAATTTGAGCAGAAGACTGCTCACAACAACACTGACACTACTGCATGCCATGGCGAAACCAGCCATCATGGGATGCATATGGAACCCAATGGGGAGGAAGAAGCCCATGGCAATAGGCAGACCAACAACGTTGTACATGCACGCCCAAGCGAGGTTCAGCTTGATGCGGCGGAAGATACAACGGGTAAGGTCGAGTGCTGATGGGATGTCCATCAGATCTGTTGGACGCATAAGAACCATATCGGCAGCTTCCATTGCAACGTCTGTGCCACTGGCCATTGCGATGCCGACATCTGCAGTTGCAAGCGCAGGAGAGTCATTGATACCGTCACCAACCATGGCAACGACCTCGCCTTGTGATTGAATCTGCTTGATGATTTCCTGCTTTTGGTCGGGACTCACGCCAGCGTACACGTTTTCGGGTGGAATTCCGACGGCGGCAGCGACGCTGAGGGCAGTGGAGCGCTGATCACCTGTGACAATGGCGGTCTTGACACCCATCTTGTGGATAACAGAGATGGCAGCAGCTGCACCCTCCTTGATGGAGTCGGCCAAAGCGATATAGCCGCTGTATTTGCCATCGATCGCAACAAAGATGTGAGAGGTGCCAGTTGCAGGTCCCTTGCCAGTCTTGCTTACATCAGAGTCAACACGTTCAGATGCCTCGATGGCATCCTCGGGGACATCAATACCGTTGTTCTGCAGGAAGGCAACGTTGCCGATAAGCGCACGATAGCGGCTACGGTCAATGGCTGAGGCAGGCTCGACGAGAGCGTTGATACCCTTACCAACGGTGACCTTGAACTCGCCAACACTTCCTTCTACAACACCATCGACCTCGACATCAAGCTCTTGTCGGGCTCCAGCGAGAATAGCCTTGCCTACAGGGTGCTCACTGCCCATCTCGGAAAGACCAACAATGGTCCACCACAATCGACGGCGCATCTCATTGCCGGACCATTCAGCCTCCAGGACTGACTGAACAACACTCATCTTGCCGTGGGTAATAGTACCGGTCTTGTCGAGGACAATCTGTGTTACCTTTGTGGTTCTTTCGAGAGCAGCACCACCCTTGATCAGAATACCATTTTCAGCGCCAATACCGGTACCGACCATAACGGCGGTGGGTGTGGCAAGGCCCAGAGCGCAAGGGCAGGCAAAAACAATGACAGAGATGCAAAGCTTAACACAAACCATGATCTTGCCGCCACTTGAATCTTGGAGGAAGATCTTGGGTGGGTTCGGAAGCACGTGGCTGAGCACCATCCAGCAAAGAAACGTGGAGAGGCCGAGAATAAGAATCATGGGGACGAAGTAACCAGCGAGAGTGTCAGCAAGTCGCTGGATAGGCGCGCGTGTAGTCTGCGCATCCTGAACAAGCTTGACAATTTGACTGAGCTGAGTATCACGACCAGCCCGAGTGACTCGAAAGTCTACCCGACCATCGCCATTGACTGTTCCGCCAATGACATTGTCGCCTACTCGCTTCAGGACAGGCATCGCCTCGCCAGTAACCATACTCTCGTCGACAAAGGTCTCACCTCGAACCAGAACACCGTCGGAGGGGAGCTTATCACCAGGTCGAAGAATGACAATATCGCCTAGCTGTAGAAGCTCGGTAGGAATAGACTTCTCCTCTTGCGCTGAGCCCCCAAGTCTAGGGGTCTTTGGGGTACTGGGATCCTTGTCCCATGCTTCGGCGGCCTTCTCGGCAGCGATTGGGTCAACATAGATGGTAGCCATAGATGGTGCAAGAGACATCAGACGCGAAAGGGCCTTGGAGGTCTGACCCTTGGCATTGCTTTCGAGGTAGCGACCCAGGGTGACGAAGGTGAGAAGCATAGTACTGGTATCGAAGATAGTGCTGGGCCTACTGTGAGGGGGCATTATTAATGAGACCAGCATTGTCAGAACGCTGAAAAAGAAGGCGCAAGATGTACCAAGGGTAACAAGAACATCCATGGTCGGGGAACGGTGTTTAAGTGACTTCCATGCCGAAATGTAAAATCGCTTTCCAATGCCAAATTGAACGGGTATCGTGAGGACCAAACAGATAACATCACCAAGAAACAATCCAGGAACCAACTCAAGCTTTCCAAAATCAAGAGACGGTGCGCACATGGGTAAAATCATGCCGAGAATAAAAACGGGGATGGCGAAAGCCAACGAAGTTCGAAAGGCCGTTCGCCATTCGCCAATCTCTCTCGTCTTCGCGAGAGATTCGAGCTGAGCATTGTTGTCCTGGCTGTCGGCAACGAGCGCATTGTAACCCTGGGCCTCGACGGCCTCAACAATGGCACGCAGACCGATGACATTGGACTGATGAGTGACGGTAAGGCGCGAAGAAGCAAGGCTTAACGAAACTGAATCGACGCCATGCATGGCAGCCAACGCAGCCTCCAAATTCTCTGCTGCGGACGCATCGGGCACGCCATAGACTTTGAATTGTGCTGTAGACGATGATGCGCTTTGGTGAACAGTTGCGGCCTGAGTAGAAAGAACTTCGGCATCGAACCCACGGTCGTCGATTATTTCTGCTATTTGTTCAGGGGAGAGCTTGGTGACGTCGTGTGTAATAACGGCTCTTTCCGCGAGTAGGCTGATGTTGAATTTCAAGACGCCATCTACGCCCTTGAACCCACCCTCGACAGCTGAGGTACAAGCACCACATGTCATGCCCTCGATGGCAACGGTCGTTACGGCGACGTTTCCAACGCTTCCAGCGTCCTTCCCAGACTTGTCGGCTGCTACCTTGCCAGAATCAACAACTGTAGCATCGAAACCGCGGTCCTCGATGATTTCGGCAATCTGCTCAGCTGTAAGGAGATCGGGATCGTGCTCAATAACGGCTCTTTCGGAGAGCAAGGAAATGCTGAAGGTCTTAATGCCAGGAACGTCCTTGAATCCACCCTCAACAGCGGATGTGCAGGCGCCACATGTCATGCCCTCGATGGCAACAGTGGTCGTAACAAAATCATTTTCGTCGTCGTAAAGAGTCTCGTTGAAACGCTTGCCCACAGGGCTGGGAAGGTCGGTGGCGAGCACCTCGGCGTCGAATCCTCGGTCTTCAATGATTTCTTTAATGTCGTCGGCGGAGATTACTTGGGGGTCGTGCATGATGACTGCGCGTTCCATAACCAAACTGACTGAGACGTTTCCAACACCATCAACACCTTTGAAGCCAGCTTCAACAGCAGAAGTACATGCGCCGCAACTGTAGAGGAACGGGAGTCAGTATTATATCCTTGTTCATGGTCCGTACGCATCTTGTAAATTGGGGCCGCAGAAGCCGAGCAAGACCGCATAACTGGGTCTCGGTTTGCCCGGAATGAGTTTAAGATAGGGCTTCATGTATACTCACGTCATGCCATCCACGCGAAGTGTCGTTGTAGCGAAATGGGCGCCGGCGCCTGGGCTTCTGGGGACGGAGAGTGCGACATTGTCGGTGTCCTTGGGAGGGACTTTAATATAGGCGGGAGCCATGACGACTGGCTATGGCTCGTGAGCCTCGTCTCGAGGATCGTGAATATTTCGTGAGCCGATCCAGAAGCTGATGTTCGTTGAAGATTGTAAACCGCAGTAGAGGGCGGGAAGCACGGCACTTGGGTCTTGGTCTCACTCTCGCGGTTAGACTGGTCTGGTGGTTGGTTCGGTTGCTAATAATGGAATGAACGGTACGGTTCTCTAGTTGGATCGACCAGCCACAACCAGCTCTCAAGTTCGTATAATATTGAGAGTTGTAAAATAAAGCGAGCGGCAGCTCGACAGAATGAAACGAAACGAAGAAGAAGAGATAAGGATACTGTTAAAAGCTGAAAAAGGAAATCGGAGGCAACAGGACCGGAAGGTGACAGTAGCAGCTGATGGATGCTGGTTGATAGTGAATGCGCCACTAAGACCAAGAAAACCAAGAAGACCGGCTTCAATCAATGAAGATAAAGTACCTAGGTGGATTGCTTGCTTGGTCTTTCGTATTCCGATGTTAGTCAGACGAGAGAAAGGAAATGGAAATGAACTACCACTTGGGTACGAGAAGATAATAATAAAAAAGACACCAGTGCCAGATCAAAAGGACATGACATGAGTAAGAATTCCACAGCGACGGAGTCTCGGTGATTTATCTATCTTTCAAGGATTCAAGGATTCGCTCACAGATTCAGGGGAAGATATGGAAACACACAGTCTGCTATTAGTTAGCGAGAGGAAACACCTTGAAAACTTGCGCAAAACCAAAGAACAGAACATCCGGAACACTTCTTGGCTCAGCGGCTGCAACGGTCAGATTCCAGTTTGGGGTCGGTTTCCGGAAGCACCCAAGTCGCCAATAGCAACTCTCGTTGGTGGGATTTTCTCAAAGCTGCGACTGATCAAGCACCAGAAATTCTTGCTTGCAGGGATGTTTCACCAGAGAAGGCCAAAGGGTCCCCGACAAGATGAATAGGGACGGGAGCTTGGGGCCAAAAGTGCTGAAACCTGAGACACTGGCAGGACTAGGGGCAGACAACGCTCCGCTCTCAAAGGAACAGAACCTACCCAATTGTCACTTGAAAGAATCCATTCATGGATCATTGAGTGAGATCCGTGCAAACACAGCCTTGTTGAGGCTTACGGACAGTTACACTCAAATCTTTATTCATGTTCCTCATTTTCTTTCTCATCTCATCTTACACGGGTCAAAAGCCTGATCAGCTCAGCTGGCCCTTCTAATAGCGCCTCTCGTGTTCTCAAAGGTGCAAGCGTCGATCCCTTTAGGAACGCAACCATCCAACACTAGACTGTCCAACCAGCTTTCGTCTTGAGAACCCAATCTTAAGACTAGGCGATTCGACGACTTCAGCTTGTCCAGGAACTTCATACGATGTCGCTTGCTGTTTCTTCGAGTTGCCGATTGCATCTTTGTCATAATCTTCATCTAACTTCCTGATATAATCATCAGCCACTTTGCATACCCAGATAGCCATCTTACTGTTGTAAGACGCGATTCATTGTGAAATGCACAACTCGGGCTTCACTGGCCTCATAAAGTGACCAAAGACTGTAAGACTACTATATACCAAAGTAACCCACCTTAAATCCTAAGGTAGCTAGGTAGGTAGCTACTGCTTTTGGTGGTTCAACTAAGACGTGTCACGAGCAAAGCTCGAATGTTGTATACAGTCAGCATGCCTTTCCTCACAGCCCGTCACTTCCAGACATCATCAGCGGGTTCTGTGGCTAAACTTGTATGCGTTGCTAACGATAGGTCTTACGCCATTCCGTCTGCTTTCTTCAGTGGCTGAACTGTTGGGACTTCGTCTGGGCCAACAAGACTTTGGTAATACTGTTCTTGATATGTATCATATTTTTTGTTTCTTGTATTCCAAGTAGTGTCCTATTGACATAGATGCCCGGCAACAACAATTGTTCTATGCCATTCTAAAATGTTGTGTCAAACCGCTTGCAGAGATGTTAGCTGTTCAACCCATGTATTGTTTCAATTCAATGATGGGAACAGCAAAACTACTATCAGACCTGACACAAAAGAGGAAGAAAGCACCAAACTCTACACGGAATAACCCAAAAAGCGAGGATCCGTCGACAGCCAAGGTAAATATACATTTTGTCAATCGCTAACGATAGTGTTATGCAATACTATAGGGTAGGTTCATTCTCAAAGATCTCCACAGTCTGACCCCACATCCAGTGCCATCAAGAGTCCAGAGCCCCGCGCCCGCCACATGCTGCCTGCTCCAGCCTCACATTGAATTGCATGTAGGTAGTAGCTCCAACATACCCCATCTCGAACTTCATCTACACCTTACTTCGGCAACTTATAATTACCAATCCCGCATACATTTCTCCAGAGTAGAGCCGAAAAAAGAGAGCTGCAACGTCCAAGACGGTGCGGCCGAATATACTGGCATTTTCGTCAAGTCTGCTTTGCATCGTGACGTACTTAACTTCTTACATCCGTCAAACCACCCCACGAGGCTGTAGCCTCAAACAGAACTCACCATGGAGCAGACAAAGGCTCTCAACGCATTAGAGGTAAGTCCAACTGGAAGGATATGCATAAGGTCAAACTGACAATCATTGCCAGCCATTTCTAGCTCTATCCAAGTCAGCTACTTCTCCTCGCGCTGCCGCCGATCTTGTCACTCGAGCTACATCAGCACCGAACACATTCCTATTCAGCGAACTCCTCCAAACACCCGCCATCCAAAACCTCGCCGAATCTGAGTTTGCTTCGCACCTTACCCTCCTACAAACCTTCGCCTATGGGACATACTCTTCCTACAAAAGCACATCGGGCCTGCCGGATCTCGCAGAAGCCCAAACTACTAAGCTGCGCCAGCTTTCACTACTTTCGCTCGCCAGAGACCGACAGAACCTTTCGTATGCCGCGCTAAAGGACTCATTGGATCTTCAAGGCTCTCGTGAGATTGAGAACCTGGTAATCTCGGCGGTCTACGCTGGTCTGCTCCATGCAACGCTCGACCCAGCCCGCGCTACCGTACAAGTCTCCAGTGTTGCACCCCTGCGTGATCTTGCACCCGGAGCGATACCTGACATGACCACCGCCCTCAAGACATGGTCTGACCGCTGCACCACCACCCTCAGCGGCGTCGAACTTCAAATTAAGGAGATCCGAACAGCAGCCGCTGCTAGACAGCGTGAACAGCGCGGCGCAGATGAGAAGCTGCAGCAGTTGATGGGCGAGCATCAAGAGGGCGCCGGCGGGCGCAAGTACGAATTGCCAAGCATGAGCCGCGATATGATGGCCAGAAGAGGATTCAACAAGCGGTCTGTTATGGATGTGGGCAACTTGGTCGACAACGACAGTATGGACGTAGATGAGTCAGAGGAGGAGAAGAAACGGGCAAGCAAGCGCAAGCTGTGAGCACCATGTGCAGAGCGAATGGATGGCAAAGATTCAGAACAGGGTTGGATTGACAGCCAATGCGATTTCCCAGATGAAGTTGTATAAAATCTCGGGTATCGCTGGACCTGTGGCTGATCTAATCCAGACTCTTCGCATCGTCCAAGCCTATGATTTAAGTACCGGAACCCATAAAATATCTATCACGAAGAACCATGACATAATGGATGAAACGACACCTTTTATTACCCCCTTGGAATCCCTAAAGAATGCTATGGGCCCCAAGCCCTTTAGCGATTCTGTTGACCTAATATGGCCAGAAATTAGAAAGAAAAACGCATGGCTAGAAACGAAGCCGAACATCGAGGTCTAGACCAGGAACAGCTAAACTACAAATATGCCTTGGTGAATAAACAGTAGATTTCCGTACGCCAATCCTCCAGAAAGCAACGCCCGCGCTCAATCGAGACTGGACTTATATCGCTGCTTAATCAAAGGCCCCCTAATCATTACAGTCGTGAATATTGATATGGTGTCCAAATTAGACCTTGCGGAAATGATATCTTTTGATAGTGAAAAATTCGAATGGCCAGCAATGGCCGGCATTAGTGACCGCGATTTTCGGTGAAAAGAACATGCTTAGAGACGCTTTCCGGGAACGAGAATGAAAAGAACACAAAGAGCAGCATCGATGAGAACAGTCACCGCTAGGACCATAATAGCGCGCTTAGCGATGAGTTTGCGAACGTAGGGTTCACGGATGCGAGAGAAGTTGAAGGGTGTGTACTCGCTGTAACCAACCAGGGCCATGATAGGGTCCAGTGAGTATTGGTAAGACGCAAGGAAATAGACACCGACGGTGAAGGGCAGGATGAGCTATCTTGAATTAGCATATTTCTAAAAGTATAATGAGATTGTAACACATACCCAGCATCTGGTAGTTCGGGAGTAGTCAAGGAAAATGAGAACAAATGAGGCCCAGAGAGCGGCAAACATGGCGATGAGTCCAAGGATGAGTCTCATGATGAGAGTAGGTGGGATGAGATTGCCAAGAGCCTTCATTCGGAGGAAACCTGGGAAAGCATCTCGCTCCATGGCCTGGAAAACATAATCCTTGGCAACATCGAACACCTCAGGGTCGTCACGGCCATACTCTTCAATTGCAGTGGTGACTTCCTGGGTGATAGAACCGGGGAGGGTGATTTCTCGCTCAGCACCAGGTAGGAGGAAAGTGTAGAGAATCTTCTCCGCGGAGGCTCGGATATCCTGTCGCGCAACGGTATGAGCGGGCGAGTTGGACTCGGTAGTGATATCGTGAGAGTTGCTGAACTGGGGGCTAGGCCGCATAGGTGCGGTAGCACTCTGAGGTGAGTCGTGGCTCTGATCCTCTCTAAGGAAAGCTGACATCTGCGCATCCTGATTCTTCTCCTTCTCAGTTGCATACATGGAGGGGCCGGGAGCTCTGGGTTCCAAGTCGCCGATGTTTTCTAGGATAGCCGAAGATCGTTTGGACTGCGCCTCAGGAGTGCCAATAAGCACGGATCGTCGAAGCTCGCGTACATAGTGTCGGCATAGCGACATGTGCTGGGCGACATCGAGCCTGGTGATGTCAGAGAAAATCCACACAAGACTGAAGCTCCGGATTAACCTACCAAAAATCAAGGTAGTCCACAGATCGCTGCTGGTCGCGCATGTAGATATAGAATGAGAAAAGGTCAACGGGAGGGAGAGTGCGACGACTCAAAACCTCAAAGAGCGTAGGTAGTCGGTTTCTCGTCATGTCGGGTTGAGGCGACGGCGATGCCATCGGGTTGACGGGTTCGTGTTCGGCCATGTTGGGCGACGCCTTATGTTTGTACCGAGACTAAAAGGAAATGGTGAAGTGAAAGAGGCGTCCGGTTTGGCGCGGAGGGACTGCTAGGAAGCTTTTTGGAAGGGACCAATACGCGAAATTCCCCTGATTATGCCGACGACAGGCCGCTGGATTTCGTAAAAGCAACCGCAGCTATCTCCTTCGCAAAGCGACTCCTAAAAGAATGAGAGAGAGAGGCTGGAGCGCAAAGAATAGTGAGATGTGCGGTGCCTTGAAATCAATTAGCCCGGAGGTGGAATGATGAAGTCGTTATGCAGTAACGGCCAAGATTGGATGCAATGCCTCGCGATAAACACCCGCAGACGACGTGGACCTCTCGAAATGCTCTAGACCAATTTGCGTTAAACCGAGATTACCAGCAGTGGATCAAAGAGTCCAATCACGTGAGTAACTGATGGGTCATCAGGGCTGCGGGCGATTGGCTCGCTTTATCCCCACCGATGAATTTCGAGGGCTGCCCTACGCACAGAAATTTTGGGAATTGCCCATTGATTGACCATCACAAACACCTCTCAAACGATCCGACCTTGAAGAGACGAGCCGCAGGTACGAAAGACCCCGACAACTTCTCCTCCCTCGCAGTCCTACTACTACGAGCGCTTCGACTTTTACACTTTCGTCGACCCGAGGTACTAACATCCCAATTTCAGCCATGTCGTCGACCAAGAAGCCCTCCGGCAAGACTCAGCGCTCCGCCATTGCGGATGTCGTCGCCCGCGAGTACACCATCCACATGCACAAGCGAGTATGTTGCTACGCCAGAGAATAGCTCGAATACCGGAGCTTTATTTGTCAGGATTGAATACTAATGGATTTTAAAGCTCCATGGTGTCACCTTCAAGAAGAGGGCTCCTAAGGCCATCAAGGAGATCAAGGCCTTCGCCACCAAGTCTATGGTACGACCGCTCATACCAACAGCCTGCTACCGAAAGCGAAACATCCGCAGAGGCAGAGTTGTCATTTTCAAGATCACATGTGCTAACCACCATTTCAGGGTACCACCGATGTCCGCATCGACCCCCAGCTCAACAAGAAGGTCTGGGAGCAGGGTATCAAGGGTGTCGACTACCGAATCCGCGTGCGAATTTCCCGAAAGCGAAACGACGAGGAGGGTGCCAAGGAGAAGCTTTACAGCTACGTTCAGGCTGTGAACGTCAAGGACCCCAAGGGCCTCCCCACGGTTGTTGTCGAGGAATAAATACAAAAAGTTTCTCTTGGGACAAGGTTCTAGGGTGGCATGGCATTTGGAGTTGCATTCGGCATTCTGGCTTTTGACGCTGAAAATACACAAAGGGAAAAATGTGATCAAAGCTTGAAGTCATTCCAAACGACAATCGGTGCCTCGGCGTGAAGTGGTCTTTGGTCAAGGCTTGTTTATGAGGGCGAAAAAAATCATTTACGTTCCGACGTGATGAAAACTGGATGTTATGAACTGTCGATTAGAGGGTCTGCTATCGACAATGGTCTATTTATTTCTGACCCTATCAATATCCCCTCCCATTGCTGTTTGTCCAGCTGTAGAAATGTCATGCAATCCTGTAATCCTAACAAGTCATTCAACCAAATTCCAACACCTGGTACTCCTATCCCGTTACTCAAGTATCAAAGCACCGAAACCCCAAGTAAGAACTATCTACTCGTCTTCGACATCAACGTGACGTGCCAGCACCTTCTTCTGGAACTCCTCGGTATCCTTGTCCCATAGTTCGGCAGCTTCACCGTTCAGGGGAGAGGCACTATAAGATGTTAGTGATTTGTTGTATCGGACGGTCTGACGTTTATGCGTACTTGTTGGGCTCACCCAGCAAGCTCTGCAGACTCAGCAGAACAGTCTGGATGTTATAAGCGGCGGTCCACTTGTCCTTGAGAATGTCCAAGCAGATACGGCCGGAGAAGTCGACGTTGGGGTGGTAGATGGGTGTCTTGAAGAGCACTGTAGGTGCTGCGTAGGGGTAGTTGGAAGGGAAAGCGAAGCTGAGCTTGAAAGTCAAGCCAGAGTAAGGGGTATCTTCAGGACCCTCGATGGTGGCAGTCCATGACAGGAGGTTGCCGTCTGCTGAGGGGAAGGCAGAAACACCAGGAGCGGGCGATGTCATGAGTTGCATCAACTCAGTCTGAAGTCTGGGTCAAGTTAGTATGTCAAGTGACCCTTCATGTCTCGGGTCAAGTATTCACCTCTTGGTGGTGCTCTGGGAGTCAGGACCCTTGGAACCAGAGTTGAGCTTGGCGGCTTGGACACTGCCGGGAGCAGAGTTCTGGCTGTCTTCCATGTTGTATTCCATTGTGAGATGCTGATGCTGATCTTACTCGAGTATGAACAGATGTTGATCACCAAGAGAACCAGAAGAGAGATGCGGTCGTAGGATTAGGGAGGAGAGTAGGAAATTGTTTATGTTCAGGTGCAGACAACAATTCCGCAACTGGAAAGAGGTGAAGTCGGACGGATGCAGGGGCGATTGGGGAAACAAAGACTGGCTGACGGTAGCGTATGGCGGTGAAGATCGAAATATGAACTGGAGCGGAAAGAAGGGTCTTGGACTGAAATAACTTTAAGTGCGAGACGAGACTTGACTGTTTGATTGACTGTTTTGGATTGCGACAGAATTGTATGAAGATGAATGATTTCTCTAGATCCAGTCCAGGCTCCAATTGTTTACCGCAGCAACCGGCGCGACTAGGGTCCAAGCAATGGATGGTCTATCATCCATTGAATCCAGGCAAAGAGAGGCTCACAGCCAATAGAAGCATACAGAGGGGATCATCGCTGAAACCGTAAGGGACGACACGCTGTGAGAGGCTGCACAGGGCGCCAAGTGCCGCTGGGTTTAGGGGACTTAGGGTCTCACAGCAACAATGGAAAGCACTTTACGCGGTAAACGGATACGCGACTCGAAATAACGCGTTCATCCTGGGTCTCTATCATTAACATACCCTAATCCAATCCATTGGACAGATACAGTATTGTGAATAGGGACCAACAGCACCGTTATCTGTCTAGTGAACATCATAGTTTCATCATGGTACGTCTGACTATCATTACTTGGTCTTGATGAATCATATGTCATGTTCTTCTATTGCGGCAGTTTCTACCAAGTCATGAGGGCAGAGCGTGAATCAGTAATTCACGTATTGTATTCTGCATCTACACATGACATATGGCCTTCATATAATCTAATGAGAAACCTCACCAACTAACATTGAAACCCATGAATAGTCGCAATTAGATCCTTTACCCAATGATCTTCCCTTCCGGATCGTTTCCAAGACCGTGGGTCGAGGAGCATATGCCTCGTTAGTTACTCCATGTTTCACCAGATCTATGATTGAGCTTGGACTGACTTCACTTACAGCATCAAAAAAGCCATCCCACTCGATGCACCAACGCCAATATTTGCTGTCAAACTGATTCACAAGGGTTACGCTGTCAAGCATGGCCGCATATCCACTAAACAGCTCGCCATGGAGGTGTCTCTCCACTCACATATCGGCCAGCACCCCAACATCATCGAGTGGTTTGCTTCAGGGGAAGACGATATATGGCGATGGATTGCCATGGAGTACGCAGAGGGTGGTGACCTGTTTGATAAGATTGAGGCTGATGTTGGCGTGCGAGAAGATATCGCTCAAGTCTACTTTGTCCAACTCATCGGCGGCGTGAGCTTCATGCACTCCAAGGGTGTGGCACATCGTGATCTCAAGCCAGAGAATATTCTACTCTCCTCAGACGGATCCCTAAAACTTGCCGACTTTGGTATGGCTACCATGTTTGAGTACAAGGGTCAACGAAAGCAAAGTTCAACACTGTGCGGCAGTCCCCCCTATATTGCTCCTGAGATTCTTGCTTGTGGGCGTGCGGCGGACAAGAAGGCACCAGACGCTGCCAAGTACTCCCCAGACCTTGTTGATGTATGGTCTTGTGGAGTAATCCTGTTCGTCCTACTCATCGGCAATACACCTTGGGATGAGCCCTCGCCGGGCAGTTGGGAGTTCCAAGAATATGTGCGCACATCTGGCCGCAGCACCGATGCTCTCTGGAGCAGGATACCCACCGAAGCCCTATCGTTACTCCGAGGAATGATGAGCATCGACGCTTCAAAACGATTCAACTTCACTCAAGTACGCCAGCATCCTTGGTACACGAGACATAATGCCCTCCTCAGTGCGGACGGCCGAGTCACAGATCCCATTAACTTGGCGACACAAATGCTGGAGAATCTCCGCATCGATTTTGCTCACCAGCCAACATCGCAGCCTTCTTCCAGTGACCACATGGACCTCGATACCGGTCTAAATGCTGGAAAGTTTTCCTCTACCCAACCCGAGACACCCATTGCCGACAAGGAATGGGATTGGGAACGTCCACCACTAAAATCCGTGGCTTCACCGGCATCGTCACTACCACATTCTCGTCGAGCTATGATTGATACACTCGCTGATGAGCCTACAATGTCTCAATTCTCGCAAACCCCCGGTCCCTCGATGACTTTGACACAACAAGCCCGTCGGTTCCGCGATATCTGCCCACCAGAATCTCTTACTCGCTTCTTCTCTGCTGTTCCACCAGCACACATTATCCAAATGCTCAGCGACGCACTTCATCACCTCAACATTCCATCAGCCCCTGTTTTGCCAAACCCTTATGGTAACCCAGTTGCCCATATGAAAGTCAAGGCTCTTGATGGCCGCCAACAGAATCTCCACGGCGAGATCCAGATCGACCGACAGCCTTTGCACGATGGCACTGAGCTTCTTGATATTCGGTTCGTCAAGGTCAAGGGAGATCCTCTCGAATGGCGACGGTTCTTCAAAAAGGTGGTTGTTTTGTGTAAGGATGGAGTCTACGTCCCAGAGTCTTAGGGAGGAGAGGGACTGCCTTGTCAAGTAAAGGTGAGGCCCTTGAAGCGCCATGGCGCTTTGGCTTTTGGATTATGAAGGATATGCATGGGAAATGATTATATACGTAATGGTATTGACGTTGTCGTTGTTGTGTACATGCCGGCAGATTGGCCAGTCGTAGATATACCCACACGATAGGATATTAAACTTCTTGCTCTATTGGTGCATTGGAAGCTTTGAGTGATATTGAGTAGAATAATCTCAAACCCAAACGCCGGCTTCATCCATCTAGCGATTTGCCTGACATGACCTGCATAACGATAAATAATTCTCACCCAAAAGCAAATTGGTATCGCCTCCCTATCGGCATTATGATAAAGTATTCCAGGAACCAGAAGAGCTGAATCCAAGACTAGAATCAGATAGTATCTGTGCCACTAACTGGTCATCGAACCCTCCACCAAAAAAAGTATTCTCAACTCCTGGTAGCTGTGATCCCATGCCCAAACTTGATTGGGGCATTGGAGTTTGTGAAGCGGTCAATTGAGAAAGTTGACTGTCGGGATCTGCATCGCCTTTTCGACAAGACTGTACACTCTCTTGTAGTGCACTTCGAGTGATTGTGAGGATGTTAGCCAAAAGAGACTGTTGCATGCCTAGACAGCCTAGCCTAGCTGACACACGTTGACCGAAATCATCCATGATATTTCTCTCAAAGTCATCGATCCTTGAAAGGGCGCTGGTGTGGACGCGGTTGTAGTCTGGTTGACTATTAGCATGGTTCTGGTGTCAGTGGTTGAAACTTTCAGTGCTTACATGGTGAGGATGGTTGTTCCTCATTTGGAAAGACGATTTGGTACATTTCGTTCCATCTATCTTCCTCAACCTTTTTCTGATGTGGCCCAGCATTGGTTTTCCTTGCCCTAATTTTTAGTTGCCTTTCCTGACCGGCGTCGATGCCCTCCTCCTGAGGAGCGCGGTTCTGGATCTGGCAGAGAACAGCTGCCCTCGAATGTTTAGAGAGAGTCCCAGCTGATTTGAACGTCTCGAAACACCGAGGGCATTGATGTTCGGGAAGCTTGTGACTTCGAAAGATATGTTCCCTGATTGATGTTAGTCGGTTTCTATGTACTTCGGAAAAGGTGTTTTACTTGACTCTGTGAACTGTCTTCCACCCAGGACCAACGCAGCTTCTTGAGTTTTCATACCGTGCTGGATTATGCTTGTAGAAGGGGCATGCAAAACGTTGTGATGTCGAAGCCTTTTTGGACCTTTTTGTACTCCTTGAGCCCTCATCGGTATCGTCGTCCGAAGATTCCTCGACATCCACACAATCAATAGGACGTTTCTTCGACTGGTTCAAAGTGGCCACTTTTCGCTGGGTTCGGTTTGCAGCATTTCCAGCTGTAGTTGGTCCATCCAGCAGACCCGGAAGCTCCCGCTCCATGCCAGAGATCACCTCTTCATCAGATAGTTCGGTTATTTTCCCCGGTACGTATTCTTGTGGTGGAAATTGTGAATTCTCGCCACTACCCCATATGCCCAGAGTATTGTCCGGCCATGTAGTGTTGGTGTAGTCCGGGAAATTGAATGTGTGGGACTGGTACTCATTCGATAGATTGCCAAAGACTGCGTCGCCTGAACTGGATGAACTCTGGCTTAGACCAGGACCAGGAAATTTCCTAGAGCCAGTAGACCATGGATGGCAGTCTGAAGCACTATGGCGCCGGTTCTTTTGGCGAACTGTCCGCAGCACGAATCTGGTACCGAGTAACATTCGAACCAAGGTTCGCAACTTGTTACTAACAACCTCTCTGTTCTGAGAGTTACCCGATGGGACGAGTGATTGCGAAGATGTACCAAATTGCGTAGTCGGCCATTGCCACTCAGTCGCCGCCGAGAAGTTGTTTTGAGTGTTGAAGTTAGGTCGACTGGGAAGCGCAAAGTCTGCACTGTGATATCCATTGGACAGGGCACTCATGACCAACGGAGATTCTGAAGTGTATCCATCCTGTGGAAGGGTGTTAGGGTTGGTGTTGATGGCGCCGAGACCTCCAGGCACAGCCCAGGCAAAATTGGCCACCGGCTTGTTGTAAGGAGCACCTTGAGGTTGGAATTGGTTGTTAATGTCAATGTCGGGTGCAGGCGAAGGATAAAACATTGCAACGTTGTGTTGGTATAAGGAAGTCGCCGAAGTTGATCTGTGGCGCAGCTTTACTATTGGTTGGTTGCCTCAGCTGGGAATGTCTTCTTTATTGCTATTTGTTCTGCACAATGACTGACTGTGGCTACTTATAAAGAGCACGAAGTGTCTCGAGTATTTGAAACTAGGTTCAAGAAATAATAGATGTGAATAAGATATTGCACAAAGAAGCCGGGAATTGGAGTGAAGGCAAAAGTGAGAGCCATGGGGGCCAGGCTTACATTTTATGCCGGAGGCCTGTTCCTGCTCTGCGCACCTGCGCGTTGCCTTTTTGGTTGCGAACCAGACAGCTGAGCTGGATCTGATATAAGGCGGTCGACCGCCCCCAAAAGTGCAACTCAACGGTCCCGAGAGTTGCATTTTACGAGACCATTTCAACTCTGACTTAACCAGGGTTGAACACAAGTTCCATATGCTGCATGCTTGGCAGATCATCCTCTTCAAACACAAGATGGGAGACTGGGCACATGACTCAAGCGACTCGTAGAGTAAAGATAATTGACCAATCGTGGCTGAACATCCTCTACAGAACTTGACAAAACCACTAATTTAAGCATACCTACATAACTTGAGCATGAGACGAGAAACGAAATTATTAACCTAAAATTTAGTCTATCTCAGACTTGTTGCTTATTCAGATTTCGTTAATTAGGAAAATGCTCTGGGAATAAAATCTGGTTGAGGCTCAAAACTTGACTGATGCAGTCAGCTCAATCCAGTGAGGCTGAGTTCTGCCTTACGGGCACTGCCCGCTGAGTTGTGCATGCATACATACATGGCTCATCAACAATACTAGATGGCACTCAAGAGCACGAGTCACAGAGGATGGGTACACAAGCCAGTAGGAGGCTTAAAATGATTTGCACATCTTCCTAATGGGTATGTCTGAAACCGACTTCTTTGAACGCCCTGGAAAACGCCTGACACCTTGCATAACGTTACCGACAGAGATCTTTTACTCGACCTGCGAGACCGTTTCATTCACTTGCTCATTCCACTCAAAACCTGTGTATCGTGTCAGCTTGATGGCTATAAGCACCGGGGGTTCTTTTGGTTTTGGGTGTCATACGTTGACGACACATTGGGCATTGCCCCCTTGATGAATCTTGCTTGATCCATTCCATGATACAGTGCTGAACAACACAACACAACACAACACCAGTCAGCGATATATACGATAACAAGAGAGATAGGGTTAAGCTCCAACCATGTGAAAGTTGTGACCGCATTTCCCCGACACTGAAAATTGCGTCAGTCAGTTCCCAGAGTTCGGTTGGTTTCCCCAACATGGGCTGATGTTTACTTACACAAGCTGCAGTCGTCGCCTGGGTATTTACAAGTCGGACACGTCCCGTCAAAGTGGACCTGGCAGATACCACAAACATCGTCTTCTGGCAAGTCCCAGCGCCATGTGGCCACTGAATTCCACTTCTTGATGGTGACTTTCATGATGTTTTGGCTCAATATCTGTGAAGGACAAAGGTCAAGATTGAGTTTCTAGATAGGATATAGAAGAAAAGGTCGAGCGTCGAAGCAAAATGCCTGTGCAGCCTGTAGAGTGAGAAAGGGTCAAGGTTTGAAGCACTAACGCAGTCGCGGGGAGGCACATGAGCTGAGGTGAAACGGGCAGCCAGGGTGGATTCCATCCTCCAGGGCTGTGATGGTGGGTGTGCGGGCGCCTTTGACCAAGGCTTCAGTGACCTCATCTGCCTGACAATCACCCACTGAACAAACTGCAACCCGCTGTAGAACCCCCCGCCAACCCGTCCACCGTCATAACCCACCATTGAAATGACTGATGGAGGTGGTCCAAGCTCCAATCATGGACTGTAATCGCCAACCTCGTCCGCGCCTGCTGCGCTGCATCTTTAACCGCACTAGCTAAAGGTATCAAAGTTGACTCGATTGGTCGTTAACCTCTCGTCATCAACTTTACCTCACTTCAACTTTACACTTTCTTTGGGTTTCTATTCCCACTGACTGATGCGGACGTAGGCGGACAGTTAAGCCTTTTGCTAACTGTCTTTTTTTTTTTGTTCTGGACGTCTGGCTCGCTAGTAAAGTCCGCCCGGCTGACTCTGACTCTGACTCTTATCATCCACTTCCTGAGCTTGCCCTACGTCAGGTAAACTGAGCCTCCGCAACACCATCTTCCTCCTCACAACTCGACACACGTCATATCCATAATGGCGTCCGTCGTATTCAGCCGCTCGACAAGAGCAGGCATTCCTCAATGGAGCTCCAAGGTTTTCCGACCTACCCTCCTCACCCGCAGAAACCTCTCATCATACCTTGTTTCGCCGCAAGAGCTTCACGAAGCCCTCAAGAAGAACCCTCCGTCATCGATTAGTACAGATCCTCGAGTCATTCCTCTCTGCGCATCATGGTTTCTTCCCAACGACGGGCGATCCGGAATCGAGACGTTTCGCGAACAGAGAATCCCCAAGGCTCGATTCTTCGACCTCGACAAGCACATTGACAAGCGCAGTCCTTACCCTCATATGCTTCCCAATGCTAAGACTTTCGCCGCTGCCATGAGCGGCCTTGGAATTCGAAAGGAGGATACTGTCGTGGTATACGACAGCAAGGAGCTTGGCATCTTCAGCGCTCCCCGCGTGGGCTGGACATTAAAGGTTTTCGGTCACCACAAGGTCCATGTGCTAAATAACTTCAAGCTCTGGGTGGAACAGGGTCTACCGACAGAGTCAGGAGAGATCTATACTGTCGAGTGCCGGCCTTATCAGATTCCAGCCATGGATGAGAACCGCGTCGCAAGCTTCGAGCAGATGAAGGAGATTGCTCAGGACCACAACAAGGAGGGCGCTGAGGGTGTTCAAGTTATTGATGCCCGACCTAACAACCGTTTCACTGGTGAAGCTCCTGAGCCTCGTGAGGGTCTCTCCTCTGGTCACATGCCCGGGTCTATCAACATCCCTGTTAGTTCAGTGCTGGACCCTAAAACCAAGGCTTTCCTCCCCAAGGACGAACTCAAGAAGCTATTTGCTGAGAAGGGCGTCGATTCAGAACATCCTATTGTTTCAAGTTGCGGTACTGGTGTGACCGCTTGCGTGATCGAGACTGCCCTGGAGGAGGCTGGCGTCGGATCGCCCGAGTCTAGGAAAGTCTACGACGGTAGCTGGACGTAAGTACCTCACTCGGAAAGTTCATGATGTGAATTGCGCTGACAAATATGATAGTGAGTGGGCTCAGCGAGTGCAACCTTCAGAAAACCTGATCATCAAGACAGTGAAGGAGTAATGAAGGCTGGTGGTTCAAATGTCTACAAGGAGTCGGAGTACGTGGTAGTTGAGCTGCGATACCCCCATTAATGATGGCCTGGAGTTGCCAGGCGTGTACGAAGAACATGCATACCCCATTCCCCTCTGGTTGAAGTCAGTCTGCTGTGCAATGACTTATGGTTTCTGCAATGGAAGTGAAAAATGGTTTCTGGTTGTCACTTTGTATCCCGCCTCTCTGCATAGTTTCTGAGTATAGTTTATATACACGAAACGATTGGTTGATGGAACTTTTAACGTGGGTTTGTGCAACATGATTTCAGTGATATATCCATCTACTGGATGGACCAGGGTTCCAAGTTTGCCGATCAGTCATGACGGGCGGGGTGGTTCGACTGACCGAGATAAAGACCCCTGTCATTCTCGGTGAGATCAAGGTGAAAATCCACCCCCACTATTTTACCTTGCTGGACTTTCAGGTTCTGGCCTAACCTGTCAGGCACCACAAGAATTAGGGCTCGCTAAGTGCACATTCCAAATTGTGTGCTAGACCCCGCTGGCGAAAAAGTTACCAGCATTGAACGCCAACACCAGCACTTTGCTCTTGCGCAGCACCTAACTTTTCCTTCCCACCCCAGCGCAATCAACACAATCAGACACAATGGCTGACCGAGGAACTTCTCGTGGCGGTGGTTTCGGATCCCGAGGCGGTGATCGCGGCCGAGGACGTGGTCGTGGTCGTGGCCGTGGTCGCGGCAAGAACGAGGAGAAGGAGTGGCAACCCGTCACCAAGCTCGGTCGTCTCGTCAAGGCCGGCAAGATCAACAGCATGGAGGAGATCTACCTGCACTCTCTGCCCATCAAGGAGTACCAGATCGTCGACAACTTCCTGCCCAAGCTCAAGGATGAGGTCATGAAGGTACGGAACAACAGAGCCCCATGACGATTTTGCGAATAGCCTCAAAGAAGAGGACGAACCCGAACGATGCGACGGGAAAGGAATCGCGGACGAGAAGAAACGGCTTTGCTAACATGTGTTTTTCTCAACTTGCAGATCAAGCCCGTCCAGAAGCAGACCCGTGCCGGTCAGCGAACCCGATTCAAGGCCATTGTCATCATTGGTGACTCCGAGGGCCACGTCGGTCTCGGTATCAAGACCTCCAAGGAGGTTGCTACCGCTATCCGCGCCGCTATCATCATTGCTAAGCTCAGCGTCATCCCCGTCCGAAGAGGTTACTGGGGTACCAACCTTGGTCAGCCTCACTCCCTGCCTTGCAAGGAGTCCGGCAAGTGTGGTTCCGTCACCGTCCGTGTACGTATAATCCGATCAAAGATGCGACCCGATATGAGAGAATTGAAGAAAACTGACAACATATATAGCTCATCCCCGCTCCCCGTGGTACTGGCCTCGTTGCCTCTCCCGCTGTCAAGCGATTCCTCCAGCTTGCTGGTGTCGAGGATGCTTACACCTCTTCCGCCGGTTCCACCAAGACCCTCGAGAACACCCTCAAGGCTACCTTCGTTGCCGTCTCCAACACCTACGGTTTCCTCACCCCCAACCTCTGGAAGGAGACCAAGCTCATCCGAAGTCCCCTGGACGAGTTCGCCGATACTCTCCGCGAGGGTAAGCGATACTAGACTGGGAATGTTTTATGACCTGATGGGAGCTGGAAACTGGTGCCGCGGAGTCACGAATCCATTGTGTTTCATTGCATAGGTTGGCCGGTTAGGACACTTCAGATCGTTAGGCTATGGTGAATGATGGCTTAACGGTTTGAAATGAAAAAGAAATTTCATCTTTCACGTTGCGTTTTAACGATTTAAAATAATGGTTCCTTGTTATCTGTCTGCATGTGATAAAAGCTATGGTGAAAACAATCAATTGCAAAGCAAGTCAAAGCTTGACGACACAAATGCCCCTCGAACTAATACAAAGAACGCCAATATCTAGTAACAAATACAGAGCAAAGTAGTGGATCTTGTAACCCCATTCCATTAGTCCGACTCGCTCAGAGCTTTGCGCACTGATGCTGACGTCTCTTCGTCTGTGTATTCAATAGTTGTCGGAGACTCTGGTTTTTCCATCGTTAAATTGAGCCGGTTTGACGTAAGGTGGCGGGATCGTGACCGCTGTGACTGTGGCATTTGGACTAGTTGCTCACCTTCTTGTTCAGTCAAGGGAATGTCATCTTGTCCATATGCGACACCAGACTCCTCAGGGACCTCAGAAATTGGTTCTGTTGCAAAGTCATCACCGACTGGGGGCATATGCTCGACAGAGGAAGAATGGGGGAATGATGGCATCATTGGCGAGGGGAGCTCTTCATCATAAGGCCGTCGTGTTACCAATTCCTCCATCTCAACGTCGATATCGTCGTTGTCCATAACGTCAAGCATCTGTGCAGAGTTCTCGTAGTCCACATCTTCGGAAGACTCAAGTCGAGGTCTGCTCTTAGGGACGTCACGGGGGTGAACCTCCGGCAGAGCTGTTGGGTCATCTTCCACTTGTCTACGTCCCATGAGAGCCCCAAGACGGTGACGCCAGGTTGGCGGCTGCTCTGTTGGCACAATTCCTAGCCTACGTTAGCAAAGGGCATCAATGTCCCGTAACCTGGAACTTACCTCTCTTGATATAGTCCTCGATATACTTCATCTGCAGAGGAGTGTCACCGAGGAAGTAGTGTGGCGGACCGGGCCTGAAAGTACGACGGGAGTTCGCCAAGTCTGCGAAAGTCACAACAAAATCCTCCCCAAGTCCTGGGATGGTATGATTATGCTGCTCGGATGTGCTTGTGTCTTCGACCGGACCTGGAGATGTTGCAATGTCTACAGTCGGAATTGAAGGTGCTGCAGTGTCTTCGGCAACATCTTCAGCAGTATATTCATCCACCTGTCGTCTCAACCTCGTCGTTTCCCTACTTCTCTCCCGTTTAATGGGTCGAGTGGGTGACAATGGAGGTGTGGTGATAGGTGAAGGAGCTGCTGGCTTTCTCGAAACACCCCCAGAGAAAGTTCCAGACCTGATTCTCTCAGCCGTCGTTTCACTCTGCAGATGTAATGGCCAACGGTTCATGTCCCAGTATCGTGGCGCCTTGGGTCTTCGTTCAGGGTGTGCAAAAGACCACACTGGCTCATGTCGACGTGGTAATTCAACCGTGAAGCCGTCTTGGTCGGTGTACCGATCAATGCGGCTTGGGAAAATCATACTTTTGTTCTCATATGCCTCGCGGATAATTCCTTTCCTGATTGTTTCACGGATCAAGATGTCTCCTGGAAAACCTTTGGTGACAGGACGCATCTCCCAAGTCGTGTCGTAAATCTCTGGCTTCATCATCCTGATGATATCTTGATACGAGGGTGTAACGCGCTTGAGGCCGCCTTTCTTAGGGTTCTTGTCCTTCTTGTCTGGTCCCTCTCTAGCATCAGAATCCCACACTCTGGTAACCAAGTCGACAAAGTCGCGGTTCAGCTCTTGCTGCCTGGGAGTGAGCTGGCGTCTGATTGTCTCCTGCTTTGCTTGGAGGTCGTGAATGGTCTTTCCAAGCCGAAAGCAAAGGCATCGGTAAAAGTCTTTTGTCTTTCGCATATCTTGCTGCAGCTTGCTGCTCTCAACATCGGAAGCATCCCCCGCAAGCTCTTCCCAACTACGGAGGTTTTCGATTTTGGGGAGTCCGAACATATAATCTCCTAGGTCCTCTGACTCCTGAACAATGATCTTTGTTGAGATCGTGTCGATCTCGTCCCTTTCGTGACTGGCTTCAGCATCCTCTTCGCCTTTCTTGATATTGGCAAGGTCCACGCCTTGCACGAATGCATCAAGGTCTTTGTCTATATCGAGCCACCTTATACGCTGCTCGGGGTGAAGGTTGGCCTCAGCACGGTAAAGTATATATCCGCCTCCCTCGGTTCCGTATATTGTGATTAGCCCTGTCTCATTCTGGAGGTTGAGAGCGTTTTCCCAAGTCTCGTTTACAGAGAACCTCCAGCGTTTCACTGGACCGTCACAATCCCGATTGAGCTCTTGCATGAACTCCTCAAAGGTATAGCGGTCAACGATTGTTGTGCCCTCCCCGTAGAACATTCTCTTGACTCTTTGCTCAAAAATGTCGAAACGAGAACCGCTTTTGACATCTTTGGTTTCGTAGGTCACCATCTTCTTGTTAGTCGAATGTTCACCCAGTAATCGCAAGAAGTCTTCCTCTTTAGGCCTAATATGTATTAGATCTCGAGAGTCAGGTACGAGGTCGTCCTTATAGAACTTCAAGTCGGTTATTTCCCAATTCTTTCCTTCCAATCCGTCAAGCAGACTTTGGGAAACATTTGTCATGAACTTCCGTGCCGTTCGTTCTTTCTGCAATAGTATACGGTCTTGCAGGGCTTCGCACCTCTTTAAGAGCAACCGGATATTTTTCATTTCATGATCCAAACAGTCGTGAGCGTAAGGCCCCTTGAAGTTCTTAGGAAGATCCATGATAGGCTCTTTGCGATTTTCCCACAGCCTGTGACCATGACATTCTTTGACAGCGTGCTTGTATTCCCAATCTCCCCAGTGGCGGTCTGCCCTTGTATACCATTTATGCGCAAGGGTGAAGCCGAAAGGATCTCGAGACTCTTTTTCAGGGACCTCGGCAACTTGCATGGTAGGAATGACAATGCCCGCGTCTGGCTTCTCGGGAATCTTGGGCTTGGGCAGGATGAGGGTACGGAAGACATTGCAGACGGCAAGGTTCTCGGCATTGTTCAGATGGCTTAAAGATTGCTGAACAGCTGCCCGCCGAGTGCCTCGGAGCGTGGCAAATGCCCTAAGTGTGTTTGGACTGAAATGTTTCTTCTCAGACTCTATCTTAAACTTGGCTTCAGCTGCTTCAATATTCTTGCATGTGGTCGATATATTCGAGGATAGACATTCTTCGTAGGTGTCGTTCTCAATGCTCATCAGCCCTAGACGAGGATGTGCAGAGGCAGGTGTAAATCCCCAGAAGTCAGGGGCCTCTGAGGTGTAACATTCGATGTACTTGGAAAGTACTTTTGAAGGTAATTTGTAGTGAACATCAATCGCTGGACGGATCTTGTTGAGGAGCAGCTTCCTTTCACCCAAGTTGTCTTCCTTCACTTTGTCCGACTTCTCGATGGATTGTTCTGTGCCCTGAAGAGGCGGTAGTCTTTCACTGCCCTTTGGCCACGCGGTATCAAATTTGAGGTTCAATTTGGGATTTCCATAATGATACCTCTGAAATAACGAATGTGCGTGAAGCATCTCAATGACCTCACGTAGATCAGCGCCCCATGCCTCGCCTCGATAGTTATGAGTGAGGTATGAGAGATACTCGGTCAGCTCTGCAAACTTCTGACTCCAATTCAAGGTCCTGTCGATATCTTCATCGGCAAGGAAGTTCCTGGCTCGATGGAGGATAACCCTGGGTTGTTCAACCTTCCATCCTTTGTAAGGGTAAAGGTTGAAGTCGAGGGGATATCCCCCACGAGCTTCAGTCAGCTTATTCAGCTGAGGGTTGAGCTCGGTCAGTCTGTTTCGCAGTTCTTCATTCTTGGATTTAGGTGTCTCTTGTTCTTTGGGGCTGGTCCGAGTACTCATCACAAAACCCGGTATCACCGGCGTATTGGCAGGCGTAGGCTGATCACCTCTATTGCTTGTGGCCACAGCCGGCTCAATATTTATAGTAGGAATTTGGGTTACACCAGAGGGAAGGCCTGCCTCGAATCGAATATGTTTTACTGATTGGCCTTTCTGGCTTTTCTTTTGCCGAGTTCGCGGATCCAACGTAAGGGTTCTTGTTACTCTCGCAGATGCAGGGGCTACTATAGGTGTCAGTCAGTATCTTGCTTGATCGTGGCATATATCAAGAAAACGCACCACTTGAATCATCACCACTATGCCTTGATTCTGTGTTACGCCGAGCCTCCCTCTTTGAGCCGCGTCGTGACCCGGGTGAACGGCGAGACTGGATGTTTAAAGAGCTTTTCTCTCTACGACCCGTCAAATCTTGAGTACCATTAGTATATAGCCTGCACAGAAAAGAGTGACCATACCGTTAAGACGTGCTTTAAGGCCCAAATAGGGATATCTGCTGTCAAACAGCTTGGTTGCAGCATGCAAGAAAGCAGGCGATTCTCTGATGAAGTCCTCCAGATTTTTATCTAAAAGCAACTGTCGGAGGGCAGAGCCGAACACCGGGAAATCGTTGGCTTGCTGGAAGTTTGTATAGGCTTGTTGAGCTTCGGATGGGAGACTCTCGAACCCGAAGCGGAAAGACATGAGAATGGTTTCTTGAAGGGATAAGCATATTATTTCAATGGCTCACTGAGTGTATTAGCTCACCTAAGTGCTTCCGAACTCTGTCAGAACGGTAGCCAAGCCGTGTCCCTTCAAAAGCGACAGGCGCAACATCAGGAGAGGCGCTGCGACCCGGACCAGACTCAGCCATCATGTAATCTTTGTGGGTGTCAAGTGAGCTCTGTTTATTAGCAGAGAGTATGAGTGCGCATGTGGAAAAGATTGGAATAGATGGGACAATGTTCATAGAAGTTGAAGAAAAAGAAGAGTGAGTAGAAGGGACGGAATGATGAATCAAGTTAAAAGTTTGGATACCTAAGTTTGTATAGACTCAAAGGGGCCATCTTGCTGTCCAGAATGGACAAAGAGGTTCATTCAGGTACCAGTATAGAGCATGGGCGTATTCTAGGACCTCATTGACAATAGGTGTGACAAAGAGGTCGGCGAGCCCGTTCCACCTTGAGCACAGAGCTCTCGTTGGAATGCACCAAAAATACACTTATGAGAAGGTGAAAGAAACCAGGATACAATCGCGTTCGGGATCTCAATGAAAGGATGGGCTGCCAATCCGATGTTTCTTTGTTCACCAACAAAACGCCACATCTAAACGTGGTGGCCTTGCCTACCAACCAAGGGGACAAAGAAGGGAAGAAAGAAGGTCGTTGGCTCACGAATTAGTTTTGGGGTAAAAGTTCGAATAGATTAAACAGAGAATCAACTGTTATCTGCTCATTTAGCACTCATCTGCAGATAGCGCAGGCTCATCGCAAGTATGGCAGGTGGACGCAAGACAAGCACCAAAAAGGATCCCGAGAACCAGAATCCGCAGCAAGATACCACAGGAAATGTCACTCGTACCCTCGAGCCCGGATGGCGTCCAGGGCGTGATCCAGCCAACATAGAAATCAACCTCGGAGTGAGACGAAGCCAGAGGGTTCGAGCAAGAAATGAAGAGGAACGTTTTCAAGAATCGACTCGTACGGCAGAACGGCCATATGAGAACAGTTCGACGGATAACAAAGTTCATCGACCAGATGAACAACAAGCATCTACATCCAGCTCGTCCGGAGTGGTTTCCCAGACGTCCTCTGGTGCACATGCGCCCTCAGCCAGAGTCTGGCGACCAGTCCCGCCTGGTTGGGAACCACCATTGATCATCGGTGCATCACTTGGAGTGAACTTGAGCCGTATGGAAATAGCGGAACGATCAGTACTCCAGTGGGAAGCTATCATCGCGAACACTCGTAGAACACAGCCGAGGGCAGATCTGTCAGGCCTTGAAAAGGAGCGCGACAAGGCTAGACAGGAATTTGAACAGATGGAAGAGTCTGATGAGAACTTAATACCTGTGTAAGTTAACTCAGTTGATGACAGTGACATAAGCTGATTTCTCAGTGATGAACTTGAATCTACCAAGCGTCAGCGTATCCAGAAGCGGATCAATCTACTCACAGCGTCACTTGAGCGAAATGAGTGCCCAACTGGCGATACAAACATTCGTGCTGCAATAAACGCTTATAGGACTGAACAAATCAGGTGTTGGGACAAGTGGACGCTTCTCTATGCAGGTCATTTGACAGATTTCTGCCCCTCGTATGAATCCTTCACGCACGATAGAGAAGAGAGACTCGACCGGTATTATAGTCAGTATGGTGAAGGATGGCTTTGGTATGAACCTCCTCTCGCTCCGAGAGGAAGCAATCAGACCGAGCAGCTCATGGCAGCCACTTGGGCACAGCCTTCTGCTGAGAGTGGGCCATTAACAGAACACAGGCCGTTTTCTTGGGATATATCCATGGGCTTTCAGCGGGTAATGGGGTTTCACAGTCGCGAGACTCGAAGCTTGCACAAACCCGGACATAGGAAGAATGGGAAAGTTTTGCTGTATCCAACAAAGCTCAGGGAGTTTGGTCGGGACGAGACAGACAGATGTTTTGTCGAGGATGATGAAGACGACGAGACAGGAGCTCCCCGTGTGTGTTTCAAGATGTTGCTTGACAGCGGAGCCACTCATCCCTCTCTACACGGCACCGATCTGCAGTATCTTGGTATTGATAAAAAAACGTACCCAGCCCAGACGCATATTTCTATCTCTACCGCCGACAGTTCATCTGCAGTCGCTAGGGTTTATGAGATGCGCATTGATGTCTGCCGACACAACGGGGAATCGCTTGTAGGGGATGATCCAGTTTTCCCCAATGAACGTCGACAGCTGGGTGGTATTGCACCAGTAATGGTACTGGTCCAATCTACAGATGATGAGAGCGAGCCGTTGTCTGAATGGTACGAAAAGGCCCTGAAGAATGGCGAAGACGTCTCAGAGGAAGCGATGGCGAAACGGAACAAAGGCGGCGTGGAATCACGTCTATCGGGTATGATTCCATTCCAAGTGTGTTACTTTGCAGGAGCTCCAGGAAAATCGGGTTTCTGGTTTGGTGAAGACCGACGAGACATTCTTGGGGCAGATCGCATGCCAGGCCAACGACGGTGGGAGTTGCACTTGCCGGTCAAAGGCGCTAAACGTCCGGAAGAAGTTGAACATCTAGATCGCCCGACCGTCATTTTCGAACACAAAGGGAGAGGTTTTAAGCTTCTCGACGCGGATTCCAGGGAAGACTCGAGTACCAGCTTATTGACCATTGTAGATGGAGTGAGGACAAGGCAAATGACTATGAAAGTCAGCAACAAACCGGGGAAATCGGTTGTCATGAAGGCTCCGAAAAGTAAAAGAAAGGTTGAAGCAGTTTCCCCGACTGCAAATGCAGGGACTCGAAAGAAAAGACAGAAGTGTTGACCATAAGGAAGATTGCATTGGGATTCTTTATTTCTTTTTCTTCTTCTTTTTCTTCTTCTTTTTCTTGGATAGTCGTTGATATATATAGGTAAACAAGATGAGAACTGATCGACTTGACAGTTTTAGGAGATATCATATTGTGAGTTTTTGCATCTTGATTGACATTGGATGTTTCAGGCAGGTTCAATGAAACAACATGAAATTGAAATAGAAGTCCTAGATTATGGAGTTGTAAGGCAGGAGGCAGGAGGCAGGAGGCAGGAGGCAGGAGGCAGGGACGGGAGTGTCAAGCCACAGTGGCTACCTTCCTGCCCGACGATCTGGATCTACAACAGCGGGGGTAACTGGGTTTAATTCCCGGTAGCCACCCGACGCAACGATATTAAAGGAAAGTCAATGCTTGGCAGGAATGGGAGTAGCTTCTTTGAAACATTGTCACATTTAAATCAATATTTGGCAAGAAAAATTCAGAAAGTTGTGACTTGTGAGGTGGTTTGGTATGTTACAGATCTCGGTAAAATGCAGATGGGGTTTTGCAAGACGTCCATAGCGACACAGGGCATGTTGGTTACACCCAAGGTAACGAACGATCACATGGATATGAAGATCCAATGACATTCAATGACAGCATATGTGGTGCCACAGCAACCACTGTGCAGTGCAGGTCAACCCAAGGGGAATAGCAGCCGATAGGGACTAGCCACGATTAACCTTATCAATCATACCAAGAAATAGGTACCTAGGTAGGTAGTGAATTCTTATGAGAGAAACACTACTAATATTTGATACATATATGGAAATATTTACATGCGCATCTACTTCCCAACACCGGTATTTCTTGGCCCTTGCACTATCAAATGCAGTCAGCCTTAAGGCTCTCGAGGCTGCCTTGCGACACGTGAGAAAGGATTCAAAAATCTTCTGATTTGGTAGAAGCGCATTTGGATGCTGACAGGACCCTGACCCTAGTTGGCTAGTGATTATGCTGAGAAAAATGTTAGGGCTTAATTAAAGATGGGCGTCAATGGTATTGTTGTTATGGAATGGGACCTCGAATGTCTCTTGTCATGTTAATCCATTAACTTCATTTTGTTTTGCCTATGCTTTAGTGAGGCTATCTAGGTGTCTACCTACCTACCTACCTATCTAAATGAGCATTGCAACTCTCCACAGCTTCAGCTCCAGTTTCCTAGGTCTATTCCAGGTTCCCTTCCCTTCCATTACCTGCATACAGTACGTAGACTCCACTCTGCACTCCACGTTAGAGTGAGCCTCCATCCCATCCCATCCCATCTTATTCTCAGCCCCCATCTTCTGTATTCTTTTGGACCAGCTCCTCATCAATCCATTCTTTCAGCTACATACGAATCCTTAGCACTTTTACTTAGCCGACCTGCTTCTTTCGGCTGCTTGGTCAGACTCATCTTGCGTCTAGCACAACCCCTCTCTTGTCCTGAACGTCATCATGGGAATGTTTTCGCCCTTCTCGACAGCATAACGTCTTTAAATCCTGACTTTCCAACGCATCCATCCATACTTGGGCCTCGAATTATTGACCAAAACACTGTCACCTACCCCCACTGTCTTGGCAACGTCGACGCACTGCTCCAAAAACAATCCGTTCGCTGGGAATAGTGTACCTTCCTGCAGGACGACCTACTAAGAGTAATACGGTTTAACCGTGCTTTAGTGGGAGTTGGAGCCTGGGACAGGGCCCAAGACGAACACCCTCCGCCGTACTTCGCAGCTCTGGGCTGCCCTGGGCTTGTCTCCATAAGCTTTCCCCCATCATAACCAGGCACCTAAACTACCTGGGCTGCGCTACACCACTCTCAACAACGCTTTGATTCATGAACACCACTACCTCGCCCATTCCTCGATATTTACGTTCAAATTTGGCATCACAACGGTCTGCGAACCCCGGCTCTGGCGTAGCCCGACGCTTTCGTCGCCTTCGGGGCTCAGCCAGCCACTCCCTCCGTTACCGCTCCCACTTCGTCGCCGTCATCTTCCCCCACTCGATACCTTTAGGTACTGTACCTCAGCCAGGACGCTCGGCTCGACAGTACCTCCAAGACATTACGCTGCATCAGCAAAAGTACAATCATGGCGGCTCCTGCGAGCGTGAGGGTCTCGGGCCCTCCAAACAGTAGCTTTCTCGTGGGCTATCCTGGCATCTCGGCGACATTGGTATGTCAATTTCAACTCTACTTTGCTTACGCTTTACCCATCTTCAGTGCGCCAAACTCCATTATGCTGACATTACGGGTTTCTGTAGCCGCGCATCGAAGGAAAAGTCGAGATTCGTCCTGGCCAGGGCTTTTCGATGCCTGTGCCCGTCTCCCTTGTTCGAATATGTCTACAACGTCGAGAAACGATACACCCTGATGCCGACAGCCTTGCGAAACGACACCTAGGCGCCCCTCGCCGCGAAACGACGGACCTAGTCGGCAAAGAGCAGCTTCTCTTTCGCTGCTCGTCTGGCAAAGAAGCTGAGAAGATCATTGCCATGGATTTGCCTTTTGTTCTCTTCATCCCTTATGGGCGTGGTGGGGAGGAGTCAAATCGACGAATTCCTCCTGCGTCACTTCAGCTACCGAGTCGAACCGCCGAAACATACTACGAGCTCGTCGTAACGGTTCAACAAGGCCACAGTAACCAATACAAATACACTTTCCCGATACCGTTACAACGCTACGATACGCTATCAACCTTCGGCATGTACAACAAGCCTGAATCAAAGCTAGTTACCAACGACAATATCGTACACCTCGGCATCAATTTACCGCGGTGGAGCTATGGGCCTAGCGATCCCATTACAGTATATATCAAACTATCGCCCAACCTCGACTGGCTAAGTAAAGCGAAGCGCGTGACGATTGACAAGATTACCTTGACAGTCGAGGAGGAAATCACATATAATCCTGAGGGTGACGAGCCTTCAAAGAAGATCAACAAAATCTCAAGACAAGTACAAGTGGTCAAGACGAAAATGCCAGAGGCCGGATACGCTACCAACGTTGGATTGGTGTTTCCTTCCAAGGACCTACGAGACCCGGACGGTGTTGTCAAACGAGGCAAACCTCAATTTCCTCTTTACGAGGTTACGTCCTTTACCACAACTTCAACGCTCTACAAGATAGAATTCTACTTGGTTATCAAGGTACGGCCCAAGTAGTTTCCGTGTCTCGTTTGTGCTAACAATTCCAGGTTAATCTTAGTGGTGCTCGAGATGTCACGATACGACAACCGATTGTTATCTGCCCACTCGATCAACAAGCCTGTAAGGAGGAAATGGATGCCATTGAACAAGCCGCAAAGGATGCCTCCCACGTCGACCCCAACAACCCGATGCTCCCCGCGCCGACTGTTATCCTCGCAAACGACCGCGATTCATTACGCGCATTGGGGCTTTGCATGGTGGGAGGACAGAAGAAGCCGTTCATCGAGTGATAGGCAGAAGGATTGAGGGATTGTTTTCAAGCAACTTTTCTTTGGCCATTGCGCCACGCTCATCCGACGACGAGAAGATGCTCTCAGCGTCAAAGTACCGCTACCGAGGCCGCGTCGGGAGAGACTCCCATACCAGGATTGAGCGTGAGGGTATTCCGGAATAGGGTTCGGTCACGTCATTATGAACACGAGGCCTGAAGAAGACGGAACTTAGTGGCTCGAGGTTGCCCTGTAGTTTAAGTATACCCAGGGGTGTTTGCATTTTGGGATGTGAGATGGCGAAGATGGGATGGGACTCTTGTAATAACGGGCATAGTTCATGGCGTTCCGGAGGGCTCAGGTAAAGGAACACGCACAGGCAGTGGGCAAGTGCACGATCGATATGTTCAACATGTAGTATTGAGATGAATGAAATATATTGATGAGACATTGAATAATTTATTCTAGCTCAATAGCAGCCACCGAAGTGACTGCAGAATGACCAGATTCAAAAGAGGCAAGTGGAATTCAACAGGTACCTACGTGACCAGGTAGATACATGGAAAAGACGTTATTCCCCCTATGTGACATTTACAAAAGATAGACAGCAAAAAGAAAATCAAAAAGATGAATTGAATCGCTATATGCTAACTGGAGGGTTCGAACCTCCGCGGTTTCCCACTGCGGGTTTGGTTTCTGATAAGAACCTAAACACAGCGCCTTAACCACTCGGCCAAGTTAGCGATGATGATTCGTTGTTGAAGTTACGTCTACAATCAAACTACATTTACCATTGTTTTCAATGGTGGGGTAAGAAATATCAAGCTTAATGCTTCATCGATGTAGAAAATTATCTTTCAACATCAAAGCTCGCCAATCGCCCCAAAGTTTTTACCAGGATCCTCAGCCGCTATTCACAATAATCCAGGCCGGTTTATATCCAACTTGAACCATACAAAGCCCTTGCTCTCACATTTCCAGTCATGGCTTTTGACGACGACGATAATCCCCATGCCTTAGCACAGCCTGTTGCAGGCACCAACGGAGCTGCAGCAGAAGATGCCGACGAGGACGCGCCCGACTACAAGCTCTTTCTTTCCATGTTCGACAAACATGGTGTCTCGAGTAAAGCTATTCGAAAGGGCGAGAAGGATTTTGAGTCACATGGTACTCGTGCACAGGATGGTCTTCTCGAGGCGAGCCGTAAGGTCATGGATAATGTGCTTGGCTACACAAGGATACATCGCGAAGATGCTTGGGTTCGAGGATGGTGTTTTCCGGACTGGTGGGCTGAGATAGAGCAAGCTGGCGAGCAAGAGGGGCTTTGGTTGCGCGACAGAGTTGTCATGATCGAGCATGAGCGCGGAACTTGGCAGAAGGACATTGGAAGAGCGATACCAGGCAAGGTTGAGCGTTTGGGTACAGGACGACTTTGGCTTTTGCCCGAGGAGGCTCTCTACCTGGTAGAGAGAGGGACTATGGATCTCTGGTGGCCCAATCGACAACTGCAGGAGATTCTTCCCAATGCCGATGGTAAAATGAAAGCCAGTATGGGGCCTGATGACTACGATGTCGGCCTTCCCTTGAGTCTTGAGGCAGCATACTCACTTCTTATCGGCAACGAGGGCGAGAGAGGCAGACTCACGTTACCTCAATATCAAGTCTACTCACACCTCAAGCGCGCAGGCTTTTATGTCCTTCGCGCTCCTCCTTATGAAGCACCTACGACAGCACCCCAGTCTAAGACTCTATGGCAATGGATGTTTTCGTTCTTCGGCTCAGAAACACAGACAATACGAAACCCATCTGGACCACTTGTTCAGCCAGGTCTATACCGCGCGTATAGACCTATCTACGACCAACTTGCCATCCTTCCCCGCCACAAGCCACTACCTACACCTCCCGTGGTTCATCCTCCACAAGACCCATACCGAGTCTTTTGGCACGTATGGAAATCAGGCGGTCCCCCATTCTCAAAGAAGAACCCCCCACCGCCCAACTTCCGCATCGCGGTAGTTGATGCTGGCGACACATGTGTCCCAACACTGGAGGAAATTGAGGCTCTCATGGAATCCACACCTTACGATCCACCCAATGAGAGCTGGCAGGGCCCTGGACGAATGCATCAGCGATTAAAGCACGGACATCGCAACGTCTTGGTTGCGATTGTGGATCGTGGCCTTGTCAACTTTATGAGATTTGGAGAGGGAGCGTTTGGAGAGGAGAGACTGTTTGAAAGATTTGACAACAGGGGCGGACAGAGAGGCGGCAAGAAGACGGGCCGTGGTGGTGGTAGGGGACGTGGTAGGGGTAGAGGTCGTGGAAGAGGACGAGGACGATAAAGTGCCGGGTCAAAGAATAAGGGCATCAATACCATAGCATGAATGATGAATTGACGTCAGATGTTTAAGTACATTACGCTTGTGTTTACTGTGTTGGATGATGTAGTCGAGCTGACGTGTGTTGTGTTTGATGTTGGTTGGAGTGATAGTCGGAATGATCTGGTTGGCTTACAACTTCTGCTGCGTTGGCAAACTGAGCAGCTAGCAAGATATAGTAAGGTTAACTGTTTTTGTATAGGGACTAAAAAGTCAGTCCATTTGTAACCATTATGAAGAACCTATCCTGTACTTATTCGAAAGTAGTCGAAGTCCAACCTCGAGGTGTTCTTTGCCATACGATTAGTTCCTGTTCAGCAGTAGTCCATAGCAGTAATCCATCACCATAAGCTGTTATCACAGAACGCATATCCGGAACATACAGTCTGAGGTTAGTCCTCCATGGCACTTCCTGCGCCAATGAGGTATCTGTCACCTGTGAACATTGAATGATTCACATGTTTCGAGTTCAACCAGTCGCAACTTGGTGCTACCCGGGAGCTGTTGCACAAACAACCCATTTTCAACACATCTCAGCCGGATCACCTTCAAAGCTTCGGGCCAGAACTACTCCCATGGGCAAAGGCCGTGTGGAATTGTGCCAGAGACTGAAAGGAATGCGCGTTTGTTCTGATAGGAGGCGAATCGCAGACGATTATTCCGAGACACGTTTGGGTACGGGCTCTCAACTCCAGGGAACTCAGTTATGGAGGGAAACATCTCACAACACCGTACGAGCACACCGAAACCCAGACAGGCATAATAATAAACAACAACGCAAGACAGTAATTGGCGTAACTATGAGTTATCAAGACTAAACCACTCGTGACAATACGACTTCACAGGTTGAGACTTGCATAACTAGAAGAGGCACAGCAACTACAAATACATTAGCACCGCGTCAAGGAGCCAACGAGATACACCAACGTCACAGCGGGTTACGTCGGCTGCTCTCCAAGCAGGAGTAGGAAAGAAAGTTGGCCAGAAATTTCATTAATTATAATTTGGACAGGGATTATTGAACTGTCGGGACTTGACCTGGGTGGGCGAAAGGAAAAAAAGAAATGGGTCGATCGTGGAGACCCAAAGTTGGTTGGCGTCAGGTTTAATGTCCCAGGCTGGACAAGGAAACTTTGACGACTGAATCTGATGACTACCGAGTCATGTAGTAACCTTGGATTTGGTGAGTCTTTTCAGAAGTGTTGCTGTGAATGATTGGGTTAATTCTGATTGAGACCTGATTAATGCGAGTATGTCCTCGAAGAGAGGATGGTATACGAGTTATGTGCTCTTACGCCATTGGTAAAGAGCCAGTCTGACAAGGGCCTCATGTTATTCAATTTCTTCCGTAAGCACTTGTGAATAGACAATATCTCGATTGACTGACTATTTCGGCGACCTCCCGATAGAGAGACGCTGACGAGAAGTTAGCCCGTCGGTCGACCTGGCATAATCTCGTGAGTTAAAGACAAGAGCGGGCGTTGTAGCGGCATGGATTTATTTATCCGGTTTAGCCCTGACTATTAGGTATGTGCAGTGCGGTGCAGCACTGAACCGAGCTGTGCTGTTGATGTATGGATTTGCACGATCGATACCTTTTTTTTTAGTTTCACTCGGCAGTTTCGCGGTGAAATGAGGTTAACACGGATGTTGGCTGTCTTCATTCCCTGAGTTGTCATTGAAGTTGACAGCAGCACGGCCATTGAGGTTAGAAGTTCAGGGATAGTCCTCCATGAGAGAAGGGCTTGTGTCAAGTCTTTAAGCTAGACATAAGGAACGAATAATCAGAGGTATGTGAGTTGAAGGCTTCAGCAAGAAATTGAGCCTGAAAGAACTTCAGTTGTCGACAAAGAAGGGGAGCAATTGGAATCAAGGGCGTGTATCAACTCTAGATAGGGCGTGCGTATAAGCGCGGATGGTAATTGAACCATGAAGTTGCGAGCGAGATTGCAGTTTACCCTCAGAAACATAAACAGCTTTGATTGGCTACTGCAGTTACCTGCGACCAAACAATGCTATGTGATTGGTTAGAAAGGAAAGAGTATGTCATCATAATCATATGTAATGTATTCTATTGTATCCGTACTGGCGTGTATACTTTTCCGGCATTGTAACAGAGCGGCTTCAGAGTTGTTGAATCAATGCTTTGACTTTTAAGTGTAGCCACAACTCAAGGTTTCAGTTTAATAAATGCCGAACTGAGAGTAATTTCTATGGCAGAAATCGGAAGATCGAGTGAGGAGAAGGGTCGATGCCTTTATACCAAGCATCGATTGATTGCCCAAATTGAGGCTTGTGACTATTGATTCAATCCGTCCACAGTGGCATCATGGTCGCTATCAAAGCCCGATCCGTTCTTGGCGCTGCTGCTAAGAGGCGGTGTTGCGATGTGCTGCACCGCAGAATGGCTGAGGCGATCAGTCACAAGATGGTGAATCAAGTTAGGAGTACTGAGTGGTAGGAGAGCGAGGTATTGTATCACTGCTTAATTTGGAATCTCGTATCCTTGGCATTTACCAAGTATAACTAAGCCTTGTCCCGCCTTTCTCACCTTTGTTGATCACTTGTGATTGAGTTGTGTAGGCGGTGTCGAGTTGACAACTAACTGCATACATACATAAATTCGATCAAGTGTTAGGGGAAGTCTAGCGTGAGAGAGAAAAGGCAAAGACTCATTTGAGCTGTGAGGGGACGCGACAGAGCAGAGTTTGACAGGAGGGCAAGGATTTGCTGTTTAGAGTTGTATCGGCATATCGAGTTGCATCGAGTCCGGACCTCGACAACACCTTATCTGAGGTTTCCCATTGTAAGGGACAATGAACCTATGGGGGTGTTTTTAAGTGATAGGGAGTGAGTGTAGTATTGCATGAGCTGGTTAAAAGAGTCCACCTATGATCCGGATGTTTCATGACTGACCATTACTAACATTGACAGCAGCAGGAAAGGAGAGTTGAGGAGAATAGTTGTCAGAAAAGGCATAGACATATCATCGAAAGAGTGCGGGATTGGGAGGAGTTGCAGTTGACGAGGGTGACTGATTGTGCGCCCATATCTTATGGCTGAGCACATTTGGCCTTTCCTGTTTGTCACGCACTCTTTCCCAACCATACAGTACAGTTGCATCTCTATCCGTTAAGCGCAATGATGAAGTATCGCCTGGTTTTGATGTAATTGCTATCATTGCCAGTATTGGGCAATTAAGCGTGATGTTGAATCAAGGCTGGAGAGTGGCATGAACCAATTAGGATCGGCCAGGTTGATGCTGCAAATCTCTATTACTATCCGTACATACAACGCTCAATGGAGAATGGGAGTTTATGTTGAAGACGATTCACAGCAGCAATTGAAAGAGGGGGTCAAATAAGCCAATCTCTCAGTGATTGATTGACCTCCCTTGGTGATTAAAACACTAAAACACTGCCTGGTCAAATCTCTGTCAATGCTGGTGTCAATTAACACTGATATATGTAGGTATATTAGGAGGACTGTTCCTCATTGCATTTCTCACTCTAACCCTTATATCTAATTTAGGACATCCCTCTAAAACGATTTCCTCTTCTGACTTGTACAGCACACAACCCAATCTCTTGTTGTGTCTTTACTCTTCCCTGGCAATTGCAATTACTACGTAGTTGACTCCCGCCTTAGCTTAACACATGCCCCACAGGCACAGGCACAGGACAGGCCCCATCCCATTCTATTCTCCTCCGAATTAACTGACCTTATCCCTTTCCTTTTCTATTGCCCTCTTCAGACTACCTATCCGTACCTATCCATCCATCATTTACTTTAAACTTTCCCATCTTATTTAGGATTAAACTCTTCAACTTACGCTTTACTTGGTTGAGGCATTTGAAATCAACCTCGATACCTAGGTAACCACACAACCACTAAAGTTACGTGGTTAACTCTCTATCTATCCCCTCTTCTTTCTATCAACTGTATGTATGTTCTGTTTATCTGCCAAGTTGACTTGAACTGCGCTTATTGTTTTTAGCCCTTCTCCCCCCCGGCTTAAGATTCCAGAAACCAGATATTCAACCAACCAGCCAACCAGGGTGTCGGTCTTGACTCTCCATTCCTGCTTTTGCACCGGCCATCCACTCTTGAACTTATTACCTGACCTGACCTGACCTGACCTGACCTGACCAGACGGGGACTTTACCTATTTATTACCTTATTGCCTTAACCATCGGGACTAAGTTAACTAAAAGGTGGCCATACTTAATTATTAGTCCTCGACTCGACTTGACTAGTTGCAGTGCAGTGCTGCACAGTAGCACTAACCACTTTACTAAAGGCGACTGGATTATATTTCATCAACTGGCAACTTGCGACCGACAAACCTACCTACCTACGCGCAGCTCCTTCCTTTTACTTTTCCCCTACCTATCCTTCTTACCTTGACTACCTACCTAATCGGCAACGCGCTATACAATTTTTTTTTTTACCTTTTATTTTACAACCCCAAACTCCAGAGTCTATCTCTACCTATTTCCCCCTTCAACACTACCAAAGTTGACTAGCTCGACAATACTTATTTCGCGTTCCAGCATTGGTAGATCAGGTATTCTTCAAGTCGCGTCATGGACAACGTCGACAACGACAAGCCCAGGCCGGTTGCGCCACCTGGGCCCATATCGCCTGCGCTCTCATCGACTGCTGTTCCGAAAGCTGCCGCTTCGAGAACTGCATCTCCAACTCATGTCCCTACACCGGACTCACCTTCTACCCGCGCTATAGCTGTCAAGAGTAAGAGTCCAGCTCCTGGTAGCGCGATCGCAAATGCTCCTCCAGCTCCTCCCTCGACTTCTGAGCCCAAAGCTGCAACGCCAACTATGTCGCGATCACCATTGCCGTCAGGATCGATTTCAGCTTCAGTTGCCAAGGACCGCGCGCCTTCACCGTCTGTTCCATCGACAAGTACTGTTAATGGCAAGTCGAAATCGCCAATAGTTGCTGCTGCAAGTACTCCTGCTGTCGCTGCCGCCACTGCTAAAAGCCCGTCTCCAAGGCAAGTAAAGTCATGTTTTATTAATTATTAATTTTCTGATTTCACCACCACGATATTGTTGTTTTCAGTTGCTTCGTCATGATGTACTCGCGTTCTCAGCCAGTCAAGTGATTGTGCGAGTAAACGAATGAGTGGCGTGGCTCTGGCAAGGGTTACGGCCTAAAGTTAGCTGGCATTGCCCAATTTGTCAATACCAAGGGTTGTATCCGTATGTCATGTTGTGTTGTGTTGTGTTGTGTCGTGTTGTTGTTGACTGCATCTGGCCTGACTGTGTCCGTATTGGATGGATCTCATCATGATTCCTTCAGCGAGACCGAGACTTTCAATCAGCGCCCGCAACTTGAGGAACAATCGACTTGATGTTGATCTGCGCATGGAAGCCATGTCAAGTCAAAATGTTGCACTCTATTGTTGGAAAAGGCTGAATCACAGATTGTCAGTGTTACTGCAACTGCAACTGCAACTGCCTGCACCTGCATCTGCACTACGATTGTCTCCCTCCCTATTCATTCAATGACAATAGGCAGTCGCGATCATTATGCCTTCCTTCCTCGTTCATCCCAACTCCACCCTCTTTCCTTGACAATGCTTTGATCTCCTTTCTGGATAATTTTCTTGAGTTCTCTGCTCTCTTCATATGCTTCGTTTCATACAACCCAAAACCTAACTTGAGCATCTACCCTTGGATGATTTCTTTTATCTCTCCTACAAACCTGAAGGAAAATCTTTCATGACAACTTCACTCAACACACCACTACCTACCAAGGGTGCCATACAATGGCATCTACAAGAGTTCTCAGGTACCCCAACTTCCCTTCCCGTTTCCTGTTTAGTGCCGCATCCTAGTCCCTGCCCTGCAGATTCGTCATCTTTACCACACTTGTATTGTATTGGCGATTATCTATCCCCTGCAGCCACGTCAGGCCTTCACCAGAACGACTCTCGATTACACGACTTGTTTGAGTTATGTCCTTCTTTCTTGGCTTTCACTTCACACTGATCAACTGACTGGATGTTTTACTCCTTACTTAAACTTAGCAACTGCCATTCTTTTTAATGCATGCTTTCGTTTACTCTGTTGCTTGGTTACATTGCTAGCTAAAAAGGATCACAACTAACACGTCTTTGCAGACCCATTAATGGCCGTAAGGCCTCGATTGGCGATGCTGAGGTTGAAAGCGAGCTTAGTGATCCAGCAAGCACCGTACACTCGCCGTCTGGTGTCGACTTCAATGAACTTGAGGACGAAATCATAGTAGGAGCACGTACCAATGGTACACGAAAGTCGTCACCTCTTCAGCCTGCATCTGATGCCGAAGATGAGACGATGGTTGATGCTGACGATGAGCCTGTTACTTCACACTACCCCAAGCGGAAGCGAACTTCGATTTTCCACGATTTGAGTGAAAGAAAAATTATTGCGGACGACCGCCAGAGTTCTGCACCTACCACAAAGACGAAACCGGCTCGTTCAAGCACAGGAAACGTCAAAGGTGTTACCGTGGGCTACTGGAGAGATTCGGACGCTCCAACTGAAGAGCTCAAACATGCCGTTATTGGCTTCATAGACGTTCGCGAACGTCTCCGTACTCGTATACAGGGTTTCACGAGATCTGGAGATGTTATGTCTGAAGAATATCCACTGCCTCCGGGACCTGGTGGAAGCTGGGTGACGTTTGAGAGGATTGTGTTTTCCCCACACCTTGTCGGTTTGGACCACCTGCAAGTTAAAGAATATGTCAAACTTCGCACCAGCAGTGTAGGTATTGAACAGACCGAGGCCCAGCGGACGGCTGCAGAGCTGGATGCAGTCAAGGAAGCCATTCGTCGTGTCAAATCGAATCCGGTCACTGACAACAACTCAAACCCACCCCAAATTGCTTATGGCGTCGAACTTCCTAAGCATTTGCAGACGAATCGCGACGCGAAGAGACGGAGGACCAGCGGAGGTTTCGCTCCCGCCAATACTGTTCCATCAAACGGTCCTGTGGTTGAACATACTCCCATCCAACCAGCACCTGGCGGACCACAGCCTGTACGAAACGTTATTGACCCGCTCCCCGGCACTAGACCGACACGAATTCTTCTTGGTACATGGAAAAATTCTGCAGAGAAGTCTGTCAAAGATCGCCACGCGGTATATGGTATTTTAGGCCAAAACGATATGTTCCGAGTGAAACTAGTACGAGAAACACCCGACGGACGATTTGTTGACAGCAACTTTCCTCCAGGGGCTGGTGCTCTGTGGATCTCATACGAAGAAGTGGACTTCGAGGAGCATCTGGAGCATCTTGCGAGAAATGAGATTAAAGAGTATTGTCGCGTGCGCCAATGGCAGCTCGATCGCGGAGAAACAGCCGAGGAACGAACAGCAAACGAGCTCAAGGCGGTATCCGAGGCACAGTCTAGAGCTGCAGGCACCAACTACAAAGCTCCCGCCCCTTTGTCAATTGCACCCGCTCTACCTCGTCTTCCTGGAGAATTTGGCGAGGAAGCAGAACAACCACCAAAACTAAGCTGGTCCGGTGACGTAACCCGCCAACACCCCCGCCAAAGTCGTCGTGTAGAAGCAGCTAGAGCTGAAGGCCGTTCAACTCGTCAGGCACCTATCGAGATTGATGCTATTCAACAGCCCCAACCGACTCGTCCGATCACGGGCAGGACACAGCAGAGCACTAATGCTCTAGAACGAACATCAGCTCTGGCTGAGCGCGAGATCGCGCGAGTGGAACAAGCCCAGGAGCGTGCTCACACTCAGGCCATCAACCGTGAGCGAGCAGCAGCAGCCGCCGCCCAAGCAGCTGCCCAAGCCGCTGCTCAGATTCCCAGTCTAGCCTCCAACGGTCGTCCACAATTTCACGAAAGCCTTGAAATGCAGCGCCTCAACAAGGTATGGGCTAGCCAGGAGAGTATGCGATACTCGAGGGCAAGCAACGACGACGCAAAGATGCATGGCGGGATCAAATACGAGCGCAAGGCCAATGGTCCTTTTGTTGGGAAGCTAGTATCTCAAGGAACCATAATCAACATCGATGGCGAGGACTACGTCGAGTACCGCGTTCTGACGAAGCCATCATTCTTCTAACGTCAACACATCGTATTCGATGGATCCTGCTGTATAGTGTGGCTGACTTGACAAACGTTGTTTGATCGAAACATCCAAGGGACAAAGTCTTGCGTTGAATCCTCACGACAATATGCTTCATAGAACCACCGTTTGATATACGATTGCGCAGTTTACTGAGCCTAATTGCAAGGTACAGAGTTCCTGCATGATAGGCGCAGGAAGGAAGGCCGTTTTGGGAGATGAATATTTCGGCGACACGGCACTTTTGTGTTAGACAGGAAAAGGGCCACTTCCACGTACACTAGAATGTTCCTCATCTTCTTTGCTTTTTTCCCTCTGCTGTCTGTTCCTTTGTCTTTCTTGGCCATACTTGGGTTAAGAGTAAAGGCTTAGGGTGGAATGGACTGATCTAGTAAAGACTGGACCTCGCGGAAAGGGGACGGAGTTTCGGATCGGGAATGGTATCTGATTATACCCGGTATAGGCAGTCTGTAATTTAGTGTTTTCTCAGCAGCTAGACAGCGTTTTCTTTCTCATTAGTTAATCCTAATGCTCTGGAAGCAACTGCACTTGTATTCCTTGGCGACATGCGAGCCGTGAATTTTACGAACATGGAATGGTGACATGATGGGACAGACTGATGAGATCTGCTGAAGGGTAAATACATACGAGAAGGACCATTGGCTGCCGTCTCTTGGAGAACTGAACTTGGTTGTTGTGTTGAGACTGATGTTTGATAGTGGTTTGTTTAGTGGGGCTTTCTCAATTAGAGTCTATAACCTAAAATTTAGAGGCAAGTCTCCATCAAAAACCCAGTAAGCCGTCATCGTATAGGGGTCAGTACATCAGTTTGTGGCTCTTCGAAGCACTGAAAACGCAAGTTCGAGTCTTGCTGACGGCAAAACATTAATCTTTTGCTATTTTTTGTGATGATCATTTATCTATCTTAATTGCAGATAAGACTTGAATTCCATCTTTTTGGAGAGGGTTGTCCATCCAACACCACCAAGGATCAGACTGCTGACACAGACAGTACTTGAATAGCTATCGGTCCTTTGACCACTATGTCACACGTCTTGAAGGAGATGACTCCTGTTACGGAAATATACTCGAGTGTGTAATCCGGTCTCCCGGGGAAGCTGCAGTTACCAAGGAAGAAACGGGAGAGACCATAGGATATGGGTTCGGAGTAATCTCAACTTGTGTAATGTGATGTGATGACCTGAACGAGGAAGATGATGGCATATACGGAACATGATACAGCCGGGGAGATATGATAGTCTAGACTCATGACGTCGACGAGGCCTATGGGAATGATTGACCTGGAGTTCTCATGCCTGCTCTTTATAAACCAAGATCAACGGTTCGCTGGCGTATACAAGGGTTTCTATCAGCTCCTCAGGAGAGGCAATCTCAATACGAGGTGGTGCAAGCAGTCCATCCTCGGCCAATCGTGTACTCTGTCAATCACCTCAGAGTAGACATGTTCTATTTAGAGAGTCTGTATCAGACTCAGACTCAGACCCAGACTCAGACTCGAAATACCTTTCCCACGTGCCCTCGTCGTTTCTGCGGTGAGATGTCGATGGCGTTCGTGCCCTTGATTGCAGAGGTTCTGTTGCACAGGCAGAGAGAAGAGAAGAGGAGACAATGCGTTGTGCCGAGCCTCAGCTCAGCTCAGAGCCTGTCTAGTTAATAACTGACTACGTATTGTCTTCACCGCAAAATCGAGGTGCATATTTTGGAACAATTGTTATGCAAGGTGAACATTTGTCTCTGAACGAGCCAATTGAGTTGTGTAAGTGTGAAAACTAGAGATGGGAGGCTGCAAGATACCGTCTTATGATATGATTGACAAACACTTCCAGAACATCTACAGCGCATGACGCGCGTATTTAATATTTAATTCAGGAACTGTGATGGAGAGTAGTTTGAATGGCAATGTATGCAATTCAATGCAATGCAATGGCTAGCGGGGCAAAGCATGGCAAGGTGCTTCTGTGTAACCACAGCAAACGTAGAGAAGAGTCACGGAAGTCTAGCCTTTGGCAAACAGTTGAAGTGAAGGACAGGATAGATACAGAAATGGAATGTCTGCATAAACTCTGCATGTTGCTGACTCTGAAGGACAAGTATTGCCGACGTCTAGAGTCATCCCATACATATATACATATATAGGTATGCAGCAGAAGTATTCGCGAAACAATGGATATAATTGGTTACCAGAATGCGAGACCCTGGCCAAATTACTCGCTTGGTCTGCCAAACAGTGACCGTTCGTTGCTGTGAGTTACTGTATTGTACTGCATGCAACACAGCTGAACATGTCTCTGTCTCTGTGTCTGTTTCTGTTTTTGTCTCCCGGCTCAGCTTGCCTGTATTTAGTTGCTTGGCTTATAGAATAGACCTTATCCGTATATCGTGGCAGCCACACCTAAACTGTAGTTTCCGTTGAAGGTAACAAACAAGAAGGCCTCGAAAGATGAGCTTCTCTAGGATAATTCTCCGCTTCGCCCATTCATGCAAGCCTCTCGGGTCTTCGCATCACTTGGAATCCTACTAGAAGGGAGAGGGACTCTGGAGGTGGCATACGAGGCTATTCTCGTCGGACGCGGGTGACTACAGCACAGCATAAGTCGTGTAACTCGTGGACAAACTTGACCTTTGGAGGCTGACGGACACACGCCCAGCCTGATCTTGTCCATGCTGCCGGTCCTGGACCATCACCGGTTTGTGCTTCCAGAGATATGCTCACTGAACAAGTCCTAGTAGGAGACAAAGTGCAAGACTGAATGACATAGGTACTAAGTGAATGGTAAACTATTATACCCCGTTATAGTGACCATACCTCCCCTCTTCGCTCCTTTTCGTCCTCTCACTCCCGTTATTATCTTATCTCATTCCCGTTCCCGTTTGCTTTCGCTTCTTTCTTCGTTTCGAGTTGCCTTTTGATCCTCCAGCTGAAACCTTCCATTTTCTCTCATCTCAAGCAATGCCTGACGAAAACAACCCCTTCATCTCACTCTAATCCTCTTCTGAAATGACGGGCTGCACTGGGCACTTCTGGGGCTTCGTTGCGCCGGACGTGCAAGATCCGCCACAGTGTATTGCCTTGTGTAGGGAGAGATTCCTCAAGGAGCTTGTGCCAGAGGATGAGACATTTGAGAAGGTGTGCGAGGCTCTTCAAGACAGGGAATACATGGAGAGAGAACAGCCTTTCCGGGCTTTGTACTGTTGTGATGCTCAGGCTTGTGGTGTGGATAATCTTGGTGAGCGTGGAAGAGATCGTAAGTGATATATCAGATATACTCAAGATGACTATCTGTGAATGCTAACGGCTAATAGCAAATGTCAACTGGCTTATTAATGCTTGTCAAGAGTAAGGAAACTCTCTACCTTGGAAAGACTAAATTCTAAGATGCTGGCAGTATCGGATATCACTCTGTAATAGACCCAGGTCCTCCTCAACCATATCACATCTGCGACTCCGAGTCCATCCACGGAAACAACAAAGACTGTCAAGAATCCAACTCGGCAGACAGAACTGGAGATGTGCTCTCTAGGATTACTTCAACAACCACGTCGACAATTACAGCCGAGATAACAATAACAAGATCGACGAAAACATCAGCCACAGCCACAGACACAGAAACAGAAACATCAACTTCTCTATCTATACAAAGCTCCATACAACCAACATATTCCTCTACAAGCAGCGACCCTGCAACTCACGCCACTTCCGACCCGTCAAACAGCGACCAAAGCCATAGTAACAAAGGATTATCTACGGGCGTAAAAGTAACCATCGCCATAATCTCCGTCGTCGGTCTCCTTCTCATCCTCGCTCTAATATCCTGCGTCTTCCGAAGACGACGTTCCCGCAAGAACGACATCCGAAGACTTATCAAGCATCCAGCATCGCCTCCTCCAGCAGCAGATTCGCCAACTCCTCTCGTCTCTCCAACTCTTTCTGCTTCTCACGTTGATGCTGAGAGTGTTCCACTTACATCGCCTGCGCGGCTTCGTGAACGCAGATATCTTCCCACCGATGGCTTTCCTACTTCTCCTCTCTTTTCACCTACGGGGAGGAAACTGTCGCCGAGACATGAAAGGACGCCTAGAATCTACAGCGCGAATCAGGTTCCTATGATAGTCATGACGGCGCCAGATGGTGGCAAGATGAATAATGATCGCTCACCAAGTTTCAGCGATGGCATCATCACTCCTCTGGCTTCTGCTCTCATGATACCATTTGGGTCTAACGGAAATACTTCTCCTCCTCGACCTCCGCGCTCGCGTGATGCTTCCTTCCAAATGCTTGCTAGCCCGGGACCACCACCAACAAGAGCTCTTCCATCGACGCCTCCTATCAAACCTTCTACTCCTACAAGTCCATCTCGAAAGGGCACTACATCGTGTGGAGAGACATAAGACCATGATGCATCCCAAAAAGGATACTAAAAAGGTCAAAAGACTATCAATCCATGCACACGTGGCATGTATATGTATGATTACGCATCAAGGAGGGCTACAATGAATTGCACGATACGAAAGCATGTTTTAATCACAGACTTAGCACATAACAGTTTCTTTTCTTTAACTGTAGAATAAGCTTAATATTTGTAATACTATCTCTATCATTGATCCCTTAGATACCAATCTCCTTGAGTGACTCAACAAGGTCCGTCATACTCTTCTCAACACTAATCCAGTCGATCTTGATAATCTTGTCCGTCTCCTCCTTACTATAACCAAACATCTGGTCCTTAGGAGGGAGTTCTCCACCCTGAACTTCAGGCCCAGGAAGTTTATCCTTAAACTCGGGGAACTTCTTAGCAACAATATCGACAAACTGGCGGTGCGAAAACAATCCTGCCGTGGCGAAGAGTCGCTTCCCCCCGGCGCTGGACTCCTCCAGACCTCGAACGTGTGCTCGTGCAGCATCTCGCACGTCAATCCAGAGAGGAACAGGTGTACAAGGAGGAATCTCATCCTTCCACCCACCGCGCAACATCTTCACGACACGCTCGTTAGATGTGTTGATGCTCTCCAAAGTAGCGAGGTGCTTTGACACAGGGCCCAGAACCAAAGGTGGACAGACTGTAACAAGATCGAAAGAGGGCTTCTTCTCAGCCACAAAGTCCCATGCTGCACGTTCGGCGAGGGTCTTTGAAGCACGGTAAGCAGTTGCGTCTGAGCGGTTGATGTCGCCGATGGTGACGGGGTTCCATGTCTTTTCCGAAAAGACGTGGGATCCGTCTGTAAACTTGGCCTCATCAAGGACGGCGGCGAAGGATGAGGTGATGACAACTCGCTTGACGTTGGGTGCTGAGGCATGAAGGGCTTTGAGGATGCCTGTTGTACCGATGACGGCCGGGTCTATGAGATCCTTCTTAGGGTCGGCTAAGCAATACCCTTGTCAGCCATAAAATCAACTCAATCATGATACTTTGGGACTTACTAATGTTAAAATGAAATGGGCTTGCAACGTGAACTACAGCCTCAAGACCAGGAGTCTTGGCCACTTCATCAAAAGCGTCGGGCTTTGCGATATCTGGTACAATAACAATCTCTAGCTTGCCATCCTTGACCTTGTCAGGAAATGCGTTGCGGATCTTCTGAGCTTTATCCTCTGAGCGGACGGTTGTGACAAGTGTGTAGTTCTTCTCGAGAAGCTGTTCGAGGGTATGAGCTAAAACGTTGTTAGACTGTGCCTGTCATATCAGATAAGGGCCGTCTATGGCATCTATACATACCGGCAATGAAGCCTGAACCACCTGAGAATAACGTGTTAGATATCTAATCAGATGTGTGTCATGTATATGAACTTACCAGTGAGGAGAACCTTTGTCATGATGAGCGCAGTATAGGAGCGTCAAGCGTTCAAAGAGTATATAGACCAGCTGTGATATTTCTCAGATGGACGATGATGAGTTTAGAAGCTATCCACAAAGCCAATGGTTCATTGTTTGACGTCAATGGCCTCTTTATAGCTCGGATGCAGGTTGGGGGGTCTACGATAAACTGGACCCGCATTCGTCATTCAAAGTTGGGGGATTCGACAAGTTGCAGTTGCGGATGCAGATGCAGTTCCCCTCCCCCACGCCTTCCTCCTCTTTTGTTGCAACCTTTTCGACACTTTCCAACTTAGGGGGCCTCCTTCCGTTACCGGACACTATCACTTGGCTCAAGCTGCATTAATAAGCTGACTAATGTTACATATATCACTATGTAGGTATTCAAGTCACAACAAAACAGCTTCACATCAACTCATAATATAATAGGTAATGTACACATACAAAATAGCTTATTACAATCGAGACTGATTGAGAGGGATGATCCATATACACGCTTGGTGTAGGCTTACGCCTAAGATTCGCTGCACCACATCATCCTATCCTGGTTGACATGGGTGGCTCCTCTTGGCCCCTTTTGCTCAACCTGACTTCCTGTATAACGCCGCTGTCGCTGTAACAATATAGAAGCCCATATGGACACAAATCGCTAAGCCTAGGCACAGGCCAGTCGTCCTCGCTCAAATTCTCCTCTCTTTCATGTCTCGCACGGGCAACTCATCCAATTCCACGCAATGCTCGCTGTAGAAATATGCGTTCGATTTGGGTCTTCACCCGCTTTTCCCATGCACCACATACCACGTACGCGGCACACTCCACGCCGGGCCTCCTCCTCCTCTCGTCTTTGGCCCCGGCGTGACACTGGCTTTTGAAGCCCTTCAACCTCAACCCTCAGTTCTAGATGTGTCTGCTGCAGCTGGTGGCGCAGGGCTCTCCGGGGGATGAGGCTGGGGGACCCCACCGAGACCAGGTGGCGTAGGAGATTGTTGAGGCATAGGCAACTTCATAGGTCCCTTGGGGACGATGATACGTCCGGGGAGACTCTCGCCTCGAATCACCTTCTCCACTTCAGACTTGTCCAAGGTCTCATACTGCACAAGAGCCTTAGCGAGCAAGTCCAGTTCTCTTCGCTTATCGGTCAACAGCGTTCGCACATCCTCATATGACTTTCTTATCGTTTTTTGGACTTCGCCTTCGATTGCTGCCTTGGTTTCAGAACTGAGATTCTCGTATCTTCGGCCATATTCAACAGGTCCTAACACGCTGGACATGCCGAAAAGAGTGACCATCATGAATCCTAGGTCAGTCGCCTTCTCAAGGTCCTAAAGAAGTTAGCATTCAGTTCAAAAAGCCTAGTAAGATATAATAATACTCACCGATGAAACACCCGAGGTCACTTTATCACCGCCGTATCGCAGCTCCTCGGCCATCTTGCCTCCGAGCGCCACACGAATATTCGACATATACTCAGCAGCCGTGTAGGAATACTTGTCCATCTGGGGAAGTTGAGCAGTGTGGCCCAGCGAGGGACCCTTGGGCAGAATTGTAACCTTGTACAGGGTGTTTGAGCTCTCCTTGTCAAAAAGCTGGACAAGCGCGTGACCAGCCTCATGGTAAGCCGTCATTTCCTTCTCTTTTTCGGTAATAACCATTGACTTGCGCTCAGAACCCATAGTAACTCGGTCGTAAGCCCATTCCATGTCCTGCTTCGAAACAAAGCTGGCTTTGGCTCGACTAGCTCGAAGAGCAGCGACATTGAGCATGTTCTCCAGTTCGGCACCTGAGTGACCAGGGCATCGGGTAGCGATAGCCTCGAGGTCGACATCTGGAGAAATCTTGATCTTCTTGGCGTGGTGTTTGAGAATAGCAATTCGGCCTCTAACATCGGGCAGGTCAACGTTGACGTGTCGATCGAAGCGTCCGGGGCGAGTGAGGGCCTTATCCAACATCTTAGGCAAGTTGGTGGCTCCGATAATGATGATCTTGCTTTCCTGATCAAATCCGTCCAATTCAGTGAGCAGCTGGTTCAATGTCTGTTTCGCATGTGCCTGATCCCTAGGGTTGCGCTTGCCTCCTATGGCGTCGAGTTCATCGATAAAGATAATGGCAGGGGACTTGTTCTTGGCGGCAGTGAAGAGCTCGCGTACTCGCTTGGCGCCGACACCAACAAAGATCTCGTCGAACTCACTACCGGACATATAGAAGAAAGGAACGCCAGCTTCGCCGGCAACGGCTCGAGCAAGAAGTGTTTTACCAGTACCGGGGGGACCAACCAAGAGGACACCCTTGGGAAGCTTAGCACCGAGATCGCTGAACTTCTCAGGATTCTTCAGAAACTCGACGACTTCCTGGAGTTCTTCCTTGGCTTCGTCGCAACCATGAACGTCGTCAAACTTCGTGTTTTGCTTCTCGGCCTTAACCTCAGAGTCCTGCTTACTGTTGGGACCTCTCTGGCGGAAAGTGCTGAAAGCTTCGATAGCAATAGTAACGAGAGCAAAGCATAGATATGTAGTGACGACGAATATGGCCAGGAATTTGACCCAGCGGAAGATAATAGACCGGGTTGATTCTTGAACAACGACATGGATGGGTTCTCCCTTATGGCCCATAGGGTTGCCAGCATTTGCAGAACCAGCCACGGCAGCGTTGGCAATACCTTGTTCATAAGTAGGCCACTGGGTACGTCCAAAGTTTCCATTCAAAGCTCCAGGTGTGTTCGCAGCTTGATTGGCACTAGCACCAAGCATGGTGAGGGCTCGCTGATAGGCGTCGTTGGTTGCAGGATTGGTAGCGAAGCGTCCAGATTGATATCGTTCCACAAGAATAGCAGGCATGTTGGCTCGGAGAAGAAGCTGGTAAAAAGCATTCTGCGCGTTCGCATTACCAGGGTTTCGGTTGGCGGATTCCTCCAACGTCGCGAGCTGATTACGGGAAATACCATTGGAGCTGCCGAATGCTCTGCGTTGAACAGAAAATGGGCCGAGTGTTGAGATACCACGAGAAGATGACAGAATACCAGAAGATGACGAAAATGATCGCATGAAGGACGACGGGGATGATGCGCGGGGTTGAAAGTAGGGATGTCGCAAGATGGGGTTGGCCGCTTGAAGGCCAACACGGCCCATGCTGGAGATAGTAGTCTGCGCACTCATCGGTGTCATGGAAGCAAATCGTGAACGAGAGAGAAATGAAAAGTCAACTTTTTGTAGAAAGTCGGGAATTCGAAGTTCAGGTGCCTGCGAGTCAAGTCAGTATGGTGCCCCAACACCACCAAGCTACTACTCACTTGTTGAGATTCAGCCGCTTTGTTCTCCTTCGAAGGAACCGATCGACGAGCCGTAAGTGAAGTCGTGTGTTTCCAGGGAGCCATGACAGTATTCGCAAGCGAAGGCCATAACTCCGTAGTTGTTGCTGCCATATTCTAAGCCTCGTCAGCGCTGTTCGGCTAGATTCCTGATCTCCGAAGTAACTTACCGGCAGCATCATGGCGTTAAAAGCCATGCTGGGAGTGAGATTGCACCAGAAGTGCCTTCGTAGTGATGATACCTAAGCTGATGATGGAAGAAAAGATGATGATAAAGGGTTTCAATGACGTGCAAGTAGGTGGCTTGGTCTACGCCTCCCGCCACGTCTAAAGTTTCTCGGGAACGGGGCCGTTTGTCGTGGACCAGGAACGTTGTACGGTAAGTCTACTCAAAGAGACGAAATGATTGTCTACCGGGATGCACTCATAGTGAATCGCGCGCAGGCATCATCGGTATGTAATCGATGGGGGGAGTTCGGATTGCTTGCCACTCTGGTCCGCAATTCGGCATCACATCACAGATGATGGCCTTTCCCATTTGGGAAACTGCTGAGTCATCAGTACTCGGCCGCCAGATCTTCCGTCTCCCGACTACGGCACCTCGAAGTTGCGATCAGTCCCTATTATTGACGGGTTTCCTTTCTTTTCACCAGACCTTTTGCACTGGGATCTCCTCTCTTGAAGTGTATTTGTAGATTATATAGACTTCTCTGGTATAGGCATAGTGCGTAGTCAATCTGAAAGTTGAAGAGAACATTGAAAGAGAGCTTCTATTATTTGGATGCTATGTGTTTATTAAATATGAATATAAACCTCTATTCCCAAATCTTTAGGTATTTAATGCTGGGTTAATCCGTATACTTTGATAAGCCCTCCTCATTGCGTCGTCCTTGCAGGCGCCCTTCCTGCAATCCGTCCACTTCCTACTCCTGGCAAAACATCCTGCCTGACCCAATCTTGACATGGAAACCTTACATAGAGGGTATTGGTGCTATTCAATGATGAAATGCAATAAAACAAATGACTGTATTAGGGGAAATGCTCAAACACAATGGGGCTGCATTCGAAGCTCTAAGCCAGATCTCGAATAACAGGGATGAGCCGTTGCAACGCCAGTGATCCCAAGTCGCATATGCTGTGGTAGAAACAGTTTGCAAAAAGAAAAATGAATAAACTCTTTCTGACCTCGAATTGCACTAGATCCAACAGAAAACGCGTAGTGGCTGCGTTTCAAATCGTGCGTGACATCTTTCATGTGCGTAGAGAAAGATTGATGGTTTATATTAATGCTGCGTCGTGCTTCCTTCCAATAACGTCCCGATGGGTATATCCTCTTCAAGAGTAAAACGAATGTCATGAAATGGAGATCGTTGCGTGGTCCAGCCGTGGTATGATCGTAATGTTACAAGTGACTATCGTGAAGAAACGAGTTGATATCTTGTCGTGTGCTAAGATAATATTCGTAAAATATAGAGCGGCATTAGAGATCAGGTTGATCACATGCTCGCCAATCTGCTGCTGGGGAGTTGCAGTGAAGGATCTTCGAACTCCAGCTTTGGCGCATATATATCGTATACTGCACTCCCGTATGCGGGTAGTTGTCCAATGGTTGTGACCTCGATCGGAGGGTCGTAATGCGACCACTGTTCTTGCTGTGGGTGTGCTGATGGTGGGGGATAGTGTTCGGTCGTAGCAGGCATATGCTGTGGTTGTGATACAACTGGCTGCTGAGGGTGTGCCATATGATGTTGAATGGGTTGATGATACTGGACCATACCCGGTTGGCTTTCTGCTGCTGAGTATGAGGGCTGGGCTGCAGGTTGGTGTGCATAAAAGCCGTCCTGGACCATCGGGCTCGGAACTGAAGTAGCAGAAAAGGTGCTGGGGCTGCTCTGGATCGATGTCGGAACTCCAGAAGTCGAATACATCTCCATGGCAGGTCGCTCGACTTGCTGTGATATGTGGTAATGGGCCGGCAAAGAACTTGTCATTGTAGCAACACCAGGGTTCCCTTGCTCAGTTACGTAGTATGCCTGGCGTGGCATGGCCGAGGTTCGGTGAACAAGCTGAACGTGAGCGTGCTGCTGGTCGGGGACAGGAGGGCCATGGTACTCGTGGGCGGGAACCCCATGTCGGTGACCATAATGGGGTGGAATATGGCGACCATGGACCTGGGACTCAAAGTCGGCGTAAGAAGATGCACGATGGAGCGAGCCGTTTGGAACAGGTTGGCCCATAGCAACCATATCGTGAGGTGACCAAGTCATGGACGAGTGCTGGGGAGTAGAAGGAGACTCGTCATCGTCAGAGTCCGAGGAGCAATCGTCGATATCGTTGGGGTTCATCCCTTGCTGGTGTGACCTCCGTTGATGCTTGACCATGGTGGTTTTTCTGCAAAAACTGAGTTCCGTGTTAGCAAGTGATTTATTTGATGGGCTTGATGTAACTTACCTCTTGGAGCAGCCATCATGAGCGCATTTATAGGGACGTTTTCCAGTGTGTATACGTCGATGTCGAGCAAGACTCGATGACTTTGTTTGTTAGTTGATTCCGTGATGGCTGCTGGGGGCTTTCTACACTCACATCAGAGAATCGCTTGCCGCAACCAATGTGCTGGCATTGATGGGGCTTCTCCCCAGTATGTGTGCGAATATGGACGGTCAAGGCGCTTCGCTGGATAAAGCTCTTCCCACATCCTGGAATGGAGCAAGCATAAGGCCTCTCATTAGTATGTATACGATAATGTCTTTGCAAATCAGACTTTCGATTAAAGCTCTGCGTCAGAGGTTAGTGAGAAGTGTAGGCATTGCGAGCTCCTGGACAACCAACCTTTGTGCATGACTGCCAGTCGCACTGAAAGGGACGGGCAGTCGGCTCGTTCTCGACCAATTCCATAAGTTCCATGATTGTGGTTGTGAAATATCGATGTGCCTTGGAGGCGATGCGTGCAAGATGGTGCAAGATTTAAGTAGTAAATAGTAAATAGCAGTTAGATATATCGATGACTGGCTACAGCATAGTGTTTCCAGATGCTCGCTTGTTGACAGTTGCAGACCCAAGACCGTAGAGGCGGTCTATTGGTGCTGGGAAAGATCGATGGGCAGATGATTAGGCTTTGCTTGTAATTAAGGTATAATAGGCGGCGGTGAGATCAAATCGTAGATAAAGCAGCGATCATAAGATGGCGTGAACAAACTCGGATCTGACAATCGAGAGGAGTCTATAGGATAGAAGACTTGGAGCCGTATGGTGATGGGTATATATAATGTTGGCAATGTTGAAGAAGGAGTGGTTGAAGGTGGGATATAAAAGATGAGTGAAGCTGAGGGCTCAAGTAGTGTGGGAGCTGAGTGCTTAAACGTCTCGTGTTAATGCAGACAGTACCCACGATTGGCTAGTGGATCGGAAAGAAGAAATTTGGCTGGGCCGGGGAGAGTTGTACACCTGAAAGTAGGAAAGCCGCTACTGACGGTTTGTTTCTGAGGGAAATGGAAAAGATCCAGAAGGAAGGACAAGGGAATATCGGGGCTATAACTGAATTGCTCCGAAGCACCAATATGACTAACGTAACTGAGTTTATCAAGTTGGCACCGAGGATTGAGTCGTTAGAACAGGCTACCCAGCGTCTAGTTGAGTTGCTTCGAGTCAGGTACAACAAAGCTCCATACAAGACAATACTGGGGGTTCGACGACAGATATCAATGAACAGCAACCAGGTTCTGGGTTGGTCTGGTCCCGCTAAGTGAGGGCAGTGGGGTTCAGGGCAAAAGTGTTTGATGGCAAGGTAAAGTAGTGCAGAATCGAGTACCGTATCAGTGCGGTACCTAGGGCCATGCAGATGCTAAATACCAGAATGAAGACAGCAGCCACCTCAAGTTGGAAAGATGGGCCGTCGCAAATCTGACTTAGTTCATAGGTGTACGGCGAGCATGGTATGGTATCCGTATACCTACATCCATATCCATACGCCGGGGCTAACAATGAACCACGCAGGAGATCAGAGGAGTCAAGGGATCCCTGCCCTGCAACAGCGGGCTTCAGTGGGTCTCGTCCGGCAACGAGTGATGGGGGGGTACGAATACCGGAAGAGGGACTGAGCAAGAGATAGGATGGGGAATGGGATGGGGAATGGGGACTCGGTGGAGGGTGAAAGAACGTGACGACACGGCAGGTGAAGAGCAAGAGAAACGGAGGGAGGCTATGAGGGGGGAGATGAAGAGTCGCATCAAGGGTCAGTCTGTCAGGTCAGGGGACGAGGGACTGGCAAAGCAGGGCAAGGCAAAGGCAAGATGGAGAAGAGGGCTGCCACTAACAACAGACTGAGACGAGTCGAGCTCGGGTGGTATACCGAATACAACATCCCCATCTCCCCAGCTAGACCACCTTGGGGTTGTGTTGATGGCGGCATGCAGTAGCTAGCGAGCTTCGCAGCCTGTGTGAAGTGGGTAGAGAAAGCTGCGATTAACGTAGTGCGTCAGGACTCGACAGGAGGCTATCTATTGTAGACTCTGGAAAGGCATTGACCAAGGGCGGGAGAATTATGATCCAAGTTAGTGTAGTATGGACCGCGATACATGGCTAGCGTAGATAGAAAATACAAAAGGTACCTTACTTAGGCACTTGCCAGGCAAGCTAAAGCCTCTCCATCGCATGGCTTCATAATTTTGCTGTGCTGTGCTGCCATAACATTCATCATCACCTACTAACGTAGAGAGACTTGCCGTCGGTAGGTATAATTGCGGACCCATATTCCAAGGCCGCTCTAATACAACGATTGGATGATCTTCCTAGGGAATTATCCAGATTAGCCCAGTCGAGGTTAGAAAGAATTTTTGGAGGGGGAGGGAAATAAATTCTGGTACACACTAGAGGGCACTCTGCATATTCCAGGACGTTGAGCCAGCCGCGACGGAGACAGGGGGCACATAAGCCGACGACTCTAATCACTCACTCTTGGAGGGCTAATCCAATTGATGGCGTCGAATTCTGGTGCGCCAAAGCAAGGGATGATGGATTTGGATGGCAGACAAACAGAAGGCTGACTGTTGATACAAGACAGCCATTAATTGACTGACTAGCCGCATGAAGTGGCCCAACGCTAGCAGGCTTGTTTCTCTCAAGAACCCATCAGGATCAGGGTTCATAGAAAAAACAGACGATACTGGATGCAATGTCCAGATGGTCGGTGGTTTAGTTGAGCCAGCGGCTTGGGAGACGTTAGGTTAGCGGAGAAAGAGGGGACCGCCACAACCACCGTATCTCCATGGGCGGCGTCCAAAGACCTGGATAACCTAGCTTGGGCTGGGATGAGCTTGACTTGACTTGACTTGAGAGGTAACCAACATCAAAACTCCAGACTATCCTAGATAGCGATAGCAAATCGCGGTATCTCCGGTAAGAGCCGAGGGCTGTTCAATCTGTAACAGCTATTTTTATTGTTACATCTCAAGTGCCAGATGAGGTATTGTCTGAGAGAAAATGTGGACACCCTGGTCCACTGGCCTGGCATCGTGGGTTCCGTGGATGGATGGATGAATTGCCTTTGGAGATCCAAAGTGGGCCAGGCCAAGTCTCCTGGCTCCTGGCTCGCTCCCAGGCACCTCACAGGACAGGCTCACCTAAACCTGTGTCTGCATCTCCACCACTGTTGAGTGAGAGAGACTGGGGGCTCAGGGCATTGGCGTTGGCTTGGCTTTGGACAGCGCCGCGGCTGGGGTCTGATTCAGCCCGATGGGCCCCTAGACTCCAGTGCAGGTGGTTGTTAATGATGATGATGATGATGGTGCTGTTGATACTGGGCCCTGAACCTAGGTCTTGTCAGGATAAGTCTCTCCAGTTATACGATCAAATAAGTTAAAGCGTCATACCAGTCAATGCATGTCGTATGTGTAAAGCCCTTGAGCTGCCATTTCTTTTTTGGATGATAGACATAAGACGGGATGGGGACCAGCTTACTGGGGCGGCATCACTGCAGCAAGGTGGGTCCTCCAGCAATGATGTCTATCCCGTACCTACCTACCGTACCTGCCCTCTGGCCACAGCCTGTATTACGGGCAGTACCTGCCTCTAGTCTCTACCTTAGCAGTCTACCTGTCGATCACAGACACTTTGAGGTGGGGCTTTCATAACTCGGAAGGCTTGCTACCGAGCGTAGTTTATGCAATTTGCATAACTTTTGGAGAGAGAAAGACGATACAGCCAACTTAGGTTGCTTTGCAGCATTCTCAACACTCCTACAGTACCCCAAAACTAAGTATCTGATATGAGACCAGGGGTTTCTGTGCCAGGTGTCGCAAAGAGACCAGGGGTTCTGTTACATCGAACTTCCCCCGCCACGAATTCTCCTCAAGCTTCACCAGTAACGTATCTAGCGTCTGTAAATCATGACGACGGGTTGAAGGCCGAGGAATCGAACATACAGTACAGTAGCATTCTGTTAGAGTTTACATGGTAGCTCATACGTAGTACATAGGTATCCAGACAATGGTTGTAGCAGCATTGTGAGTCAAATATCCGATTTTGACAGCTGTCGGCGCGGCAATTTTAACTCATCCTTGGTGGCACATTGAACGTTGAATAAAGGACGGGAGTTGGACTAAAACTACAGTAAACACACAAGCTGGTGGGGTTCACGCTATGGGATCATAGGATGGGATACCTTACCTAGGGACGGGATTGTTAGGTCACTGCCCGCGAACCAACACCAACACCAGCACCAGCACTTCACCAACACGGGCCTAAGGCTCGTGCCGAACCTCAGCGGTCACCTCACGTCCAATTTTGGCTCATCATGAGTCTGAGTAGAACCCCGAAGAGGAAATCGAGACCCTCTCATCCGGAGATAATTGCACGTATCTTGAGGCACACACAGACTATGGGTCTACATAATCTACTCGATTTAATTATCTACGTCTGTGGCATTGAAAAGGAGGCACATTTCGGAGGTCTCCTCAGTGAACTATTGGCGTTGCATTAAATTGATGAGGAACCATGACGTGCTGAAGACGTCCCTTGTTTCCTGGAATGATGGCTAGGCCGCACTAACTTACCTGGTAATAGGTACCTGTATTCTGCATTACAGCAGTCGGCCTCTACCAAGATCTCTACTCCACCACGCACAGTTAGAACCCTTGTCGATCCCGGCCGAATGCCCACGTCGTGCCTGACTTGACTGCTCTTTCGGACTTACGGTGACTGCTTAGTCCAGCCATCAACCCTAGGTCATAGTCTAGTCTACTCTACATTATCCATCTAAGTAATTATTAGTCCCTGTGTACAGATGCTCCGGGATTCAGGGTTAAAGAAGAAGAAGAAAAAAAAAGAGAAAGAAAAAAAGCAGGGGCCTCTATTGGGCTTTGACTCTTTGCAGCCTTCCAGGTTTCCATGAATTATCCCCACGCCGGTCAGAACAAGCCGGAGGAGCATGGGAGATATGCTTCCAAGGTTGGACGCCTTCCCAGTAGGCCAAACCCAACAGCCTCTACCAGTTGTTTGTTTGTTCGATACAGTATCACTACTAATGCACAATTCTCACACCACTTTTACTACCAGCGCCATCTCATCACATCTTTTTCTTGACCTGCCGCCAGTCCTTCAATATCCCCCAAGGTCCGATCGGCAATAAAATTAGATGCGGTGCCGTTCTGGAGCTCGAGTTAAGAGTGGGCTAGTTGATGTTGACGTTGATTTGCAGACTCAACACGAGACCCCGACGTTTCAACCGGCTTCTCCACATCGCTCAGTCAACAACTGGAGATTAAACAATAATGTCGATCCCTCTGAGGGGCTAGTCTAAGATTTGACAGAATGTTGTTGTACCCATCGCATCCCACTGACACGCAGCAGGGTTCGGACAGCTGACCTGGTTCTTTTCTTATCCAGGGCTGAAGCGGCTGTTGATGGAAAATCACCAATGTAACCCTTCATCCTCGCAAGCACATCATCAAATAACTAGCCATCGACAGGCCCGTATCTATACCCTATCAGCTTTTATCAACCATAGGTGTCAAGACCCAGTCTCGGAAGGATCAGCTGGGGAGGAACGCACAGAGCTTGGTGAATCCCCTTACGCCAAGGCTGTGGTATAGGTTAACACACCGGAGCTTCTCTTGCAACACTGTAGCGAGACGACGACGTACGAGCGTTTCCGGAGAGCATCGATAAAGAGCTTCGGGGTGCTCTTGGCTCGCCCCTGGTAGCAAACAACTGGGCCCGGTATGGGACAGTCGTTTTGAATCAGGTCATCAGACCAGAAACTAATAATCACCATCTGAATAATGACTATTTCACATAAATGCGCCACTTCTGTAACCGAACCCTGCTCCAACGGCAGAATGAGGGTCTAGAACGAAACACATGGGCTCTCTCTGGCTTGTGTCAGGAGTTATGTCATCTTTCGAATGAAGCAGCGCATAAAACAAATCCGAAGTAGCGTGCTAGTGAGTCCATAGTCTCGAGGATGTATAAATTGCACCATTCTGTATCTACCCAAGGTACCACAACGCTGGATGATGGGTGACAACGCCTTTTGAAGCTACACCACAAAGAGATCAAGTTGGATGCCCGTTTAGGCCATGCCATGCAGCCATTTACACTCAATTAGAGTTTAGAATTGGGGGAAGGGTGTTGCATATCTCTGTTCCCCACACACTCGTCTCGTCAGGCCAGTCGGCTTGTCTTACGGACGTAGAGTTCAACAGAACCAAGACGGAATTGGTTCCCTGGTTGTTCCAGGGTCAACCCAGAAGACGCAATGCGCTGATCATCCGCACGGCACTGTGAGGCTCACAGAGTCGCACCCGGAAACCCTGGCCTGGCCTGGCAGCCTGTCTCCTGTTTGTGCGCTGCTTCGGCCGAGATTGTTTCCGCCTGGGAACTTCTGTGCTGCGTTGCACTCGAAACAAAAGAGTGGGGGTCTCATGGATGCCCGTGAAGATCACAGTGAACAAGCATCTCCCTGCCAGATTTGCGAGGCATAACCCTGACTGGCTGATCATCCAATGTAACGGTTGCGACGGACAAGAGAAAAGAAATAAGGAAATACAATAAAATACCCTGTATCGCTTACTCCGTCAAGCAAGCCCCATGATGATGTACGACTCACCGCCTCCAAGCAAGGTAAGGCAAGGCAAGGCAAGGCAAGGCAACGTCCTGTCCTGGGAACCTGCAGCAATGCTCACGATCCTGCACAATCCGAGACATGGCAGCGCCTTGCTTTAGGTTGTCTTGGACTCGACGATGCTGGCCTGCGGCGCTGCGGGAACGAACCAACGCCAACTCGCTACGCTACGCTAGTCCGGGGTTCCTCCAACACAAAGTGAAGAATGAAGCTCGCAAGGTATCAAAAAGCCCTGATCGTTAATGATATCACAATAGACGAAATTAGCCAGGCGATTTAATGAGGCATTTTAGACTAGTTTTTTCTTGATTAATTTTTGTATACGAGAAATCAAAGCCCATGTTTCTTTTACTCTGAGAAGCATATCCATCCCTAGGTACGGATAATGATAACCCGAGACGTCGGAAACACAGCGGAAACAGATTCTACTTTGAGCCCAATAGACGGCGCGTCCATGGACCCGTTTAGCGGCCACAGACTTACACATAGTGTAAGCTAACTTTAGACATTTCATTTTATTTTGGGCGCTTGCTCACTATGGGCGTAGAAAGTGAGCTGATTTTAAAGTAGCCTAGATGCTATACTACTTAGGTACTGTAAGTTGTTTTGCTAACAGGATGCTGATGAGAATTATAGTTAACCATCACCATCTCAACCCTGACATGCTCAGACTCACCCTCCACTAACGCACGGCATTGACATGTGTATTCCTGAGATCTCTTTCTTTCCGATAAGCGCGAGATGAACGGGACGCTTTGACAGACGTTGAGTTGATTTGCAATGCATGGTGCGGTGCTGATCGTCCGTGAGGTGCTTTTTTGCCTTTGCGCAGAGTCATTTCACTGACATCCATCTGTACCGAGAAGCATTGGTAGATACTGCCGATGAAGGGACGGGAAGTCATTGCGGGACAGAGCAGATAGACATAAGCTTTGCAGCATTGGAGGAAGTAGCCACCTCCCCGGAAAATAGGTAGGTATTACATGCCTGATGTATTTTTTCAAATGTGACTTTTTGACCGCACCTGCCTTTAGAAAGCAGCCCGATCAGCATTCTTCATGTACGAGGAAGTAATTGACTGGAAGGAGGGACGGTCAGTCCTGCCAATGCTCTGTTGCCAAACGTACCTACCTATACTACAGCACCAACTCATGTCACACTGTTATTATCTGGGTTCATTCGGTAGGCAGGTACTATCTGGTCTCCATGCAAGCAGATCGATAGGTAGTTTCTTTCCCCATACCTACTACCTTACCTCAAGCCCCGTCGCCAGCAGAAGCAATTTCGCCTCCATCATTCTACGTGCCTGCGTCAAACAGCGGATAAGATACTGATACACCTCAACCACCCGCGTCCAACACGCCCAGCTAGCACAGACCGAACGTGCATCTCGCATCTCGTGTCGATCTGTTTTCTGTGCATTCCGTGAAACGCACAGAGGTCGCTTGCCCGGCGGTATCCGAACGGGTTCCTCAATCCAGGAACAAGTCCAAGTGCCGTCACGATATGCGTCTAGTCCTGCAAGCTCCAGACTCCGGGCGATGAACTGATCTGAGAGGCTGAGACTATTTCAAAACAACGGTCGATTTAGTGTCGAATGCCACGTGCCGTGTGTCTGGTCACCAATCAGGACACTTTGGGGGTGGTTGGTCGGATCACTTTCAGACGTTGCAGTACGGTACACGCTCCCAAACTATTATCAGCTAAGGAACAACGACAAGACAGTTTCTAAATTCATCAACTCGACTGCTAGTGATACACACTTGTTGCGGCTTAGACAACTGTTAGCCTCGAAGACTCACTTTCCCTTGTCTTGGCGGTGGCTGAATGGGGAAATGCCCACGCAAATCTCATGCTCCCAGGGTTCATTTGTCATACTTGTACGGAGTAAGATAGTACAGTAAACCATCTTATTCTTATGTTTTAAAGCTCGCTCACTAATTTACCTACCGTTAGACAGCCACAAACAACGCCCAGAGTGGCACGGACCATTCTATCGTCTCAGGTTACCGAAGCCACGATGGATGTCAAAGCTACCGCGGGCCACCGTGCTCAGTTGGAGGATCGGTCTTGAGCTACCAGCTTGGGCCAATTGCCCCTGAACAGCACTAAAAGAAGCATTGACTATGTTTCTGCAACGATCTCGATCTCGATGTTTATCCGTCAGTAAACGCGGAATAACCATGGAATTGCCCCGACATGACTCGTCTTTCTGAGGCTAGAAGCACCGACACGGATCGTATCATATAGGCTATTGCCCCTATCTCTACTAAGTCATAGAAACCTATTTCGACGGGCTAACTTCAGCCAAGCAATTGTGGCTTCTTCGCTTCAGCAATAACGATTTGTCATTAAGAGCTACAGCCTTTTTTGATTCAAGGGCGCGCGGAGACAAATCTACAAACAACCAACACAATTTGGAAACTCAAAACTAAAACACTTGGTGCAAGATTTGCTATATCATAAACTAAGCTGTGGTATTCAATCGTTGTTTTCTCTGTGCTCAACGATGGTTGACAATAACACAAAGCGAAGAACCAACTACACCTCCCACAAATTACTGCACCGCCACTAACAACAACTGCCGTTTATGTTATATGAGTACTTTGTATTACCTGGGGCTCGAACCAGGCTGAACCGAATTTCGCTCTCACGTAGCGCTGGATCGCCGCAATACCACGTATTAACCATGTTCTTAGTTATCAGATGCCTGAACCGCAGTCGCTTGACGGGATATCCCATGTAGCGGCAGGGATGTGGACGAACTAGCGGTCCTAACCGAACTGACAGGCGGGGCGACTTTCTGGGTTTCGGCTCTTCCCAGCAGGGCCTCCTGGTGATTCGGATGATCTTCCACTTGCATCCATTCATGCCCAGAAGTCCAATACACTCCCCAATGTAACTCAAGCTCGCAAACTAGGTCTCTTTCGGATCTAAACCAATCAGAGCAACCGCCTGCACCTATACAGGGGCACATATTTCTTGCGATCGACAAAGGTTTCAGGCCCTTGTCGAAATCTTTATCTATGACTGCCGGCTTGTACCACCAGGCTGCAGTATCGCCCCTGCCAGGCTGAATGCTGGAGGTGATGACTTTACAACGTTACAGTCTCAGACTTGACTGGGTACGTAGTACGTTGACAAAGGATATTGTTAGCCAATCTGTTAAGCAGTTCGCCATGCATACAGGGTCTTTCTGCCGCGGGGAGTTCGATGATACAGTAAGATTGCATCCATATTGAGCAGTACTATTGTCCGCTTGGCATTTGACGGACTCGGTGGTCCGTCTTTCATACGGGTTCTCATATGCCGTTGCTAGTGCACAACCGGAGCAGATCTCGCGCAAGAGCAAGCTACAACTGCCGTTGGATGACGGATGCACTTGTGTATCAAGGCCAATGTTGGCGGCACTTACCGTGTGGGTATTCTTTTAAGTCTTACCGTTGATACACCACACTACACGTGGTGTCCTAGACTCGTGATGAGCCTAATTGACAACCTCGGAACGAGGAACGAGGCAGAACTAGAGTTGCTATCGTTTCGTTACCACACGCTACAAAATATCCCAGATGTTTCGACGGCTCGCGGCACAAAGCAGCTCGAGTCATGGATCACCTGAAAACACACTAAAGTGACTAAACCTAATGACTGGGGCCGTTATACACCATTTACACCACGTTGAGCTTAGGAACATCGAAAAACGTGGCAAGTTCAAAGCGGCCGGCGCCAGTACTGCAGAATGTTCAACGATGAAACAATTCGAAGCAACGGAACGAACCGTCAGAACGGTCGCCGACCGAACGGTGTTGTGACAGGTTTAACACTCCTGTTAGAGGACATCTAGGGCATTACCATAGCTGCAACATGTAAAGTACTGGATTGACTTCAATATTTTTGCAGAGCTCTCTACGTATGGCCCTCCGGCATCGCCGGCAGCTGCATTCCGCTGACGTAGGACCTGGGCAGGCACGGCGGCCAGGGCGGTATCTCAATATCATGCTGGCGTTGATCAGTAAATCGGTTCCGCTGCTGGATCCACGTTGTCAACCTAACTATCACTTGCTATTCACTAACCCTCGAGGCCACTTTAAATATTGTTGTGGACTCAATATTCATCACGAGGCTGCGTTAAGGGTGAGCATTGGGGCGAGTTACGAAACAGAGCCCCGGTATATGCTGGGAGCTTTCCAAACCAGGATGATAGACTTCGCTGAAGGATTGCCTGTGACAGACCATTGAATGCTTCACCTCGACTACAAACGGGGTATTTGTTCTGATGTGATAAGAGAAGCAATCGGCCGAGCGCCCCTGGCATTTGGGGCGGAAAACGTTACGCTCTACCCTTGCAACTTGTGCTGATTCTTGGCGTAACGAGTCATTGTGTGATTGGGATGACTAGGATGGTTTTTTCTTGTTCAAGACCAGCTGATAGAACCCCACTGAGGCTTTCCCTTGCACTACGACCAAGTCTGTACTCAGATGGGTTCCTTGAAGGCGTGGGGTGGTTTGGACATGTTACAATCACGAACGAACGCCCTATACGCTGTCGATGATCTGCAAACTCTCGGGGAGGATATCGGGTGAAGGGAATATCATTGAGTTTGGCAACGGAAACGGCACCGCAGTAGTGCCAACGGTAGAGTGATATGACAAGCCTACTGTTCGCACATGAGGCTGACATTCTACAGTAAACTCACACAGACGTGCCGATGTCCAAGCGAATACACAACGGGATATCCGTTTCCTCGGAGCTTAAGGGGTACTGTACCACGATACACTCTCAGTCACGTCATTTACCTCCCTGTCAAAATGCGACAAAGCAAATATTGCGGTGCAAACTATGAGTGTCGAAAGGTTCTCCATACGTGATTAGCCAACAATTAGCCAACAACTACACGGATGGAAGCTCGTAGCGCACATTTCTTGACGAAATATTACTCAGACCTTCGAACGAAGAAAAGCTTATGGTGCTTTGGGGTGAAACAATCTTTCAGAATGCTCTGAGCCGTGGCTGTGAGATCACTTGCCATCAGGGTCGTCCTATACGGAACGCGGTCGCCAGGAAAGGGGCAACTTGATATCGACTTTGGCAACTATCGCTGCCCAAAAGTCTTGGATGTCTTTTCAGCATCTCGGAACCTTGTCATGTCGTGGTAGCCTTAAACTCCACACGATGAGATAGGCATGGTTTCCGAATATACTGTAACAAGAATCCTAGTCAACTGGTGAGCCTCAATCTGTTTCCCTCTGCCGCTCGTTGATTGATGGCTATACCTCAAACTTGGCTGTATGTATACTTCCGATTCACATTACTGGCATGACTCAATAAACCAACTGCACCGCCTTCGACGTATTCCGCAGTTAAATTGTGGTTTCTCGGCTTTGTCTCTCTCCCTTACCCCATAAGAATATGATATATGACAGAATTTCGCTTAGCCTACTCCCCCAGATCTTAATAGTCCACCACATAATGCTAACATTGCAAGGGTATCCTAATACGAGAACTTCAGACACGTTGGGAATAAGCAATTGGGGCGAGAAGAAAAGGAAAAAAGAAAAATAGAAAATATCTGCTTTTGCTTCAGTGGATTTACTTCCTTACCATGAGGCGTCATTTCCCGCCCTCCACAACACGCCCGCCATCCATACAGCACCCTGAAGGTTGCAATTCTATCAATATGCATCACATCCTGGCCGCGGATCGCTCAGTTGGTAGGCGCCATCCTCTTGTGTTGCATCGCGTGGTGCGCGTATTAGGCAACTTGTGGTTAGTTAGCCTTCGTGTTGACCGTGATGTCGGTGTCTATCGTGTATAACCACTTTCCTATTGTACGAGAAGTCTTCCGCCTCACCAATTCTACTGTACGGTGCCTGCTGTACCTTGCTTATATCAAAGTTGGTATTATTGCTTGACAGCCCTAGGTTCCTTGTCAATCAGGCACGGCGTGTTATTCAATAGTCCATGCCCGACCCGCAATACGATACGATATTGTCCTTGATGAGCAGTCTTTCGCAACCTACTCCTCAGTTGTTAAGGGGACAATCAAGAAAGACCAATCGGTGCGACCGATGCTCCTGCTTGCCTGGGTCAATCATGAGAGTTATTCTCACCACCGAGTGGTACAAATCTGAATCAAGCAGCGGGGGAAACCAATACTTGAGTTGTCGGTTATGACAGACACCATACCAGAAAGTGGTCTTTCTAAAGTTACATCGTGAGCTCTAGTTCTTGGTTCAGCTGCCAATTAGTTCGTCGAACCCCACCAAAGGTCGATCATGTCACAATCTTCCGCATTTGACAGTTTGACTTGTCAGCCATCTTGGATACAGCTTTCCCGGTTTTCTGTTAGCCTTACTTTCTTTTCTCTCCCAGACTATCGGCAGTTGCGTAGCCAATCCGACGGATTCCCCTAGGGCAAGAAAGTGTCTTTAATTCAAGAGATCTTCAGCTTCACTTTACTCGGACTAAAGCTTCCACAAATAAGGACTTTATTTTCTCCTGTCAAAAATGGACCAAGGACCACCAAAACGAGAGCTTAAGAGACATATCTCGATGGCTTTCTGAATCTGGGGCAGGTTTGTTAGACATACTATCACTGATGCAGTTAGTGAATCAAGTGAAGCGAGCAAGTCATGTTTCTCCTCACCCTGCTATGCAACATGCCCAGCCGTCATCACACTCTTTAGTCTTTGGACGGGGACAAAGCCAACGCCTGCCTACCTAACTCAGTTCAGTGACTACTGAGACATTGTCTCTTGTTTGTCTATACCGCCGAGACATAAACGACAATTCTGGTTCATAAACGGTGTCGGGAAGACGGTTGAAACATATCCGTCCTAGAGAAGAATCCCGTTTCCGTTTCCGGACACTGCCCTCGGCGACCTGGTTCATCCGAGTCTCGCACAAACACATGAGCCTCCTTCTATGCCTTGGAGCCACCGGCTGACTGTTTCCGCTCCGTACTCCTTGCCTTCGAAACATGCACAGCCCCAGTAGAGAAACCTTGAAGATCAACACGGCAAGTACCCGTACATACCTCGGCTTATGCCCTGGTCCTTGTAGCATTTCCCAACGATGCGGCACAGCTGTAGATCTTGTTTTCCTGTAGCTCGAGATAGGCTCGTTGTGAGACATGGCTTATGGAACTGCAGAATCGTACGACAGGAAGGCCCGTCAGTTATACGAATCCTTATCTCAGGTGCGGTGATGGTGTTTGAACCGTTTTCATCACAAAATACTACCCACACTGCATGGGGAGATGCTGTATGATGATTGCTTAAAGTCACATAAACGTGATCATCGGCATGGTGCTGTTCTCACTCGACGAATTGAGAGCGTCAAATACAATTGATGACCCTGGTACTGGTAATCCCCGTGTCATGGCCACATCATAGATGTTGTCTATCGATTCTATTCTTATTACCACAGGTTGGAGCAAATCTATCGCATGAAGCAAGGGTTCAAGGTCAGATTCCTGCTCACTTCACTCTATCTGGCACATTACAACTTTGAGCCTGTTATGCTCAAGGGCTCGCACCGTTGATTGTCAACTCGTCCAACTTCTCCTTGAGCTCGTGGGTCGTTTTGAGTGTGCCGTTTGTTTCAGCCTCTCCGTTGGCAAACTCAGCAGGTGTCTCTCCGTTTGTCAGTCCCTTTCGGATGGCGAGGACGCTGTCAACAATGACGGCGTCGATACCCTGCTTGACCTGACGCTGTAACATATGTCAGTAAATTTGAATCATTTCTGTTATGTTTAGCGAGGCTTACCTGAACCATGATAGGATCGTTGTTTAGTAAACCGTAACTGAAGCATACGATTCCGTTCTCCTTAACAATCTTGATTAGACGGGGGCTGTTGATGAAAGGCTCCGCAGCGGCAACGATACCCAGCAGGTTCCAGCGACTAGCGAAACGAATAGCCTCCTGAAGGGACGAAGCGCGGATATCACAAACATCACAACAGCCCGCATCCGTTAGGAAGAGAATAGGAATAGAAGGTTGCTTATAGCTCAGACACAAACAGATGTCGGGGTTGAAAGAGCTGAAAATAATGTGACGTTCCCCGGCAAGATCGTAGACCTTGGAAAGCACAGTATCACAGAACGAGTTGAGCTCAACTGCGTACGTATCCATCTCGTGCTCCTCGCTCTCGTGTAGCATGGGATATTTCATCTCAATGTTGAAGCCAACGTGCTCGGGCAGTTCTCGGAAAAGGTCCTCTAGGGTGGCAAAGGGTGCTTGAATGAAGTTTCCTCTCGTATTGCCCTTGAAGCCCTGCTCTTTAAAATCTTTTGTGTGCTTCATGCGTTCGTCCAAGTCGTCGAGTCCGCTACCAGCATATCCCATAGACTGCGAGCGTTGCGGCCCCACGCTGTTACTACGCGCTCGGAAATCACCAGGTTCCCCAGAGTGAAGAGGTTTCTTCTTTGATTGCTGTTTTGAATCTCGGCTCTTATCCGAGTTGATGTGCAAAAATTGTTCCAATGTTAAAGTATGGACAGGGGCATCGATACCCGTTTCACTGACGAGGAAGTCGTGATAGATGACTGGGACATGATCTTTGGTCAGTTGAACATCGAACTCGACGTAATGGGCTCCGAGATTGGCCGCTGCAATGAAAGATGGCAAAGTGTTCTCTCCCAGCTGGAGAGACTTGTTGCTTGTCAGATTCTTGCCGAGTCCTCGGTGGCCGATCAGCATGGTGGATTCCAGCTTCTTCCAATATGTCTGCCTAGAGGTGATTTCCATATTGGGATGATGGAAAGGCGTGATGACCAAGAAGTTGAAATTGACGGTGCCAATGACATCAAAGTTACTTGACATGATAGGAACACAAACGTCTCCCTGCAGGTTCATACGGCGAGAACCCAGAGTTGGCTTCACGGAAGAAAGGAGTGCAACAGCACGTCCAACCTTGTTCTTATCGTTGCCTGAGTACGTCGGAACAATATCAAAAAGAAGCTTCACCTTGGCCGCATCTGATGTCATGAAAACGATGGGCTCAGTTGAGATGCTGTCATGCACCGGAAGATCGATGGTGGTAGGCTCGCCATGGGCACCAGTAGCAGACACCACAATAGAAAGCGCAGTGTCAAGTTGCGTGTTGTGAGCCTCAGTAAGAGGAACACGGTCCAAGCTGACTGGCTCTACATTCTTCCGCATATCCATGGACCCAAGACTAACAAGGACGAGACTCTCGTTTGTTAGATATCGATGTCCAAAGCTTTTGATAGCGTCAGGAGAGCGTGGTGCGTTGTTCGCACTGTTGCCATTCGAGCGACGCTCGTCGATAGATGACATATCCGAGGGGGTGGGCTGCAATGTGTCGACGGGTCTGACTGGGGGAGATTCAGCTTCCTCCGTATCGGTTTCAAGCAGTCGTGCGATATCCATATGACCGCGTAGCGCAGCATGCTCCCTTGCAGTCCATCCTGATGAGTCAAGACGTGTGATGTCTGCCCCAGCTTCAACTAGAAGCTCGGCCACACTGAATTTGCCATCCACAGCAGCAACGTGAAGAGGGGTCCAAGAGTAGGTACCCTCGGTGATTTCTAGGTCTGCCTTTTGTTCTGGTGTTCCTTTCAGAATAATCTGAGCACACTCGACGTGCCCGAATCGAGCCGCGACATGAAGCGCAGTCTCACCAGTCTTGTCCTTCCAGTTGATGTCAACGCCAGCTTCTATCAGGAGCTGCACGATAACACTATAGTTGGACTTTGTGGCGATAGCCAGCACGGCGCCAGATTTGGCGATAGACTTTCGAATATCAGCCTTGCCTTTACTGCTGCCTTCCCAGTTCTCGCCCTGCAAGAGTGCCTGGGTGGTCAGAGGGTGGCCTCCCACAACACTAAGGTGAAGGGGCGCATAGCCATCGTTGTCCTGCCACTCAGGTGTGTCAATACCATCCTTGACATGAAATTGGTCCCATTCTTGCATCTTGGACATTATTATCTGACACACTACTACAATGCCGAACTGAGCTGCATAGTGAAGTGGCATACGCCCGAAGGAATCACGGCTCTTGAGCGCAATCCTTTGCTCCGGGCGCAGTTGATCAAGTAAGAAGATGAATAGCTGCACGGCCTCATCGTCCTTGTTCAGGAGGAGAGACTCGTTTTGATTCAACGACTTGGTAGCCTTTGAGGTGGTCAAGCCTGGTTCAAGATGCTTGTTACTGAACTGCGAGCCTGCAGGCACAGGGTGAGACTTTGAGTCTTGCTCCCCATTGGTAGCTTTTGTGCGTCCGATATGGATAACTAGACGATGAATACAGTTGCGACTGTTGATATCATCTGGCTCTTCAAGAGTCTTGAGATTTAAAAGAAGGAAAGAGATGCATGTCCTGGAGCGTGCAGAGATCGACCGCTGCAGCAGGCCCAGCAGAAGTGGCTGAGCACCTTCTTCGATGGCATTACATTCCTTAAGACCCTCCTCCAGAGCAGAGACGTCGTCATTTCGCACGGCCTGGTCAAGCGCATCGAGCTGAGCTTGAGGCAAACTTAACATACCCTTGGCTGAAGCTCGACCCAGCGAACGGGTCGAGTGTTCAGACATAGTATCATTGAATGTCTGAGCCTCTGAAAGCACTGACATCCACCTGTTAATCTCATTAAGAAGTCTCGCCGTATTTGCTTCTTTGGCAAAAGGCTTGACATCGACCTTTGTTGTAATGTAGGGACGCTGAGTAACAAGATCCGGAACTTTCTTATCGAGTTTCTTTGTGATCTTGACAAAACCCCTGCGGTTAATCTCACCAAACCATTGCAAATTTCGGAATTGACTTCTCAGCTCAAGTAGAGCGCCCATGACTTCTTCGACTTCATCCTGGTCCAGGGTAGCGACAACGTCGGGGGTTCGTCCATATCGATTTTGGAGGAGGTTCAACCGGCGGCAGAACTCGGCGAGTTTCTTGTTGTAGAAAAAGTCGACATCTTCGAGGTTTCGATCAAGAGCGAAAAAGAATTCTGCATCGGTAGTTAGGGGAGAGGCTCAGTGTGCGACACCAAGAGTCGTTCAAAGCCGCCCACCTGCTGGATCCACCTTTTCTCCATTCTTTGCTTTCTCTGCTGCTGCTTTCACAAGTTTCTTGAGGCCCTTGTAGTTGATGTACGAGGCCGCCCATTCGGGGACCTGGTTGCGCGGTAGACTAACAGAAGTGAGTCGACTGTTGATCAATTTAAGTTGCGCGAGTACTCACTTTCTTCCGAATTTCATGCTGTGCAGATCTTTCGATAAGAGAACAAAGAAGGAAGAAGTATCGGTGGACGGTATGACCGTAGCGCGGTAAAGATAGATTGGAGAAGCACACCGCGTTTATACCACTCGGACAATTTATAGTTGTTGAACAGAACTAGCTTTGGCGCACAATCGCAACCTGATCAACTGCAAAAAAAAAGAGAGTTTTCAATAATGTTTCGCAGGATGCAGTGTAATGCGACACAATGGTCGATCGCGATCCAGTGACGTCAAATCAAGTTTGCGCAAACAACTTAAGAATATCCGTTATCTTGACCAAGTGGCGACAGAGCGGGCGAAGTATAGCTCATGAATTCACAAGTCAACAAGACAAGAGAAGATGCGAGAAGAGAATCTGACTCTCACAAAGTCGGTCACAACAAAGATGGTGTCGGAGGAGAGAAGAAAGAGAGAAGCAATGACGCCGCTGCTGGAGATATGTATGTAATGGCAATGGATCCCGCTCGGAAACCGATTTTGCTAAACAAGCCCAGTAAACAAAAAAAGAACAAGGTCCTTTCCTTGTTGAAACAACATTCGTTGGATTCAATGGGTGATGGATGGAGCCCTCCACTGAGACGAACTTGATGTGATCAATAAGGTCCAATCCTGTGGAGAGAATTCCCCTACAGGGATGTACAGTACCTGCGCACCTGCTTGTATTTTGGGGTAGCTCAAAGTACCGGGCTGTTCCTTCCAATTTCTCAGGTACATAGACTAGACTATTCGATACTGTCTGTACCTTACCGTTTTCTTGGAGAGAAGGACCCTTACTGTAGTCTTACTGGAGTCGAGCCTGCCAATCCAATTGGCCCCGTGGACCGTGTGCGACCTCGTGACTGGCCCGTACGATTCAGGTAGCACCCATTCGAGAAGTCGCATCGTGACCCTGGAACCTGTCAGAACATGGCGCTGCGTTTGGATACAGTGCAAGCTGAAAGGCGGGCTTACTATACGAACGACTTTTGACCGCCATATTGGATGCCATCGTCAAGAGTGCTAACATACTGTGCGATCAACACCAACAATCTAATCATGACCAGGGGATAACCCACGTATGACGAACGGAAACGCTTAGTGGCGGCGCTGGCGGCGCTTTTTAGCTGCACGCGCCTTGTCAAACTTGTCCAGGCCGAGGTACAGTACAGCACTTTGAATACCTACCTATGATGGAGGGATGAAATGCTTATGATAAGGGATCCCAATGGTAAGTAATGCTTATGATAGCGTGTACGAGAATTATGCTCAAAGCTTAAGAAATTGCACTTAAGCTGCGTGTACAAAACTTCATTCATGTCTCTTGTGCTATGCAAATGCTAAAATCTATCCTATCCTAGGTACAGTACAAGTAGTAAAGGTCAATGTGAAAGGATCTATGCAAGTGAAACATTTATATTTACAATGCGGCTCATTGCTTTCCAGAGCTAGCCGAAACTTGCCCTCTCCAAATATCCTGCATGCTGATCTGTCACTGGCCATGCAGTCAACCTCGTTGGTGTCGCCCTCAGCTTACGCTCTGCTGCATTTACCCGCTTAACCGCTATCTTCTTTCGTTTCGAGAGCATGTCTGGCCCATCCTCTTGTAATAACACCGAAGTCTCTCCAACCTGCTCGTTTGTCATTGTCCGTCTCGACATTTGCATCTTTTCAACTACGCTGCTACCACTTTCAACAAGGGTACTGCCAAAACAAAGATGGGAGGTGTCTTGGAAGCTCTTGCACTCTGTAATGGCTTGCTCAGACCGGTCTGAGCGTGGCAGTTGTGAGAGAAGGTCCATGATCTCTTCGTTCAGCTCTACCACGTTGTTCGCTGCAGTGCTTCCGATATGGGAGACCATTGACTCGCGGAAACCCTGAGAAAAGTCGGGATATAGCAGTTTGCTTTCGATAGAGCGTGTCGTCTTTGCAACCAAATCTTGTTCCTTCCATAGAGCCTCAATCTGAAGCAACCTTCTTCCCGAAGACTTGGTAATGCTGTCTGTTGAATCTTGTGTCTCCAGCTGGGATGTTGAGCTTGCTGCTGCTAGGTCGCTGAGGAACCGTCGGAATCCAGGATTGGATATTGACAGATTGTCAAGAGCTGACTTGGATACTTCACCACTCGAACCTCGCAAACCGGCAATATCGAGCAGAACGTGTACCCGGCTAATAAGATAGGCTGTATCTTGATCCCTGCCGAGCAACATGGAAGGCCATGTCTTCACGCATTCTGCAAATCCTTGTATCAGACGTACTGCAGACCTCCAATCGAGAGCGACAATGCACTCATCGAACAACTGCTTGATGACCTGTGTACTGAGGGTAACCCTGGCCCTCATACACGATACAAAGAACGAGGCAGCTTGGTCGAAAAGCTTGAACTGGAGAAGACCTTGAATAGTAGCCTCGACAAGGGGCTTATCAAGCGGCGCATGCTCCCAGAAATAATCGCCCGTTTGTGTCCATGTCTGGACCTTGTTGCGCCCGTCTCTTGACGGTTCGTAACTGTCTGCTAACCTCCGTCTCAACTTGGCCCCTGTTTCGCTGTCGAGTCCAGCAACGCATGCCAGGCTACGCAAGAATCGACCGTGATTGCCCGAGTTTTTGTAATGGTTCAAGATGGCCGCAAATGTCGATGGCGTCGGCCTAAGTCTTCTGTAGTAGTAGAAAGAATTGACTACTGATTCTGACAAATACTTGTAACCGTGCTTGTCGAAAGCCACTATTAATGTGTTGTATGTGTGCATATCAGCCGGGTAGGCAGAAACAAGCAGATTGTAACAAACTCTGCCAACTTTCTCCTTGAGACTCAATGTTGTTGAGCCAACAACCTTACGGAGACCGTGGTTCAAGTTGACGCGGTTCTTCTTCATCATCTCGATATTTGACTCCACAAGATACCTGTCAGAAGGGCTCTTGTTTGCGAGTTCGACAGCCTGGTCAAAGCTGGGACACGGTGAGCCAGATTTGTCGTGAGCATTGGCTCGTTTGAGTAATTGCTGGATGAGGTGGTTGAGCGTGCGCCCGGCATTGTGGAGCTGCTTGGAGTTCATTGGCCTCCTGTGAGGGATGCTGTCGTCCGTTTCCTCGCGAGCAATGGCCTGCTCGAGGCGCTCGTAGTCCGTACGTCGGTAAGCATCCATTGTTTCCTGATCGGGACATTCATATTGTTCGGTATGGACTCGGTTCAAGAACTCGTCGATCCGGATGGTGGCAGGCTTATCGATCTCCTTCATGAACGGTCGGTTCGTGTATATCTCCTTGATAGACTCCCATAAGTGATTCATTTGGCCAAGGGAGATGTCATCGTGAGCTGAATCGTTGCCGGTCGTCCTTTGACTCGCTTCGAGGTTTTGGAGTTTTAATTGTGCCAGTTCCCTCCTTGTCTCGTCCAATTGTCGGTCTAGTTCCTGTCGTCGGTCTTCCTTTCGTACGGCATCGACAATGGCGGCAGTCGCAAACATGGAGCTGTAGCATGCTGTGAAGATATCGGCGAAGGTGACTTTGCGTGGTCGAGCCGCGGTCGTTACTCGGCGGCCGAGAGTGCTCACGACTGTTTCGCAAGCGCGGCAACCGCAGCGATGAGCCTGGCCGGCTCTCGACCACAAAGCCTGCATTTTAGGTGATAGTCAGATGTTCAGGACATAGCTCTAGGGCGATTGGGAGCTGACGTTGATGGCAATCGCTCAATTGAGGTGTTTCATGGAGCCATTGAAACTATGAAATTGGCCAGTCACGGATGGTTCGATTATTGAAGTCACGTGGGCATTACGCTGGTTGACCGTCGTTAGGCGCTATTCTCACACCCCACCATCCACGAACAGAAGCTCTTCGATAGTAGCTCTGAGCCAACAGTAGACTGCCTTCAAGTTTACAATAATCTACGGTCATTTTGTCCTTACCTTTCTACAGAAACCTTCCCTCTCTTATCGCTCATACAATCATCATGTTTGCTTTATATCTGACAGCTGACTTGCAAGGGTATGTCCTTAACAAGTTTTTGCTGTCTAGAGCTTCACTGACGTGAGGGGCAATCTCAATATAACAGGGTCACCAACCTGCGCCCTGTTGATACTGAAGACAACCCTTTCTGGTACATGTTCAAGGTTCAGTGTACCTCTTGCCGAGAGACGCACCCAAACTATGTCGGAGTCAACCGTTTTGTACGCATTACCGAATCTGTGTGATTGGGCATAGGCTGATAGGCTTGCTTAGGAGACCAACGAGATGAGCGGAAGCCGAGGAGAGGCCAACTTCGTTTGGAAGTGCAAGAACTGCAAGGTGAGAGTCTCAAAATTGCATTGGCTGCACTCTGCTAATATGATGTCAAGCGAGAGTCGTCGGCATCTGTCAAGTCCGGCCCTGCAGCTTACGAGCAGGCAGAGCCAGCCAAGGCCCAGAAGATTATTGAATTCGACTGCCGGGGTCTTGAGTTCGTTGAATTCAAGGCAGAGGTACGGAAACCACTCATAATACAGTGCAAATGCTGACATGATGCTAGGGCGAGTGGCTTGCTGAGGGTATCGAGACCAACACCAAGTTCACTGGCATTGAGTTGGAAGAGGGCGAATGGTTTGAGTATGATGAGAAGTCCAACGAGGAAGTGAGCATCAATGAGGTCAAGTGGGAAGTCCGTCGCTCGTAGAGCTCTCCAAAGTTCGATGTTTCAATGGCGTCCGGATGTTTTTGGTAAGGAAGCGGGAAAGAGACCTTGACACCATGACTAGAAACAGGATACAAGAATGAAAATAAAACCCTTTATCAATGAAAGTCCGCGTGCAAACTGATATTCATATATGAAAGATGCAAGTTGTTACGTGAGGCTTGTAAATTGGAAGCTTGCCAGTTGAGAGTTCGACTGGCCAATCGTGCGTCAGCCTATATCTAATCAGACCCACCGTTTACTTTGCTGTCCGTCAAGGTTCTAACCTCAAGCTCGAGCATCGCATCTTTGGGACTCAACTGCAAAGTCAACTATCACAAATCAAGAGACATCATTATTCTTTCAGCCCTACCAAGATGGCCCTATCGGAGCTTCCAGGAACGGTCGACTTTCTCACCGATGCAGCACACCTCCTGCGCACCACAGCCCCCGAAACTTCAGCTTATCTCATGAGCCAACGCGGTAACCTTCTTTCACAGCATGGAGTATCAGTGTCTGATATTCAACGACAACATGTGTGCGGAGGCTGTGGGCTCATAACGATACCAGGCCAAGGAGCCACCCTGAAGTTGGACGCTCGAAAAAGGATTCAAAAGAAAACAAAGGGTGCAAAGTCTGGCAGCTATTCAACCCCCAGAACCAACCAGGAGCCCAAAGGACCATGCAAGATTCTTCACTGCGACAACTGTCAACGATATACAAGGATCCCTCTTCCAGCTCCAGGACCTGCTGTGAGACGCAAGACAGCTCAGGCCAAAGTCAACAAGACCTCTGCGCCTGCATCAGTTGAACCAGCAAAGCCAAGTACAAATGCCAGCAGTAAGAAACGTGCCAAGAATCGAAAGGCTGGCCTTCAAGCTTTGCTTTCAGGACAAAAGCAGCAAGCCGCGAATCCTCTTAGTCTCTCTCATTTCATGAAATGAGGCAGATTTGTTGCAACTGGGACTTATAGCCAGCCATCTCTGCCTTTCTTGAATATTGAAGTTAAGACAACGTCAACTTGAGTCTGATTGGTTAGATGAAATCTCGGCCCCAACTCATGTTCTTGGAAAGAGACTGAGACTGAGTCATCTCAGGCCGCCATCGAGTCACTTTTTCCTCAGGTTGCGTCCCGAACATTCTAGCGCCTGCCGCCCACCAAATTCTGCACCCTGGACCCCATGACATAACCGGGCTTAGTTCAGTTGCCCCTCCAAAAATTTCATGACCCCTCCATTAGATCGGACGGGCTCAAGATTCAACCACCACCAAAAACGATCCGACCATTTTCACGATTCACTCACAGCAGACGTAAAAATGGCTACCGAAGACGTCAACAAGCAAACTCCCGAGGAGTTCTTCCAGAGCATCGGCGACAAGGTCAAGAACCTTGCGCCTGCTGCTGCTGAAGCCCAGAGTGCCGATGATGAGCGCGCTGTTGAAGAGATCGAGTCTCTTTGCATGAACTGCGGCGAGAACGTGAGTTTAATTATCGCCTCAAAAAGCGCATACCAAAATATCTAACAGAAATTCCAAGGGCATGACCCGACTTCTTCTTACTGCAATCCCCTACTTCCGCGAGGTCGTTATTATGTCCTTCTCCTGCGAGCACTGCAACGTTCAGAACAACGAAATCCAGGCGGCCGGAACCGTCCAGCCCAAGGGAACCCACTACGAGCTGCGCCTGACAAACCTCGCCGACTTTTCGCGACAGGTTGTCAAGTCTGATACCTCCACCGTTAAGTTTATTGAGCTTGACCTTGAGATTCCTGCTGGTCGCGGCCAGTTGACAAATGTTGAGGGTCTTTTGACTACTGTCATTGACGACCTTGAGATGGGACAAGAGGCGCGAAAGGAGCAGGCTCCTGAGGTCTATGTCAAGATTGCCGAGATCATCGCCAAGGGTCGCGCCATGTTGATGGGTGATTCTTTCCCCTTCCGTGTCTGGGTTGACGACCCTGCTGGAAACTCATTCATCGCTCCTGATCTCAAGGACGGTGTTGGCAAGTGGGAGAAGCACGAGTATGCCCGAACTCCTGAGCAAAACGCCGCTCTTGGTATCTCCGACACCGACGCCAACGCTCAGCAAGCGCAGAACCCCGGATTAACTGCTGAGGGAGAGATCATTCCTAATGAGGTCTACAGCTTCCCTGCTACATGCCCTGGCTGCATGCGTCCTTGCACCACTCACATGAAGATGGTCGATATTCCTCACTTTAAGCAGGTCGTCCTCATGTCTACTGTCTGTGACGACTGTGGCTACCGCTCCAACGATGTCAAGACTGGTGGTGAGATTCCTGAGCTGGGTGAGAAGATCACCCTCAAAGTCGAGGACAGCACCGACTTGGCCCGTGATATTCTCAAGAGCGAGACTTGTGGTCTGGAGTGTCCTGAGCTCAAGCTCCAGGTCAACCCCGGTACTCTCGGTGGTCGCTTCACCACTGTTGAGGGTCTTCTAACCCAGGTCCGTGGTGATCTTCACTCTCAGATCTTCGAGGCCAGCGGTCCTGGCCAAGGTGGTGACTCTCTTGCCACTGATGAGAAGAGCCAATGGGATGCATTCTTCGAGGGTCTTGATGCCGCTATCCAAGGCGACAAGCCTTTCACAGTCATCCTTACCGATCCTTTCGCGAGCAGTTATGTTCAGCCTCTTGTTGACCCTCCTGCCCCTGACCCCAAGATTCAGCGTGAGAGCTATACTCGTACAGATGAGGAAGAGGAGGAGCTTGGCCTTAAGGACATGAAGTTAGAGAACTATGGAGAGGACGAAGAGAAGAAGGACGGCGAGGAGAAGACCGAGGCTGCTGCTGAATCATAGCAGTGAATATTTGAATATTTCTGTTTTCCGTTTAAAAGTTAAGCCTATAGATGAGCAATGATTATAAAGTTTACGATCGACAATGTCCTTGACTATTGACACAGCCTGTTGTTCTCCTCTTACTTTCAGGAGCTTGAACGAACTCGATTCTCTCGACAGTACTCCATCCGCTTACATGCGATGTTGTCGGCAATGGCACCCGAGATACCACATAACACTATCATCACCTCCATGAGACAACCTCATATATCTATCGTAAAGCTTAAACAGTCACGCAGCCCTTTCGGCTTCAAAGCCGATCGGTATGGAAGCCGATATGTCCATTTTCGGGGCCAAGAGTTATTGTATAAAGGTTCGAAGCCCCCCAATGACGGCTTCAGCTTTTTAGACATCCTTTGATTTATCATCACGAGACTCTGCCGGTCGCCTATTCCCACCCAGGAAAGCTTTTTGCAAAACTTGCATAAGATTCAAGAGGTCTCGAGCCAGCATAAGATTCCTCTATAGTCATTACGAATTGATAACCAGGAAGCTGCGTGATAAGCTTGTGACTCGAAGGACATCACAATGACCACCATAGCGTTTCGGCTTCGGATCACGGCTTTGACACACCGGTGTATGGTCACCCTCTAGTACTGGTATGGATCGGGGATATTTTCCCTCTTGGGGATAGATATGAGTTCTATGCCTACTACTCGACAAAGCGCCATCCTTTCACATCACGGGAGCCCATGGTACGGCAAAGATAAATAACGCTATCGTTTCTTTATCTTCAACTCGATTCTTGCAGGAAATACAAAAGTCAATATTCGGCGGACACTAAACCTGGCCTGTACACCACTTCGTGTTAGCATCAGCCGGAGATCATTTCGCGGTCGACCTACCTAACTCAAGACAATTGCCTTTTCTGGGCATGGTTTCCTATCGCGTCTAAGAGGTCTTTGCCTCTTCATCGGAGTTTTACATGCGCTCAGAATGATCAGTTGATAGAGAATGGTGAGCCTCAGTGTACACCTTCGGACCTTGAACACATTCTATGCACGACAGGTCGAATATGTAACGTTTTGGGAATAGGGAGTATATTTGTCTACTGGAAGATGTGTTGTGGTGTAGCTCAGCTTCGTACAGCCTCGATGGGTATAAAATACCCAGTAGATGCCTGTGTTCTTCTCTCTATATCTCAGCATAAGTCCAAATCCTCATATTATTTCTTACAAGACGTCATTAGTACTTTACAACGCTCCGTCAGTTTGTTTGTATCAACATGCCCTCTGCTATCAACAACATCCCAGCCCGCAAGCCAGCTCCTCTGGTGGTCGGTCCGACTAACACAACTCCCCTTCGCCCAACCAACAAGATACCTCGTCATGTTATTGAAGCTGCCCAAGCAGTACCTATTGAGGAGTTTGACGCCAAGAAACATGTCAAATTTGAGTTCCCCAAGAGGACTTACACCATGCAAGATTGGGGATATGAGAACCAAGGCATATCGCCCATTGCCGGCTCAGATCGCTTTCCTCTCTTCACCGAGGCTGCTGCAAAACAGGTTCGACGTGAGCTTCTTAGTGATGATGTTCTAAAGACATGTCAGTATACTTCGAGTTTTACCAAGAATCGGATTCGAGGGTACACACAGAAGTAAGTCCTGCCAATCAACAACAATGCATCCCACTAACATGAAGATAGACAAGCCCCCTTTGCTCATGCTCTTTGGAAGAGCCCCGAAGTTCAGAATGCTGTTTCTGCAGTTGCTGGTATTGACTTGGTTCACGCATTTGAGTACGAGATCGGACATGTGAATCTATTCTTCAGCGATGGCCAAGATGATAAAGACGCCAAAAACAACCTTGGGTTCTCTTGGCACTATGATAGTTTTCCGTTTGTCTGCGTCACCATGTTGTCTGACTGCTCAAACATGAAAGGTGGTGAGACAGCCATCCTCAAAGGCGACGGCGAAATCCTGAAAGTCCGCGGTCCTACAATGGTGAGCTCTTTCACTGCTTGGCAAATCACTGACTAACTCGAGTAAGGGAACCGCGGTCGTTCTTCAGGGCCGCTACATCAAGCATGCCGCCCTAAAAGCTATTGGCAAAGAAAGAATCTCTTTCATTACAGCTTTCCGACCAAAATCCCCTTTTGTGAGGGATGAGCTTGTTCTGACTGGTGCTCGACCTATCAGCAATCAGTCTGAGCTTATGTTTGACTATTGTACATACCGAGCTGATATTCTCGAGGTTAGGTTTCGTGAGCATGCAAGACAGCTTCGTATGAAGCAAGCTTCTGGTATCAAGTTTGATCCTGAGGCTGTAAGGGGGTTTATAGAGGAGCAGAGGAATATGCTGGGTGTGACATTGTTAGAGATGATTCCAATTTATGATGTTGTCGAGGTTGAGTAGGGTCACGAACGTGTTTGTAATTTTGTACGCTAGCTTGTCTCCATTCTCATGACTATTTGTATCAGCACCAAAATAGTGAATTTATTCTGTCGTCTGCATTGCTGCTCCTAAACATCATACGCAGTGTTTACCTAATGCCATCGTATGACCGATATATATTGCTTCTATATCGACTGTATTCAAATACAAAAGTGTCTATAACCAATGAATGCACAAGACCTACGTGGTCATTGTTGATATATCTAATACTGTCGACTTTAAATGTTGAAGTACCGGGTAGCCACGTGATGCTGTCGTTCGGAAGCTACTGTCCTCCTGTATCTCTCCTTCCCCGTGCCTCGGCTCCGGTGGACTCCCCTCATGACCCCACTTTAACCGGGGGAAGCTCCTTAGCAACAAGGGGACTTCCCCAGATGAACTCCCTACCTTGGTCTAGTTCTAGTTGTACAACAGGACAGGCCTCGGCATTGAAATAAAAGAGACAACTTCATAATCGACATCTCACATCATCTCATCTCATCTCTCGTATCGTATCGTCTTCTGTTACGTTTTCACTCTGTCTGATACATTGGATATCAATCAACGCCATGTCTGACAAGGCAAAGGATCGCATCAACGCCATTGGCAACCAGCTTCTTCCACCAATTAACAAAGTAGCTCCAGGATCAAGCAAGCTTCGCGTCAAGGGCAAAGTCGTCATCATAACAGGTAATTGATTCACTCTCAAGCATCCAGTCTACTTTACCTCTATCTTACACCTCTCTAGGTACAAACTCACCACTGGGTATTGGTCGTGCTACAGCGCATCAGTACGCCGAGAGCGGCGCAAGAGCTCTGTATCTCTGTGACTTTGACGATACTCATCTTGAATCTCACAAGAAAGAGATCAACACTGCATTTCCAAAGGTAGAGATTCATACAAGACAATTTGACGCCGCGGATGAGGATAAGGTCAAGGAAGTAGTCGATGATGCGATCCAGCGCTATGGCCGATTGGATGTCTTCTTTGCCAATGCAGGTATTGTTGGACGAACCACCTTGTTCTCCGATTTCAGCAAAGATGAGTTCATGTCGATATTGAATACCAACACTTCAAGGTATGCACAGCCTCTCCACTCCACCCGGTCTGTATCATCTAAATAACAATCTCCCAGCGTCTTCCTAGCAGCAAAATACGCAGCACCAGCTATGATGAAAACCTCTGCAGATAAGCCTCATTCAAGCGGCAGCATCATCGGCACTGCCTCTGTAGCCGGTATTCGCTCCAACGCCGGTTCCACGCCCTACTCGGCCTCCAAGGCTGCGGTTGTGTCGCTCGCACAGACGATATCGTATCAGCTTGCCGGCACTGGCGTGCGTGTCAACGCCATTTGCCCCGGTCTTATCGAGACGGGCATGACTGCACCCGTGTATGAGGCTGCGAGGGCTCGGGGCAGTGAGAAGAAGATTGGTCAACTGAACCCTATGAAGAGAGGTGGCCGTGCTGATGAGATCGCTCGCGTTGCTTTGTTCTTGGGTAGTGATGAGGCAAGTTATGTCAATGGACAGGCGTGGGCTGTCGATGGAGGACTAAGCGCTGGTCACCCCTTCGTTCCAGGAAAGCTCGGTTAGTTCTTGCGATTGTGACACCACACTAGGCTATATTATGGAAACGGCTATAGCGCGGAACCGTTATGATATATCGTGTCATATACCTCACAATGTTATTAGCGATATTGCAAAGTCAATCAACTTGTTCAATTTCTTTATTAAAGCAAACCCACAAAGCCCCGACCAGGAAGAGGACCAAGTCTCAGCCCCAATCGTCAGCTTATCCGTGCTCTTCCGAACGGCTCAGCTTCTTCGTTTCAAGATGTTAGCCCCGATATTCCCATCCCGGAACTCACAGAGTATCAAAAACCAGAAACCAAACTCCCAGAAGAAACTCGGAAACATGTTCCTCCCCGCCAATCGCATTGACAAACGATAGCCAAGAGAAATTCACGATCTGATATGACGAAACAAAGCTCTATTATGATCTTACCGTCGCACGTTTTGAATTGTGCATCTCCAATCGCATCTTCGTTTCTAAAGTATCGTCTTGGTTGCTCTTACTCTGCGTGTTTGGCTACAAACCCTTTGTGGCATTGCTTTTCACGGATGAAGAAAGAGAAATGTTAGAGTCTGTGTCTGTGTGGTCTATAGAGTCAAAATTGTGGTATGTAGTCTGCAGTACTGTGTCAGTGCTGCTGTAAGATGAGACGATCAATAGGTACCATTGATCATGAATCGATCATAGCTGCCGATCAGAACTACCGTGCCAAACATGCGGTTCTGTCTGTCTGTAGCCTTACTCATTCAAATGAATGATTCAGGAGAAAATCGTATTTACTGTAAAGGAACTCGCCATCATCACACCATCTGAATACCAAGAACGGCAGTTGAAGATCAGTCTAGAATATATTGTGAGACGTTGATATATGTAATGCAAGGTAACCAGTAGAGAAGGAGGGATAAACAGTGGAGCCTCAAAGTCTCAACTAGAGGCTCGTAGCTCGAAACGCCAACCAAAACCAAAACCAAAACCAAAACCAAGCCTGACTCGAAGAAACCCTCAACCCCTTAAAAATCTTCTGAAACGCCCAACGACGGAGACCAAGGTATTGACCCCAGAGCAAAGTCTCCATAACCATGTAATAGTAAGGAAACATTACCAAAAGGAGTCTTGATGATCGTGAAGCCGCGTCATCTCCAAAACAAAACATACTATGTAGTTGTCCGTAAGTCCTTACAGTAGGTATACCATATAGTCTATCACTATTATAGTATATTCTCATTAAATATTCTCACTCTGAGTGGTCAAAGACCCAAGACTCGAAACTCCAATAAGATCGATTACGTGCATTGGCTCCTTTTACGCATCAATCAATCCACTCACTAGTCCAGCTAGATCTTTCGCTTAAAGCCTCGTAATGATCACCAGGGGTCGTCCTCATGGTGACATGGACATATGTAGTCATACAGTAGCAGTGTTAATCAACTCCCTGTCCACGATTGTCGGAGACTTTGCAATGTGAAACCCTCAGCATGCCCATTAGAGGTGGGATTTACTGGCGCCTACATGTAACGTCGACGAAGCTTGAGTCCCGATGCTCGCTAGACTTATGGGGCCATGGTATGGTCATGGTCATGGTTATGGGGGATGGGAGATGACAGGCAACGTCCATCCCATGTTTTAGTTTGAGGGACGGACATACTCACTCTTTATGATATAAATCCCCGGCTCGCCTCTGAAGTTTTAACAGACTTCCCCTTGAGTCTCTCCATCGCCAATTTTTCCTTTGCTCTTTTTCTTTTTCTTTTTCTTTACTTTCAACTCTCAAAGACTACCAGTTGCAGGCATCTGTGGTCAGTCTTTTCTTTTCTATCGTCATTCTCTAGTCTATAACTACTTTTCATTTTCTTTCCTATTATATATAGTCTAGTATCAGAATGACTGTCCTATCTCTTGTCACAGTGGCTCTGGCCCTTTCTTCGCCGGCCATGGCTATGCCCCGTCCTCAGCTCGACAACGGACCTAGCACAGAAACGCCTGGTGCTGGTTTGGGTGGTCTCATCCCTACTGCCATCGCTGGTCCCCCTTCCGCTACTGAGGCTCCCGGTGGTGGTCTGGGCGGTATTCTTCCTAGTGCTGCCCCAACTGCTGCCCCAGGTGCTGGTAATGACGCTCTAATCGATACGATCGGCAAACTCCTCAGCATGCTGCCCGAGCTTTTGGGAGGTGGTGCAAACAGCAATGCTCCCGGTGCTGCCCCGACTGACGCCCCAGCTGGCGCCTTGCCTGGAGCTGGCGAAAACACTGCCGTTACTCCTCCTGCCAGTACCCCCAGCAGCGGTGCTGCTAGAGGCAATACATCTCCTCTTCTGACCCCAGGCCGAAACAACAACGCTGGCGGCGGTATTCCTACTTTCGTTGCCGGACCTGGACAGGGCTTTGGAGAGAGTAGCAACTCCGATGCTCCTGCAGCGACCGATGGTGCTGGCAACAACAACTCTGGTGGTCTTCCCGACTTCGGCAACGGAGGAAGCGATGCTCCTACTCTCGTCCCTTCTCCTGGCAGTGGTCTTGACGGCCCTGGCACTGCCCCTGGTGCTGTTATTCCTACTTTCGTTGCTGGACCCGGCCAAGGCTTCGGAAATGGCGATACCCCTACACCCGGAAGCGGCGCAAGCAACGGCAACGACAACAACAACACTCCCACACCTGGAACAGGCGCAGGCAACGGTAACAACAACTCTTCCGACGCCCCTGAGACTCCCATTCAAACACCCGGTAGCGGCAGCGGTACCCAGCCTACTGGTGACTTGGCCGCGCCCAGCGGTCCTATTCCCACCTTTGTTGCTGGACCCGGCAATGGCTTTGGAGAGGGTGGCAACACCCCTACCACACCTGGATCCGGCGCAGGTAACGGTACCGATAGCACTTCTAACGTCCCCGAGACCCCCATTCAAACACCTGGATCCGGCGCAGGCAACGGCAACGACAACTCTTCCGACGCCCCTGAGGCTCCTACTCAAACAACTGGCAGCGGCAGCGGAACTCAGCCTACCGGTGACTTGGCCGCGCCCAGTGGTGCTATCCCTACTTTCGTCGCCGGTCCTGGCAATGGCTTCGGTGGTGGTAACGATGGCGGTAACGGCAACGACAACAACGATCCTCAGACTCCTGGTGGCGGCAACGGCAACGGCAATGGAAACGACGACTCTAATGACGCTCCCCAAACCCCTGGTAGCGGAACTCAGCCCGGTGGTGCCATCCCTACTTTCGTTGCTGCGCCCGGCAACGGCTTCGGTGGCGGCAATGGTAACGGCGACTCCAACGCTCCTCAGACTCCTGGCAACGGTTTCGGCGGCGGCAACGATGCTCCTCAGGCTCCCGGTGGTGGCCTCGGTGGTCTCCTACCTGGACAGGCCAGCCAGAGTGGTTCCGACATCCCCACTTTCGTTGCTGGCCCTGGCAAGGGCTTCGGCAGCCAGAGTAAGAACAGCGGCTTTGAGAGACGTGTTCGTCGCTCTTCCTAAGAGCTTCATGTACAACTAGACAGCGATGATGGATCTCCTATGTTGAAGAATTGTAAAAGAAAAACACGGCACGTTCGTATTCCCACATATCTTTTTGGGGTATAAAGCAGGTCTTTTCGGCCCTTCATTGTGTATCTACCTCCATAGCAGCGCCCGTCGTCGATAGAGCAATTTTGGCGTATATATCCTTCTCCCAGTGCATGTACTCTGCTCGTTTGGCATCGCTGAGAAAATCGTACTTGTCCTGAAACATGGTGTCTGCCTTTTTGACTTGTACTTTTGGCATCGTCTCTTCGTCGTGCATCACAACATCCTCAAGGTGGCCCTTTTGAGCAAGTCTGACAACGTCAGCAATCCCTTGGTACCAATCACTTATGAGCCATTGCTGTTGAGTGACTTTGGCAACTGCGTCATCAAAGTCCTTTGACTTGATATTTGCCCAACCTTCCCAAGCATCCTCTTCTGACAGGTTCCGGACGGTGACTTCCTGTCTTGCTCTGGAAAGCAAAGCAAGGATCTCTTTTCGGAGAGGAACATATCCCTCTCGATCAATGCCTTCTCCTGATACAACAGCTTTGACACGCATGGTTACGTAGAAATAGATTGCGGCGTACAAAGCTGTTGTATTTTGTAACACCCATTCGTCTTCTGTTCTACGGTCTCCTGGTGTGACTATACTCTCCATGGCTGCCAGAATCGTAGGAGCGAGTTTCTTGTGGTCCGTTGCTTCACACAGCCATCTCGTCACGGGTTGAATCCATGGATGAAGATTGTCACCTCTAAAGGCCTGTTTCTTAGCTGTGGATTTAGTCGGTGTTCCGTTTGCTCCTTTTGAAGGCGTTCTAAATGGTGCGAGGCTTTGTTCCTTTGTGGGTGTTCCTCTTGAAGGCAGTGGTCGTGATCCATCGGCAGGTGAGTTAATAGCGTCGCGGAACCTCGAGCCTGGTGTCCTTCTTCCTGTGGCAGTTCTACCGGGGGTTGAGGCACCATTGGGTAGAATATTATCAAGATGAGTGTAGAGACGGTTGTAAATACGGGGTGGAATTGGCGGTCGGGGCTCGATGGGTGGAAGGTCAAGGGTAATCTTTAGACTAGGTATGATTGTAAGCTTGCAAAACTCAGATATATAGTAGAGACAACACACCGATCGCATGCAATGTTTGCGCAAGCATATGTCCTGGCGATCTCTTCTTCTGTCTTGAGGGTACTTGCTCGATGCCGAGACTGAGCGAGCAAAGAACCTGCAAGTTCTACAAGAGATGGCGGTAAATCAGAGCCATATGTTGGCATTAACGAGAGCAACGCCTGTTCAATTTGGCGACTCATAATGATAAGATCGGTCTCTTATTGCGGTGAGATTTGAAGTAGCTTGTGAATGGTTGAACCAATTTGGAAGTTGAGAACGCGGTCAAGTGGTCGACGCGTTACGTAGCAACGAACTGTGGCGCCTGATCACGAGACGTTGAATATAGTGGAGGTAGCTTAAATGATCACCCCGCCAATTGATAGTACTGTCGATCGCCTTGGTAAGACAGGGAATGGAGGTAAGTCTGTGGGACTTTGGAGAAAATCACAAGATGAAGCGTATAGTAGGATCGTGCTATTTTACTGTAAATAGAACTCTCCCTGTTCGAGGCTCGTTGTGGAAGTTTTTTAAGTTTACCTGCATACCATCAACGGTAACATAGCAATGATGGCCAGCCATGGATGGCTGCTACAGAACCACCTAACAATACTGGTTTAGGTGGCCCTGTCAATCTTTAGCGGTTCTGTTCTAGCGGCTCGAGACCCCTGACAGCCTCCAAATCCAGAGCTGCCCGGCCACGTTCACCTGGAGGTGTCCATTGAACCTCACTCCTTTATCAAGCCCGACTTGTCCAACTTCCAATTGTCTTTTGAGACCTGCATCGCGCAAGCTCAAAGTTTCTGCCCTTCTTCCGGATTACTCGCTCTAGGTATTCGACATAATGCGCACCGGTCTCTTCCTCAGTGTCGCTTTAGCGACCACAGTGTTTGCCCACTCCCAGAAACCCATTGTCGACCCCAATGCCGACTGGATGACCAAACACATGGCCGGTATGTTGTTCTTTTCCCTTCCTGATGCTTCCGTATGCTAACCCAATTAATTGCAGAGGAGCACCATGTGCAGGGTTGGGATGCCGACTCCTTCTTCACCCTCCACGACTACAACGGCGACGGCTGGTGGCAAGCTGCCGAGGTCATGCGAACATACGGCCTCTTCGACGAGTCAAACAAGGGCATGTCCGAAAAGCGAAAGGATGAGGTTCGCGATATCTTGCTGGGCCTCCTCGACAAGGATTCCGACTCCTCGGTCAGTCGCAAGGAATGGATGGATTTCATTAGCACAGGCAAGACACTCCCCGACTTGAACACTGGCCCTGGACATCACGGCGATGATGAGTACGAGTACGAGATCCATCATTGGGAGAAGTACCACGACGACAACACCAAGCTCGAGGACCTGACACATCCTGAGGACATTGAGCACTTTAAGAAGCATGACGAGATGGAGGATGCCCAAGACCGTCTCGAGGCTATGCAGAAGCTCTCCATTGTCGAGGCCAACATTCCTCAAAAGTTCCGACGACAATAGACGATATATGATGAAGCTGGACTGTATTTTACATAGAATACCATGACTGGGGCAGGAACTCGGGTGCGATAATGCTATATGACATCATGATGGATGAAAATATATGTATTCAAGTTTAATATTGGGATGTCAGGCATGATATGTCTGGTTTTTGTAAACATGAACGTCAAAGACGCAGTGCCAAACGCCTGGTGCAAATGTCTTGACCTGTTCAATATGCTCGACTTTGGCTGCTCGATCTGTCCCTTGACTCCAGTCATCGAATCTGCCCTGGATCTCCTCGCGCCTTGTTTCTGTGTCGTTGGCTCCGACGTTTTCATGGAGGTGCAGCCATGTCTCGCCCGCGGGAGCAGAAATATCCCATGTATCTCTCCAAGTTGGTTCGCTTGTGGGAAGAAAGCCGCAGTTGATGTGTCGTATATCTTGCGCAATACCACTGTCCTGCAATGACTGGAGTCTTCTGATAGCCCCTTCGTTGCTTTCAAAAAACACGATGATTTGCTCCCCTCCTTTAACAATTTCCTCCGTTGGTAGAGTCAAGTCTTCGCCCTGGACAATCCGTACGCTCCATCGATTTGCCACAGCGCCGCGCCGTAACCCTTCCACACTCCATGGGTTGATCTCCCAACCTAGCACTCTCATACCGAGGCGAGCATACGAGAAAACGAAATATCCAATGCCTGCGTAGAGATCAACTGACCACATGCCTTGGAGCGCCTTATCTCCCATGTTTAGCAGTCTTGCTTTCTCTTTGACATTTCCCCGGCTGAACATGGTCCATCTTGGTGCCCAAGTTTGGAAGATTCCGTTTTGCTTCGTCGAAACCCATAGTGTCTTATCAAAATTATCCTGCGAAGGTTCTTCTGCTGAAGCGTCTTGCGGGCCGAAATCTCCATACAAAGTGCGCAACCCACTTGGGCTTCTTCGTACGTTTTCATCCGCCCCTTCTCCCGCTTTGTGCAAAGGAATGCCCTCATTCACGGCAAGATGAGTCAGAGTTTCTTTCCCTTGCGATGAAATCCGTTTCAATATTCCGGACCAAAGTTGCTGGCATGCGTTTTCGCCAATATTGTGTAAGAGGGTTGTCCAAGGTAAAGATGTGAAGCTTCCTGTAGGTAAAAGGGCCATAGGCTCATAGACCGTGAAGCGCTTCGGCGCGCTGTTCAAAAGGTCGGTCCTCCATGTCGGATCAAGCTCTGCAATCTCAGTTGTGATTGACCCAAGCCACTCACTGATGGCATTGTGGATGGGATTTGCTTTGGGGGATTTTGGTTTTGGCATGGCGATGGCAGGTGGAGTTTTCAACTAATCCACAGAGTCGAGAAGTTTGGTGAAAATGGTCAGGATAATACGAAGGCTGAGATACCTGAAAGCAAAACTCAGCCATGAGTGGTATAAGAGGCAAAAGTCGGTACAATAGTGCACCTGTTCTCAATTCTACGCAGGCAATTGCATTTTGGTTTTCGAGTTTGAGAGCTTCGTCACGGCAGAACACAAGGATCACAGCCTCTGGTATCCGTAGATACGTGCATGCATTGAAACCAGCATTCATATTGATCGTAATTGTTATAACAACTCTACCGAAACCGCGAGTATCCATTCCAATTCCCACTAAATTCACCTGAAGACCATGGGTATTTTGACCCTATGCTATTCTACATGCAACTTATGCCATTAAGTCCGTTATGCGTTTACCATCCTTCATCACAAAAAGTAGTCACCGGGACCCCTCTTGAGTGCTGGGACATGTCTCTGATCATCAGGAACAGCAGAAAAGATACTGAACTTGGGGTTCAAGTCCTTGTCTACAGCCATAATAGAAGCGACATTACCGCAACGGTAGCAGTAGTTGGGTGCCGACCAAACAGTCACAACCGAGTTCTCGGGGAAATGATACTGGTGATGGTTAGTGTAACCCTTGTCAAGTCAGAGGAGTCGCTAAGTACCTTGTAACCCTCGTTGACGAGCTGATGAGCTCGAGCGATCAACTTCAACCCGTTTACATGGTTGAACTCAGTTGCAACCTTGTCTCCAAACAACCATCCAGCTCCACGAGGACTGATAGCCCATGTTTCGACGTCTTCTGGATCCGACCACACCAAATCGCAGAAGGCACCTTCGTGGGGAATTTCTTGCGCACGGGCAACAACTCGGATCTGATCGATCGTCCTAATCTCTGGACTCAAGCCTCCGTGTACACAGAGAATCTCGCCATCGATGATGGCGGCAAGGACCAGGAAATCAAACACATGACAACAGGCCTTCCAGACCGAGGCATTACCATACTTCATCTGGCACTCTTCATAGAATCCGTACACCTGGGTGATCTGCCGGGATTCGTGGTTACCTCGAACGAGTACTATTCTGTCAGGGTACCTGTGGCCTGTGGTTAGCTATGGAACGCGAATGGCACCAAGCAGCGCTTACTTCGCTTTCAGGCACATTAGTAATGTGAAAGTTTCCAGACTGAAGTACCCTCGATCCACGAAATCTCCCAGGAAAATATATCGAGTATCGGCACTTTGACTTGACGAGTTAACCGTAACGCCAGAGTCTAGACGATCGGCCATTGTCGCATCGGGATCCTCGTCAGCGTCGCCCGCCTCGGTCTCCTCCGCGCCACTCGACGTTGCATTCTCGCCAGAAGATTTTATCTTCTTCCTCAACTTGGGGTTTGTAATCTCTGTTGGTGGCTCGATATCGTCCGAGGTAATGACAGTGGTTGAGGTCTTCGGCGCCTGCACGTTGGACTCGCCCGGCATACCGCCAGATACCCGGAAGAGCTCGAGAAGATCGTAGAATTGGCCGTGGATATCGCCGCAAACAGTAACGGGGGTACAGACAGGCTGGATATTGGATTCTGGAAATACCAAGTCAGCAAAAGCTGCAGGTCAGCGGCGAGCTCGAGTCTGGCGGTCTTCACCTTCCATCAATATCTCCTTCACCTTCTCGCACAATTCCTTCATTACCCGCTCGGGCAGGTAGTGGCACTGCTTGGCCTCCTCGAGCCACTCATCAAGACCAGCATTGGGCCCCAAGTTGGCAGGGCCTGGTCGAGGTACGCTTGAAGTCATGATCAAGCATGCCCAGTCGAAAGGCGAAGGAAGGTGATGACAGCGGGGGGGAAGGATCTATCAGCCCAGCGCTGGCAGTATTGCGAAATGATGGTAGGTCAAGTGGTAGAGGTTGGTAGGCAGGTAGTAGTGGTACTGGTCAGTACTGGTACAGTACATATGCGGCGAATGGGGGTGGGGCTTGAATTTGGGCCCTCTTGGATGGCAGGATGGAGGGGTGCGATAGTGAAACACTGCCCGGGAATTCTTCGGCCCTGACATTTAGAGACCTAAGGAGGTATCAATTTAATCACTGATTCTGATTCTGGTTCTTTGTGCCAATTAGGAGCTCCAGTATTTTTCTTTAAATCTGAACTTGCTTAAAGTTTATCAACTTGAGCTTGTCCAATAGGCTCATCATCTGAAGAAGCTTTTTCCTGGTGGATAATCGCATATCTCATCTTTATAGAACAGGAACAAGGACAAGGGCACCGCCCCACAGATACTGGCGGGGCACTAAGGCCGCGACTCATCGAGCCTCACAGCATACAGTACACTTACTATTACTCACTCACTCGCCTTTTCGGGGTATCAACTCACCCTACGATACGAACGTTGATTAGGTATTGCGGTATGCAAAATGTCATCTCAAACGCCGCAAGTCCTGTCTCGGCGGGCAAATGGGGGATCCCAAGCGTCAGCTAATCAGAATTCGGAATTATCAAAGGTATGTTGTTATCCTTGACAGTCAATGAATAAGTGAACTGGCCATATCTAACCTCTCTCAGGGGAAGGGACCTCAAGAGAACAGTTCTCATGGAAAGGCCAGAGGTAGAGGTTCTAATGCGAGATCTACAGAGGCGAACAAGGTGACATCACTACAAGAAATGATGAGACTCTGACTGACCATAAACAAAGCCCGCGAATGAAGGCGAGACTCCAAAACCCACCAGGACTAAAGCTCATAACGAGGGCGAGAAACTGGTGATACGTCGTTTGCCTCCTGGAATGACAGAGGCAGAATTTGTATCCATTCTTGGTAGTGAGTGGGAGTTGGGCAAGGGAAAGGTTGACTGGTTCGAGTTCGCCCAAGGAAAGATTTCCACCGAGTATGTTGACCATAGTCTTGTACAAAACCTGGTGCTAACACATCGAAAAGCCCCTCAAAACCTTCGCGACCAGGTCGCGCATACGTTCATGTGTTGAGAAAGGATGATATCTTGCCCCTGAGTGAGGCAGTCCGAAATGCCATTTGGGAAGACGCAAAAGCGTCCTTCAACAACCCATCTCTGATCGGCCCACCCGCTGTCGAGTTTGCCATTTACAAAAAGGTTCCAAGTAATAAAAAACGTACCGACGCACGTCAAGGAACAATCGATCAGGACCCCGAGTTTATGGCATTTTTGGAGGAACAGACAAATCCAGCGCCACCAAAAGAAACCTTTGAAGGGGAAGAAGGCGATGACCTCGGAAAGACAGAAGCTAAAGTCACGACCACGCCACTTATCGAGTTTCTTAAGGAGAAGAAAGCAAACAAGGCCAAGGACGGTCCATCCTCTAAGAGCTCAAAGCATGGACAAGGGGATTCGAGAAGTGGGAAGGGCAAGAACTCATCCAAGGAGGATGACTCAGGTAAAAAGAAGGGCCGAGACTCCAAAGCAGAGAAGGCAGATAAAACACCCAAGGAGACTGTCAAGATTCTCACCAAGAAAGCTGCTGCCGAACAGAACGCAGAGGGGTCTAGAGCCAACCCTAAAAGTCAGGCCAGCGATGCCAGCGCTCAGGAGGCGGCACCTAAAAGTCGACGTGCTGGAATTATGGCTGCCGCTAGGATCTTTCAACGAGATCTTGGCCTTAGTCCCGGAAGTGCACACAGGAAAGCACGCCAAGACGCCGCGAAAGCAGATGCAGATGCGAAAACGACACCAGACAAGGACAATGCAGGCCCCGCAGATGCCAAAGCTAGTACTTCAGAACGCCCAGCTTCACCAGCCAAAGCGATTGAGAGTGAGGCTCCAGTTGCAAAGGGCAGAGGCGCCGCCGGAAACTCAAAACAACAGCAGCAATCAAACCGTAGAACGCGTGGAGGCAAGATCGCAGATAAGAACAAGGAGAAGGAGGCGGAGAAAGAGAACACTAGGGACAAGGAGAAGAACAAGGGGGGAGCTTCAGGCCAAAACCAAGCGGCCCCCAATCCCCCGATTGTTCTCCTCAAGAAGAAGGGTAATGAAGCCGAGCCTGGTCCGTCAACGAAACCAGCAAGCAGCACGCCTCAGCCGACGCCCACACAAGGAGGCAGATCGAAGACTGACAATGCAGCTGGTAGTTCTAAAGGCGTTTCTAACAAGGGAGCTAACGCCCAAAAGAAGCCTCCCACTGTCTCTCCTGGTGCTACTCGTGGCTTTGTCAAGCATGCCAATCCTTCCCAGGGAGTTACTGAAGCACTGCTCAAGCAAACGCTGTCGACATTTGGAACGATTACGTTTGTTGAGATCGACAAACGTAAGGGATTTGCCTATGTTGACTTTGCTGAGCACGACGGTCTTGTAAAGGCTGTTACAGCAAGCCCTATCACCGTTGCACAGGGCACTGTTCAAGTTCTAGAGCGCAAGGATAAAAAGCCCGCAAACGTGAACTCGGCTGCGCCCACGACAACACCAACTGCTGGGCCTTCTGCGCCGGAGAAGCCGCCCGGTAGAGGTAGACGTGGAAGAGGTGGAGGCAACAAGTCAAAGGACTCTGGTGCCAACAACCAGGGCGCTACCGCCGCCACCACTTCTACTCCCGCAACAGCGAACGGCGGCGGCTGAGGGCACTATATGTCGAGGATTGTCCTCGAACATCCCGCTACTCTAGCAAGCAGCCTGGCATGCCGGTTGCGCCGCTACCCCAGCGTCTAACTCAGCTGCTCTACAGGTCTAGCTCATGACACTTGATGGACAAGTCGCAGCAAGGAAGTGAAATTCTAAAGAGCGACCATGTCGAAGGCAGATAAGAGCACGACCGAGCTATGGTCTTTATGCCTTTGCCACAGCAGCGTACTATACAGCGAACATCTCTACCAGGAATCCAACAGAGTCGATCTTTTGTAGACAAAGCTCTGTTGGATGAAAGCGATTGAGGAAGCGATAGTTAATCTGGCCATAAGGAGAGATGATTATGCCAAGATTATGATAGGATTAGAATCGAGACATTGCAATATGATCTTGCCGTCCCCATGCAGTGCGACTGAATTTGCTGATTGACAGTGTTTATTTTGTAGGTCTTGTGGCAGAAGAACGAATACGGATAACTGTTAGGAACCACTGCCTGGTCTTCTCGGCTGGCATTTTATTCGAGTGCTAGTCGAGTTATCCAGGATACACTGCATGAAGTTCAGCATATGTAGTACACGTATGCACTGTAGTTGTAGCATGAAGTTCCGGAGACGAATGTTGTTTAGGGATGAGTCGCCCACGAGCCAACCAAGTCAAGGACGGAAACTGCATTAGAGGCAATGAAGCGAGTTGATAACTATCTTAACATAATATTCAAAACAAAAACTCTATCGCTGCTAATACTAAAAGCTATCCTAACATGGGGGTATCGTTCCTACGCAGGCTGTTGGACCTGCATCCCGTAGTAAACGTGGTACATATCTATCTGCAAAACAAAAATGTGTATCGTAACAAGAAAAGAAATGATAAGAGAAGAGATGGTAACAATGAAAAAGAAATCCAAACAACACTGTACTTTTTGGTATCCAAACCCAAGATTGCGCCGTCCCTATAATCCTTCAAGCCAGAATTTTGGCTATGCCGCTGGAATCGCTCCCATAAAAACCATGACAACGTACAACAACAATGCTAGAACAAACCCAACTGCAATCGCTTCGCTTTGAGCAAAAACCTTCCTGGCATGTGCTTTTGCGTCTGTAATCCACAACGTCTCTCCCACGCTCCGACGAGCGGCCCTGAGTCCAGGCAAACCGTCCATGCTCAGCACGTTGGTTTCCTTATGATAATCCAACAACGTATTATTTTCAACTTGCTTTCCCACCCACATGTCCATGGTGGGCCGCTCCTCAAACACAGACAGTTCATTCACTTTACCATCCACACCCTCCTGAAGGACTTGATTGAGGGACAAGTCCTTCGAAGTCTCGTCAGGTGCATAGATACCCCTCTTCACCCGGGGAACACCAAAGCCGCAGCTTGTCTGGGCTTCAAACACATCTGCCACAATGACGGCTCTTGCGCCGTCAAATATAGATCGCTTTCCCTTGGAGATACGTCGGACCAAATCGGGGAAGGCTGGGTCATCCCACTCGATAATCTTAGACCGACAGAAGAAACGTACAATCCGAGGTGCGGGACCGAAACTCATAAACATCAAACAAAGGCGGCCGTTATCGTAGGAATGGGCAATAGTTTCACATCCAGAGCCAGTGCGGTCGATGTAGGCACACTGGTTGGGGCCTAGTATGGCAAAGTGCGAATCCGTAAGGCCTTTGGGGGAGACGTTGATATGAGAGCCATGGGTAGGAGCTGAGCCTGTAAAGAAGACAGGCTGTTGCTGAACCCAGGCGGCCAGGTCCTCGGAAATGGAAGGGTAGAGCTTCATGGCGATGATGTAAACGTATGATATGAAAGGCAGAGGTCCCAATCAACTTGATTGGGGTCTGAGTATAGCTGCAAAAACCAACAAGAAAAAAAAAGTAAGTCTAGGTTGGAATGCTGCGAGTGAGATTGCGGACCCTGTAGGGTTTAAATATCTCGGCCGGTGTCGGTAAACCAATCCATGCGGGGGAATGGTGATAGTCAGACTAAGCCTGAAAGCGATACCTCACTTGGATTGAGTCATAATAGGAAGGTGGCCTGGCCCGAGTCGATCATCGGGAACAGATGGTAGAGATGCGAGGTGGAGCTTCATGCAAAGCCCTACCTACTGAAATCTTACTCCTTAAGTGTGTCTCAAGGAGGAAGTGTGTGTGCTCATGTGAACCAAAACGAGGTCCCTATGAGCATCTTGCTTTGACCTGTGCTCCGTCCTTTTGAGTATCGCCGAGCCCAAAGAACTGGCATACTATCAGGGCAGCAGATCAAACAAGATCAGAAAAATTAGTTAGGGATGGGGTAGGCATGGTAAGAACCATCCTCATACCGCTCATCGTCATATGCGCTGCTGTCGCTGCTGAAGTGACCATTGACAATGCTGGTCGTGCGTGGGACGTTGGAGTACGCCCCGCTAGACACAACACTGGCGGCCTTGCGTCCTGTTGCCAAATGGCCGTAAGCGTCAAAGTCGCTTGGGGGGGCTTCATAGCGAGGAGACCAACCTCCGGGACCCCATGGCTCGATGAAGCTGGTCTGACGAGGCGCCGCAGATGGTCGCTCATCAAACCGCTTCGACAAGCGCTCCTTGGCCTCAAATCTGTCCTTGTCCTTGGGCTTTTCGCTACGCTGGCGTCCTCGATCCTCGCGATCGTGGTTGCGACGCTCGCGATCCTCACGGGGTCGACGCTCACGAGTGTGTTCGTCGCGAGTGTTCTCCTCCCGTTCGGACTGGTGGCGGTCCTCCTGTTCACGGTGGCGGTCCTCGCGAGGTTCCCGCTTGCTTACAGACTTGGTGGAAACCTTGCTAGAGGCCTTGCTTGAGGCCTTGCTAGAAGGGCGAGAAGGGTTCTTGCGAGCCTCAGGAAGGGGAGCAGGAAGAGGGCTGGGCATAGGGCTGGTCATGGGGCTTGTCATGGCAGACGAGCCAGCCTGGCTACTCACAGCGTTGTGGCGCATGGTGAGGTTCTCATGCTTAGCCTGGAGGCCAATGAAGCGCTGCTCGAGGTCATGGTGCTCAAACTTGACACGCTCATTCTCCTTTTCAAGAGACTCCTTCTCCTCCCTGAGTTCGTCACATTCGCTGTTAAGGCGGCGCTTGTCGCCCTTGAGCTCCTCGAAGTCGGTGTTGAGACGACGGTTGTCCTCTCGGAGGACATCAGCCTCGGATCGGGCGCCCTCAACTTGGGCCTTGAGCTCACGGCATGAAACGGTGGACTCATTCAGCTTGCGGGTGGTTTCTTCGAGAGATGTCTTTGACTCATTCAATTTGCGGGTAAGCTGCTCGATGGTGGCCTTGAGCTTGTCATTCTGGGAGCTGAGCTTATCGTTTTCGGCGTTGGCCTTGTTGAGTTCTGTGTTTGCCTTCTGGAGATCGTCGCGCAGCTCGGATTCCATATCGAATTCATATTCGTAGTCATGGTCTTGAACTATAGAAGGAAGTTTCACGTCAGTCAACGGGAACGAGTGAATCAAGTGGCAGCCATTGAACGTACCAGTCAAGGCCCTTGACTTATTAGTAGTAGAGGAGGATGAAGAGGTAGTGCTTCTGGCTGAGGATGAGCTCCTGACCGAGGAGCTGCTCCTCTTGGTAGGGCTAGCAGAGGTGCGCTGGTGCAGAGGCATGGCGTCGGTTTAGATTATTTACGATCGCCTACACAACAAAAAGAGAAAATGGAGAAGAGGAAGAAAACGACGCCAAAGTCGTCTCGATGCTGTGTTTCTTGGTGGTTTTTCGGTGTTAACTTAGTTTCGCTGCGGTGCAGCTCTGCCCAACGACCAGCGGTGTAAATGGTCTGGCAGGCGGATAGAAGAGCGCGGGCGGTTTTGGCGGAGAGCACTCTACTGGAGGGTTGTAACGGGAGCGGGAGCGGAAAGCTGAGGGGCCACAAAGGCAAAAAAAAAGTGACGTCGGTTAGAAAGTTGACGGTGAGTTTATTATAAACTCGAAGTTAGACAGTTGTTAAGTATTGCTTTACAAACAAGTAAAACAAGGCAATACAGAACAGAGCAGAGCACGATAAAAGTATCCGAGGATTCAGGTCGAGATAAACCTGTGTGTGTGGTAAAAAGGGAGGTAAGTTCAGGTGTAGGCAGACGAGGGAAAAAGTAGAATATTCGGGTTGATATGGGTTTTGTCAAACTCGGTGTGGGAGGGAAAATTAATAAAAAAGAAAGGCCTGTCTGTCTGCCTACACTCCAGCCCATGCCATGTCTGAGGTGTCTGGAATGGGGGGTGGGCTATTGAGAAGGGGGGCGCAATAATGGAAGGAAAGGGCCAGGCCTAAAACAAAGCAAGGCAGGTAAACGTCCGTAGGCAGGGGATAGTTATGGAAGGAAATTGAGTTGAACGAGGTGCTCCTTCCAAAAGACACGATGGATGACTGCTACGTACTGTACTGTACGTAGGAAATAGGAATATGCCTCGTACCTGCCTCGAGGCTGTACTATTCCAACCTCCACTATCGTCTTACACACGCAGTCTTCTCTGCTTTACGCTCAAGACGGACAAATGACGACAAAATGCAGATGGAAAGTTATCCGCTCGCGACCTGTCCTATACAGAATAACACGATTCTGTAGGTACCTACGTTAATGCAGAGTCGGTACATTATGGTGCACGCAAACGCGGAGAGAGACGGATGCACAGGAAGCAGCTTCCCTACCTGCCTACGGATACTGTACACACACTTTCGCACGCACACCCCAGGTCTGAAAAGAGAAAGGTCCTCTGCCTCTGCCTCTTCCTCTTCCTCTTCCACCACAAACTTCAGCACAGAGCTGCATCAGCCCCTGCTCGAACCGACAGAATTAAAGGGAGTTGAGGGTGTGAGGGAGTGAAGCCGAACTCGTTTTTTGCAACCTCGTGATTGGAACATTAGAGACACGGTAAAATGGAAACTGGGCCTGATGCAGTGCGCACACACTCAGACTCGCATTTACGCTTTCCGGCATCCTTGAATCCCTTCTCAAGCACATTAAACCCGCCAGTGCGGTATGCGCAAAGTCGAAGACCAAAAGCGTTGTGACGCCAACATCAGGGACCGAAACTGAAGTTCAGTGCCCAAGGGGAGTCGACCAGAGCCCAATGCCCACTTTGCCCACACCTCCAAACGTTAAACCCCTGTCAAAGCCGGGGTCTTGATATTTCTTTGCCGGTTCGGCTCCTGGTCTTTTTGCGCTCTGTTCTCACTACGCACAACACCCCGGGTCCTTTGTCTGAGCGATAATTCCTGAATCCCTCAGCTTCCGCAAAAGGGGGACGGTATTGCCTATGCTAAGGCTGTGCTACGCCGTAACCTAGCCAAAGCAGAAGAAAACACGGTAATTACAAAAGAAAAAGCAATGCGAAAGATGCGAGAGGGCTTAGGACAAGCGTTGCTAACACCCTCGACATCGATAAAAGCCACCCCCAGTCACCTTCGAGACACCCCAGATGACAGACAGGGGTTCGGCAAACAGCCAGTTTGGATCCGTGGATTGTCATGATATCCACGAACATGTTGCACTTTGTCCCGCAACCTACCCTCCTTCAAAGAAGAAGGAGAAATGTGATTCAATATCCTTGACTTTTGCGCAAACGGTTCGCCAACCCCAATGCTCATTTCAGAGTCGGAAAAAAAGGCGCGTTGTTGACCGTTTGCTGGCTGACTCCGCTTCATGCCGCCTCGTGGCTAAGTATTGTCACCGGTGCGGACACCGCCATCTGAGCGACCAAGTTAATTCTTACGCCGCCCCTGAAGCGCCGCCGCCGCCCACAAATCACCTAGAAGAGTCCGTTTTGGACGGAGGCTTTAGGAGAGTGACTCATCGGGTTGGCGGGAAGAAGGATTGAGTTTATGGGAGTTTCGCCGTACCGTTGGTTCCTTTTGCGCCTTCACCCTTGTCATCAATGCGAGTTATTCGGCACATTAGAAGGTTTTATTTCGCAGTCGCGCAACTGCGCAGGTGTGAGCATGCACCTTCAACCCGCCCGCTGTGTGCTGTCCTTAATCAGGACTTCTGTTGTTGGTGTGTGAAACCCTTTGACTGGCTGTCTCTGATTTTTCAACCTTTCTGCTCGTCTTTCTTGCATACGGGAGCAGATGAGTGGCAGCATGGCTTCTGTTGATCGCCTATGATGTATGCTACTGCATATTATAGATATCATGCGCCTCGTGGGTGGTGTAAACGATTGTCATTGCAACACCATCTATTGAACTATTCTATTCGTGCTTGACCAGAATCGTGGAAGACATGGCCCAAGTTGGTTGGAATGGGTTTCTTTGTGGAGAGAAAGCTCAAATTCAAGTCAAGATCCATGCCCCAGCACTCCATGAGCCCGCCCATCGCCGGTCGCCTGGACCCGGACCCGGGGGGTTATCCGCCGGGAGGGCCTCCCGCTTCTGGGGCTTTATAACCTAAACGCTTGGGCTTCCTTCCCTTCCCGCTTGTCAAACAAAATCGGGGCATTTTAGAAAATTCTGACTCGGCCGGAATGGAGTGTTTGATGTTCTACTGGGGCTGGGTCGTTAGACTCATCGACTGCCCCCCTTCCTTACCGGCTCATGAGGTGGCCTCGGGCTAGCTGGGTTTCTGCTGGCATTTCAATGCTTGATTGATTGAGTTGTTGTGGGTTAGGAAGAGATGAGCTCCGTCATTATCATCGTTCTCCTTGCATTCCCGCATTCCGTGCCAAGATGGCCCCAGTCACCACGTTTCCAGCCCTAGCTCGTACTTTATTGCATGCGTCTCGGTCTGCCACCCCCTGATTTTGACTCGTTATTGATCAATTTCAGAATGGAGTTTGTGTGTACCGACATCAGAGGTCTTGAGCCCCAACCCCAACCCAGTACATACAGTACGTACCATCCCGGCACCATGGGTAACGGGACGCTCCCGCCTCCACCCACCCTCCACGGTTGGCCCCAACGGTCGCTAAATTGCTTGCGGGAATACCACGGCCGATGAGTAGGTTAACATTCTGTGGTATTTCCCAACGTGGAAAGTAAACGTTAACGTTATTTCTTCGCTACGGGTATCCGTACCGTGGTGCCAATTAAACTGCGGATCTACCCGCTGGCAATACTTTGTCAAAACGCATCAAATCTTATTATAGTTCTTTTTTTTGACACGCAACCTTCAACTGATGAAATGGCATTTCATCCATTTCATTGATCAACCTATTGCTGATTACATACACAGCCTGTTTCAATAAGCGCGTTGAACTTTTCTGAGGCCCTCCATGTGAGTCAAAAAAGACAATACTTGTTAGCACGGTCATGTGAGAATACTGAATATCCCAGGCAGCCTTGACCCCGGGTCTTGCAACCTCTTCGCAACGGTCACCCGCTTCCAGACTCACACCTCTTGGCAGCTTTTATGCCATATCCATTCTCATCCACTTCCGTCACGATACCACCACTACGGCTCCCTCCCGTCTACTCCACACCCTTAAAAGGTCCCTCAAACACTGACCTTAGCTCGGTAGTCTGCCATTCTACCTTTGCTTCCACACCCTCATGCCTCTGATGGTTCCCTTACGGATCAAGGCACATCTGCATTCGTGTTCTCAAACATGACTCCTCCACCAGTTCCACACATTCATCGCCGGCCCAAAGTCTACACCCTTGTCGTCTTTGCCCACTTAAACCAGGCGACCAATCCTTATTGCTCCAAAGTCCCCTTCTGCCTAGAATAGGACCTTTTCTCTCAAGGCCTTGCGCCTTTTTCCAGTTTCGAGGCCGCCTCCATTGGTCATTCAGTCAGTGTCCCTCCTCCTTGGCTGCCTCGTTGCCCCTCCTTCTTACGGCGTCGTTATCTTGAATGCCTATACCCCACGAGTTTCGGGTAAAGATGCGCGATACCACGGGACATCGTGTTGCATCGCGTAAACTCCGCTCATGTCAATAACTTATGGGCATTGTGATGGTTCGCCTGGGAACCGCAAGGCACCAGTATGCATATGCAGACTTGGACAGGATTAATTACAAAGCATGAGATAACTGCGGCTCAAGTGCACTGCCATCATGCCACTTTGCATGCCAGCGTTCAGATAAGCAGGATCCATATCGTTCCTCCAAGTTCCAAAGGTCGAAGCGAGAACACAAGCTGGCTGTAAATTCTCAGTTTTTCTTTTTCTTTTTCTTTTTTCTTTTTTTTTTTTTTTTAAATAAAAAAAAAAAGGTTGTTTGCACTGGCTGCGTTGTATGGTGTTCAAAGTGGTCGCCATCGTATTTCAAGACATCTTACCTTTAAATACCACTTCGATGTCAATCATATATGTACACATGACCTTTCTTTCCTGGTGGTTGCGACAAGAACTCATACGTCACACGATAGTCTATACACTTTTGCTATTGGCACGGGGTTGCAGGCCAGACTATTGTTTTCTAACATTTTCTTGATATATCTATCGAGAGGGCCATGGGTAAGTGGGAGGATCATTCTGCTCTACCACATCGAATACCAATACGTGCTAGTAAGTTTCCCCCAGCATATTGTTGCGCCTTGACTCGCATAAGACAGTAATACAGCAGCATAGAGTATATCGCGACACCTCAGGTGGCACTTGGGATGCGACCTTGACGCATTGAAGGGTATCACGAACTATGACTCGTTAGTGACTTTTTGTAGACCATTGTAGGCAGATGCTTCTCACCTTGAAAACAAAGAAGAGGTTTGTTCTAAATAAAAAAAAGACTGGTGCAAAGGAATAATGCCAGATGGTGGTTGTATCGACAAAGGCAGAGAAAGAATTTCGCCTGAGCCTTGTTCATTGTTCTATCCAGAATACCATGCGCTACCCGGCTTAACACAAACTAAAACGCTAATAAAAAGATCAAGCTGGAAAATTAACAGACGCGCCGTCGCTTTAGTACATCATCGTAGTACTCTGTCTTCTCCGTCTTGGACTCGACAATTGTGATCAGGCCCAAATGGCGCTCCCGTAGTTCGTCGTACTTCTTTTTCCAGAACCCAGATTGGCAGGTCCAGTATTCAATCTGCTTAGTCAAGTCTGCGACCCGACGACTGAGGCTTTGGTCGATTTGCTTAGACAGCTCACGTAGTCTGAAGCGAAGATCACCGTTGTCGTCTCTGAGAGTCTTGTTCTCCTTCTCAAGCTTGCACACCTTGCTGCGCAGACGCTCCAGCTCATGATGGTGGTGAGTTGGTATGGGAAGCGTGTGAACGGGAGGGTCGCAAGGCTTTTCTGCGGCGTGGCGAAGACATTCAATCTCGCGTGAAAGCTTGGCGACTTGGTCATTAAGAGAAGGTATGACGACGTGGCAGAGACGATGAGTCTCGGCTTCGGAGGCATGGAGTCTTGATCGAAGCGTTTCATTTTGTGTTGCGTATGCCTGGTTCGCCTCATCGAGGAGTTCGTTCTGGCGGATAAGAGTTCTCCATTCTTCACGACTGACTTTGTAGTAGTCGCATTGATGTCGGTGAGTGTGATGATAGGATCGTGAACGCTTGATGGTTACGAGCTGTGGGCGGCCATCAGGGCTAGTCTCAACGATGCAACGTCGAGACATGTTGAGTTGATCTTGAGTTCCTGTTTAGTTTCGTATAAGTTGCTTCTTATGATCGGCAAGGTCGTGAATTGCGGCAGTGTTAGCGGATAGTTGATTCGGGTTTAAACAGGAGAGAAGGGCAGGCGACGATAGATATAAAAAAAAGTGTCTAGGACTTGAGACTTGGAGACAGGGTCGAGTTTCAGTGAATGACCTCGAGTATTGTCTTGAAAATAGGTCTCGCGGATAAAGAATGACTGTTTGAAAGAGACTGTTTGGCTAATGCAGGTGATCAAAGAAGGTCAGAAGTGTTTGAATAAGGGAATTATGTCCAAGCAGCATAGCCATAGTCTTCTTTTATAAGCACTCTCCAAGGCTGGGACTCGAAATGTTCCACTTTGACAGCACGCGGAGTAGGAAATAGAATGGGGTAGCATCATGCTATGACTATCGTGGCTTATAGGAGCAGATGATGGGGAGAAGTGTAAGTGAGTGTCTCGGTCTAGGTCTATGTCTAGGTTGTAGGACTTGGGTTGGAAGTTGAGAGGTTGTGGCAGGGCAACTGCAGAATGGGAAGGAGAGCAATGGAAAAATGGTACTTTGGAGTGTAGTTTAGTGTGGTTTGAAAATAACCATAGTAGAGTTGAGTCCTCGAAGTGGCGCGTGGCCACGATGTATGGGTTTGTGTCTCATTGATGATGGTGGTCATTTACTAGAGAAGCAGGCAGACAAAGAAAAGAGCAAGAGATGATGCATGGAAGAAAGGAGGGACAAGATATAACAGAGTTGTATTAATAGAATAGGTAGATAATGCTATAGTTGTTACGTGGTTGATGCTTTTTGTACAATTCTTTGTTGTTGATTAGGTATGGAAGTTCATAATGATAGGCCAGCAAATTATCTGCAGGTACAAACAAATAATTCAAGCGCTTCGGAAAAGATCAGCGAAAGATGAAAAAGACCCTGGCGGGAACGGCTACTAGATTTGTGACGGGATGCTACTTTACTAATCGAAGGGCACCTATTAAAGAGGGAAGTTGCCATGTGTCGTGCATTACTTTGCCTGTTTAGCTGAGTGACGTGCATGGGCAGGTGTTCGTCCCTGATGAGCCAGGAGCGGGACATCGCGTGGGTTAGGTCATGTCAAACGACCTGAGGCTGTGCTTACAGAATTTTCACACTGTATAGTATACAATAGACATATAGAGAAAGACAGTGCTAACGATTAAGCTTACTGCCCACTAGCCGCATGACAGGTACATCATGGCTTGCTCAAGCGGCCTCCCTCCCTCCTTCCTCAACACCATCACCTTCAAAAAGAGGAATCGTCACCACGGGACCCCTTGCGCTTGCCGTTGCCCTTGCAGAACCCGAATGCAAGCTCTTTATCTTCATTCTTGGCTCAACCCCAAGTCCGCCTTCTAAGCCACACTCAACATGACGTCCCCCCCCACCTACCGACCTAGTCTTTTGGGAATAACTTCAGTTTATAACTTCGGATCTGCCTGGTAATGACACCCTCTCGTTCTCTCAAATACGTTAGTAGTCGGCCCCCAAATGGCGCAAATGTGGCTTGGTCGAAAGTGTTTGTGTTTGAATTGAGTCATCTCTTTTACACTTTCTCATTATCGGATTCGCATCACATCGCCATGCCCCATGCTGCCCAGGGATCTCTATGCCTAGCTTCAGCCCAGCCTAATTGTCTTTGACCATCTCGACGTCCGTCTCCACCATTATCTCGATAACCATCTGGGTTTCTTGCATGTGCTCGACGAACTCGAGATGGCATCTCATCTTCACGGCCCACCACTGTTTGTCTGAAACTAGGCCTGCGGCCTCCTCCATGCCGTAAACATTGATCTGAATCTTCAACAGCCTGGTTGTGACATCCAACATGTCGACAAGCATGCTCCTCACAGAATAAGCCTTCAGCGAAACCTCTAAGCATCCCATGGAGCTGTGTCTGCCTGGGTTGGTGGCATCCAGTTGCAAGGCACCCGTGATCAATGCAGAAGTCGGATGATCTAGTCCTTGGAGCCTGGCAACTGTGGATTTGACAAAGATGGTGTTGACAGAAATGACTGCCTTGTTCAACTCTTCGGCCACATCCTCTTCTGTCACTAATGCCCGGACATGCATCGGGGAGATCTACCACCTGTTAACATTGAACCAACAGTCCAAGCTGGGTTGGAACAGGTTCTGAAAACTCACCATTCTCATACAAGATATATCCCACTCCTTGTGACGATAACCTTCTCCTAAAGTTGGCCCCTATACGCCGTCGGTGACCCTCGCAGAACCGACCCTCCACCACTTCAGCTCCACAGCCATCATACACACACTCGTGATAAGGACAATACTCACTTTCCAACCTCCTTAACCGGCAGTGTTTTGTCTTGCATCTGTGTTTCTTGCAGTACTCTGTTTTGGAAGTTTCCCTGCCCTTTAGGCAACCTGGTTCAGCACAAGTGTGCGCAGGGCAGAACAATCCACCGTCACGGCCATCTTCGCAATCAGGCTCTTGACAGTAATATGCACCACAAAACGGTGAAGGTTGTCCATCATCGCGGGTGTGGCAGAGGCGTGGACATTGAGGCCTTTGGCATTGACGATGCCGCTCGCAGAACCGTTGGGGGTCCTCCATGTCAATGCCAGGAGCGAAGGCCATACAGTATTGGTGGTCGCAAGTGTGCGACCGACAAAAGACTCCGACATCCTTTGGGTTACGACAGTTGTCGTGTTCACATCGGTGATCATTACAAAACAGAATGTATTGCTCGTTCCATTGTGACCTCTGATTCTGACATTCTGGAAATCCACAAAGGTCTAGAAATATTATTAGTCTCTGCGCTGATAGTACCTGCGAAATCACTTGCGGAGCTGTGGACAGTATCTGTACACTGTGGTATTGCCATTCCTGACCTCCAAGGTACATTGCATCCCATTGTCCACAGCCTGACATCGAACATCTTATCAAGCATTAGTCACTTCCGGTGGTCAAAGGTGTAGTGCTCAACCCACGTTGACTGCAAACCACAGCTCTTGGAAGCTTTGCAATTGTGCATGCTCGGCCTCCATCGATTTGTCTGCATGCGTGGAACTGACAATATAGGGACGGAATTGTCTGGTCTTCGATTTTAAGAATAGTCGTCGGGTTACGGCATATAGTCCCCGTTGCTGCGCAAGTTGTTTCATAACCGTGTCGTCGTTGGTATTGAGGGTAATACATGTCTATTAAAGGTTCACTTTATGTCGAAAGCTCAGTATGAACAGCGTTTCCCAGTGCAATAGACAAGTAACTTATATGATTGTTGTTCAAGATCAATCATTGCAGCGGTTTATATCTCAGTGTACATGCGGCTCTGTTGTTGAAACATCAACGATACGTCTCACATGTGCAACCTTGATACCACGGGCTTTCTGAGTTGAAATTATGTCACCGTTCGCTACAGGACAACGGCGAGATGCATGGAGTAACGAGCCACTAGGAGACCGAACCTGTACTCTAGAACGCGAATAAGCAACTGAACATAGTCCTAGTATCGTAACCTGGACCTCCCGTCCGTTTGAGCTCCATTGGAGAAGATCTAAGCAGTCAAGTATCACAGGACGAGAAATACAATCATCGCAGGTTCATAAGACTTATTATCTATCACCAGCTATTTCCTATACATGCCCATCATAACATGCTCCTTATTCGTGGTATCATTCCAAGCCAGACTTGCAGCTCCATCCACCCTTTGTTTTTCTTCTGTCAACCCCCCTCATCTCTCTTTTACAATCAGCCTTCGAGGCGTTTCGGATCTATAGAAGAACAAAACTTTTTTTTTTTGCGCAGAAATGAAATAGCCAACTGCGCCTTGGTGCACCCTGATGAGTTGCCCTGGCTCGCTATAGGGCAAACGGATTCATCGCGAATTCGACATAACAAAGCTTCAAAAGAAAAGAACAACAGAAAGAGAAGGAAGAGAGACATCGCTCGACCAGACTGCCTGCAAAATGGGTGCAGCACCCATGACAGATTTTCAAACATTCTGCGTAACAGGATTACAAAGCAGCCTGAAGGCCTTGCAACAAAGCCGCCTCCTCGGCATTGTCGTGCATATGTTGGTCCATGTGCGCGTCCGGTACTGGAACGTGAGCATGCCCATGCATGTCCGGTGTGGCGTTTGGAGGCGTAGGCGAGGGATAAGTGAGCTGAGTGTTGGGGGCGGGCGCGTAGTGAGGCTGAGTATGGTGTTGAGCGGCGGGTTGAGGAGTTGGTGTGTGTTGTTGCGGTGGAGAGTGATGTAGCTGCCCGACAGGCGTCGATGTATGGGAACGCATTTGGGCAGCCGACTGAGCGTGTACGGGAGAGTGCATGGCGCTATGGGTTTGCTGAGGCAGCTGCGACCGTGGTGTTTGAGGAGACATGGACATTTGAGAAGACTGTGGACGAGCTGCTTGATGAGGCGACTGCTGAGGCGGGGACATGACGCTTGGTCTGGATTGCGGCAGCGTCGATGGTGGATATCCCGATGAGGTAGCTGGGTTATACGAGTGAGCAGTTGCTTGATTATGCGCCTGTCCTTGCTGCGAAGACGCAGCCTGGGCAGCGCTCGCTGCTTGAGCAGGCGTCATGACTCCAGAGCCAACAGCTGAGGCTGGGGTTCCCGCAGCTCTTCCTTGTCCCTGTGCTGGGTTCTGCAAACCTCCAGCCAGCGTCATGATCCCGTTAAGCGTTGCACGCTGCTCTTCCGAGCTCAATCTCGCGCGCTCCTCGGCCTCTTTCCTCGCCGCCTGTGTAGGGGCTCGCGTTTTGAGCTCACCCGTAACTGCTTGGAGATAGTATGGCATCTCCGAATTTGTCTTAAGAAAGAACAATTTCAGGTTTCGGGCCTTGTCTTTCAGCTGCACTTGTGTTCGATCCTTGAGTATATCTGATATTGTGCCACTTTGGCCAAACAAGGTCAGTATTTGGCTCCAATGGGGTCCCTTGACCATGTCCAAGCCCGCCATGAGTGCCTTCTCTTCATCTTGAGTCCAAGGTCGTCGTGTCGAATGAAGGCCTTCTCTCCGCGTGTGGGACGAATTTTTGGAAAGAGCAGCTTGACGAGCTTTGTCATACAGTGTCGCACTGGAACAGGTCTGATTCGGTGGCAGATTATGCCCTGGTTCAGGCGGTGGTGGCAGCGGTTCGGGTACGCTCTGAGTATATGACGTGTAATACGGGTTGTGTGCTTGTTGCTGTTGGAGTTGGTTCAAATACGATTGGGCTGTGTTTTGGTGAGTTTCTGGTTTTAAGAACTTCTGACCAAAAAGCTTACTTGTACTTGTGGGAACTGTAGGTTGGTACGGAACAGGCGACAGCCCATGCAACGTGGTCTTCACATAGTTGGATGTGCTCTCAGCTACCAGTGCCTCCAGTTCTTTGTAGTCTGTTATCATGTCCGGCTTGCCATTCGTCTGAGGCGTAGAAGAAGCCTCCTTCTCGGGGCTCTTGGTAGGCTCAGCTGTTGGGGTCGGTTCAATAGTTTCAGTGACAGCAGGCGTTGGCTCGGGGTTTGGCTCGGGGTTGGGGTTTGTGGTAGTTGCGGTATCTTCAGTCAAGCCAGCCAGGGCGTCTTGGACAAGGCCTGACGTTGTCTTTTCAAAGAATGAAGAAAGATCTTCCATGTCAAGGGTTGCATCACAAGCGGCGTCACCCAAGAGATCAACTGCAGTTTCCTCACTCGATCGCATAGGATGGCCTAGTCTTGAGCCGAGATCAGACATCAATGCAAGTCGAGTCTTGACACATGTTGAAACCTGTCGCAGTAGATCATCGACCTTGTATTTTTCTCGCAGGACCGCTGTAACTTGTTAGTAAGAGAACAGATTTTGAAAAACAATACCCACCTGACTCAGTTGAAGTCTCCCCTTCAAGCGATGTTTTCCGCGACCGAACTGAAGTGATAAATTCGGAGTCGGCAGGTGTAAGTTCGAACCCATTGTGAAGGCTGCGAAGCTTGTCTTCCATTCCATTGATCAAGGCCTCCTCCAACACTTGCTCGTTCGACTTCTCTGCTGTTTTCAAAACAAGCGCATCGATGGCGACTTGAGTCTTGAGCGAGAGATACAGATCGAGCGCGTCGGATCCAAGGTCAGATACCTGGCCTCGAAAGATCGCGTGAAAGTGCTGATGAGCTTCGGTATATGACGGCGTGGTTTGCAATAGCCAAATGCAGAATTGGGCAAGGTTCGCTAGATCGAGAATGGTACGGGATTCGTGGTCTTGAAGGTCTGGCTCGTCTGCAGATAGAATGGGGTCCGAAGAGTAGATCTGCTTAATTTGCGCGAAAGATGACTGAAGATCTCGGAAAGATTTGGCGTGTTGCGAATCGGCATCTTGAATTGGCTTGATCGAGTCGTCGAAGGATTGCGAGAACAACAAGAGAACGGAAAGTGCCTATCCCAGCTATGTAAGCGCTGCAGCGTCTCTACAGTCGCGCCACCTACCATATTGCCCAGCGCATGCCGGCTGACTTTGCGCAAGTACTTTTGAGGGTCGGAAAAGAACGTGACCGAAGGTGAAGATGGCGGAGGAGGCGGTGGAAGTGGATGATCGGTTATGCCATCAATGTCCATTTGATCGGTGGCTGGGTCAAACATGAAGTCGTTGGCATTGTTGAGCGCATTCTGCACGAGCATTGCAAGGCCATCTTCTAGCGACTCTTCGGCACCTTGGTCGAGTTCGAGCGTGTTTTGTTGGACAGGTTCGGTTTCAGTCTTTACTCGTTTGTTCGGGTCGTCTTCGTTAGATTGGTCCTCGACCTCAAACGGTCGCTTGGTCGCGGCTTGCATGATGGATTCAAGGTCAAGATCAAGACCCTCGAGGATATCAGCCTCATGGCTGGGCTCTTGCTTGATCCCTACGGTCACGGCAGTCAGCATTACATGTTTGGTTTGGCAAAGCAAAGATTGGCCCGTCCAAGGTTCGGCGGGGAGCTTTTCTACGCACCCGTCGGGGACATAGCCGCGCTGAGCTCAGGCTGGGCAGGCTCAGCCATCATGACGGCTTTATTAAAGCATAAGCAATGGGAGCAAAGCCTGTAGGCAGTTCAATGGTATCTCTAGCACGTCAGCTCGTGGCGTGGTGCTGTTCGGCGCGGCGGCGTGGTCGTGAGGCGGCGGGTGATGGTTGTATCTTGGAAAGATTTTGCCCTCAGAAATGGCCCTCTTCTATCGATACACAGAAGAAAAATGGGTCGGAAGAAATAGTCCAAGTCTCTTCAAAACAGAACAAGGTTCGAAAGAGTGATTGTACGTGGCAGTGTGAGGTTTGATGCTTATTTTCCGTTTCGCGAAGCAACTGCGAGCTTATTCGTATACTTTCCTAAAGCTTTTCGATAATTTTTGGTTCTGAGGCAGGTCCCTTGAAGACCGGATAGTACTTTCCTCAATTCAAGGCGTTATCTTTATCGCGGGGACCGGTGATTATCTGGACCGACTTGATGCAATGGCTGGGCGACTACCAGATGGATGCGAATTGATGTTTTGATTGGTGAAGAAAAAAGAGTGGAGAGGTTAGTGTCTTCGAGGAAGAGAAAAAGCTTTGTCGAATTTTGCCAACGAATCACAGCTGGTTTTTTCTCAGCGAAGAAAAACTTGGCATTTGCATACTGAGCCATGATTGGCGAATACTTTAGATCCATTAAACAACCGCAAGCATATCACCTGCTTGATCTTCCATGTTACCCATCTTTTTCTACATGGACGTTGACAATGGGAAAGCAAAACTACCTATTGAGAACATAAGAATTGAAAACGCATGGTCCTTTTATACCAGGTTATACATGAGCTTAGGTTACCTTAGTTATTCTGCCGAGAGGGCCCTGTACCGAATAAGAGAATAAGCTGTTGTCTTCGCCCAAGAGGAAGGATTCTCTACCCATTCCGGATGCTAGAAGTATGAAGAGTTCTATAAAGAGTTCACTCAATTTTTTGGAATAAAAAGAAACTCTCTGCTCTTGAGCCTCGTGACTCGCGATAATGCTTTTTCTTCCTTGTAGTTATAGTTGAAGTAGTGGGGAAAGCAGAGGTTTTACCACAAGTCTCCCCAACAAGCTTAAGCTCTAAGACGAAATGCTAAATATTCACGAAATATCGATTCGCCATCCTTCATCAATCTACCTGGGCAGTCTATTCGGCCCGGAAACTAGATGACCGAGAAGAAAAGTACCTATGCCATGACTCATCTCGGCTAGGAAACTACTTGCATTTCGCATTGCTGGAGTCTTATTCAAGCACCTTCGCGATAGCATTTAGTATCTCCCTAACATGATAACCACACGGTATCCTCGACCCAGCCACACATATAATAAGAGAAAGGCATTCATATCATATTGAAGGCATGATTAGACGCCAACGAGTGAGTGTAGCACAGAGGTGCCACTTGCTCGTGAGAAAAGCCAACTTCTCTAGATATACTATTCAAAGGCTGAGCTACTGCTCTTCGAGATCAGAGCTATAAGTCCCATCACTCAGAACGTAAAATATATGAGGTAGCGAGATAAGATACTTGTGTAGGGGTCCATGCAATCAATATGCCTCCTGTGGCCAACCTGAGCAACCTAAACCTGTCTCTATATTTAGTCCTATAGCTTCTAGCTTGTTCCGCAACTCGAAATGAGACGTTCAGAAGTCATATGACAAACCATCGGTCGCAAGTTGCGACGCTGTCATATGAAACGGTGTCAATAATAGACTGAGCCATCGCTCAAGGGGATATAGTTGGTAACCTTTGGCCGATACCGATCCTACAGCTGCATATAGACAGACCAAGGCAGACATTGATAAAGCTATACTAGTCCAGATGGCTTTAATCTCATGTCTTTCGCATGCGGCTGACTAACATGATAGTATAGCAAGACTTTGCTGACTTATACCAGTCAGTGAACTACTCTAACTCTTTAGGCGTCCAGCTCAAGCGACCTCTTACACAACTGTTTACTCTTTACTATGTATTATAGTTTCGTTCAAACATCGACGCTTATTGTTTGTTGACCAGATTCCACTGGATTACCTAAGCTATGGGTTGCAAATGAGTGTTCGCGAGACTTGTCGCTGTTTAAGGAAGGAGTCTCCTGCGTCGATGTCTAGGCAAGACGTAGCCGATGATTCACTTATACAACTCCATCAATCATCACATCTTCCCTTGTCGTCTATCCTAATCAATATCTACCCTATGCACCCTACAAACCGTCTCCCTGAGTCTCTCTATCCAACGCTCCTAATGATCGACAGAGATCAATGCCAAACACACACCCGAACTCCCTGGGGCGCATCGGAACACCGCATCAACCACAGGATCCGATACGCCTTCATGGGTGCTCTCTCCATCGTCTTCATCGTCGTCACCATAGTCGCGGTAATAGTCGTTTTCGAGACTACAAACGGACATTAGGAGCACTCGTCCGAAAACGCCCTACCGAACCTCGCGTCTTCGCACCAGCAGGTTTTGGTAGAGACGACTGACGACAAAGAAGAACTTTACCACCCGCCCTTTCATACTAAGATTCAAGATTGCCAAGCTTTTTGTCAGCCAGTAAGTTTCATCCTCATCCTCAAACGCAAGCTTCGAGGCTAGAGCTGACTAGTTTAGAACGATTCTCGTCGGCCGCTAAAAGCCTGCCAGCAGAACCAGACGCGTTTCTCGTCGTCGGGCTGTGCTCAGAGTGACGAATGCATCGTCGCCGAGAAGCACCCCGCAGCGGTGAACAGCACGCAGTACGGTCACGACGTCGGTGGAGGATGTTGTCCGGATGGCACGATTTGTGCGCGAGAAGGCTGTCTCAGTTTGCAGACATCATTGCGCAAGCACTCTATGCCAAGAGCGACGATCGATGGGTTGTTTCATGGAGATAAGCCCGAGGCGGTCCAAACAGGGATCAAGTTTGGAGAAGTTGGGGTGGTCAAGTCAAGTGCGTGTCATGCATACCTCAGACAGGGCTTGTTTATCATGCCTGCAGTTGTTGTTATCATGAGCTGAATTGGATGGATCGTATCATTTCAGATTGAATTTGTCGATGCTGTCTGCAATAGGAATTGACCTCAGCCTTGGAACTCTATTGTCCAAGAAAGCCAAGAACTGAGTGCGACTCCTTACTTGATTTGTACCTTACCCATGTCTATCAGTATGTATATTCCTTGAACATATGCCAACCATTGATTGATGCAATGCACCGTTCGTCCCATCCCATCCCATATTCCCAGCACGTCATTACGTAGCCATCATTATTTATCAAACCGTAATCGTTCATCCGGTCAATTGCTGTCCAATGCCGATGCAGCGCTGCTGCGAGATCCTCCCCCCACCAAGTAACGGTTTTCTCCAAAAACCATGAACCAGCATCCTGGGAAGAAGAAGATGTTGTATGTACCGATGCGAAAAAAAGCAATAAAAGTCCGACCCAGATAAAACGCCAAATCCGGTATGGGTATCATAAAATGTTGCGCGCGAGAAAGAGTAGTAGTAAAGATCGTATCGTAGAGCCGTTTCGCCGAAGAGTTCCTAGCCTCAATTCGTTTTTGTTTTTTTCTACATCCACACAGCGAAGAATAGCATGACGAGGACGAGGGCGATGCTGGTGTAAGCAACGTGCTTGCGCCCTGAAGCCGCGCTGCCTTCTTCGCTAGCGACGCTCCGCGAGAACACAGATGTGGTGCCGTTGTTGATGTAGTCGAGAACGTCGTTTGAGGAAGAAGCCAAGCCGAAAAGGAAACTCATTCCGCCATGCGCGAAAGCCTTGACATTTACGGAAGCGGTTTCGACGAGGGAGACTTTTGCGCTGTGGCCGAGCATTTGTGATAGGGCGGCTTGTCGTGAGCGAACGCGATCTTGAACGTAAATGGCCTGGTCGCGACAAGGTAATTGAGATGCAACACCTAGAGAATGTAAGTATTTGAACGACTGTAGAAGTGGGTTAAGTGAAGGACTTACCATGTGTTGCGAATTGAGAGGTAGGCGCTCTGTTTCCCGACATATGTACTTCAGCAGCGAATGCCAAAGACATGAATGCGCAGAGCAAGAAGAGTAGTGGGGAGCGCATTGTGCTGGAGAGTAAACTCAATCGCTTATTTCCTTTCCAGAAAAGTGACCGGCGGCGTTCGTTGTATAAAGTAGATCCAATAAGAGAGTTCTTCGCTTTCCAGTTCAAAAGCCTTGTCGCAAACGATCGATCGACAAAGCAATTAACCTTCTTTCTTATTCCTCCCAAAGTTGATTCGAAAGTAGCGACTGGATTATGTTTGGGTGAGGAAAAAAGAGGGTTGTAGAGTTGTAGTTAAGCTTAAGCGACTCTTGTTGTTTTTGTTCTTGTCGTCTTTTAGGCTCGGGGAGACCCAAGTCAAGAGGCAGCCTCGTTTCGTTTATCCACCCCCTCTGAAGAGCGAGAGAGAAAAGGGCAAAAGCCGTAAAAGGTCGACGATTGGATTGGTGTGCAAGTTTGCAGTAGCGGCCCGGTCGGCCACGCGTCAGTGTATGCGTTTGTGGTGTGCTAGAGCTGAATGCGTGTGTGTCTGTGTGTGAACCCAATCGTGGGGGTTCTAGTTACTTTCTTTGAAGCTGATAAGAGAAGAAGAACTAGAAGCAGGTTGATTGATGTTGATGTTGATGTTGATGAGAAAAAGGGAAGATCAGATCAAATCAATGAGATGAAGATGGATTTCGATTGACGGGGGGTCGTTAGCTTGTTTATTAGAAGACAAAGCTCAAAGCTTTATTGCTTCTCCCTAATAACCTTGACCATGTCTCTGTTCTGTCGGGTGTCTTCCATGTCTTGCTCTGACCC
>QHKN01000089.1:0-254429 GCA_004366955.1 Fusarium humuli | reverse complement strand
ATGTATATATACATGATGGTCTCACTGGCGTAGTCGTGAGCTTCGAGGGAAGGCTTACGATAACTCGGGTGAGCTGGTAAGCGAGTTCACGGCTAGCGTCGTGAGCTCGGGTGAGGCTCACGCAGGTGTGGGTGAGCCGAGCTCTGATTGGCGAAAAATGTGGGGTACACGTGACGTAACCGCGGGGATCGTAACACTTGGATACCAGCGTCTGGAATGTTTTATCCTATGTTTCTAAAATACTTAGCGGTAAAAGATACCCTATAAGACCTAATAAAGCAAGATAAAGTATAAGATGTATTTTTTCACAGATTGTATTTACATCCCGCTTTAGTAACAGAAGTGTATAGGAAAGGAAAGATAGAGAAGATTAATAAGATATAGGTCTAATAGATAAAGAGGCTTAGCTAAAGACTTCTCACTATGTTATAGAGGGGGTATTATATATAAATAATAAATGATCAGAGATTAGAGTTTAGAGTTTAAGTTGCTAAAGTTAGATTAAGGATAAGTTAAAACGGAGTGTTTTAGTTACTACTTAGTTATTAACTCTGTCTTTAAATACTAACTAGCAGATCTAAAATTTACTATATATTTCTACAGCAACTAGTTCCCTGCTTATCTTTTCAAGCTGAGGAGGTAACTATCTATACCTAAGAGGTAACTAGAGTACCCTAGCTTAACTTATAATTATATCGGAACTAAGTACCTTGACTTATTTATAACCGCTGGTTGTAGCAAAGAAACATTGTTTTAGAGGTAGGCACATAGACTTTAACCCCTGGAACACCGCCGGAGCATATTACTCATCTTTGCATATTAAACTCACTTCTGTGTCGGCTGACGTTGTGGTATTTCGATTCGCTGGTCGTTAGATCCGCCAAGAGGGGCCAGGCAGCCGCCCTATTCCATGACATGATTGGCTGATTAGAAGTAGTACATAAATAGATGTCCAGAGCAATTCCACTTTGAGGCTGGTCTAACACCGATGGCTGGCGGACGGTACAAGCTAGCTTCTGTCCGCCAGTTAGGTGTACCTACCTGAAAGCTGCTTCCTTTAATAAACTGAATTGAATACGAAGTTGAACAAGTAGCTGTCTCATCGGTTGAAGATCGGAAAATGGACATTTAAAGGAGTTGGGGGATGATTCAACATGCCACTAACCCACTTGTTAAAAGAGCGCTGTATACAAGCGAGCGACGCACTTTTCTTAAATACTAAAACGAGAATCACTATTTCAAACATACAACGCCATTTTGAATTGACTGAATATTGAAAATTTATCCAAGGTTTCTTAGCTACCATAGACTAACGATTCGTTACTGCCTCCCTATCAATTCCCACAAGGTAGATCAGTCAGTTTCGCTCGCTACAAGTGTTGAATTCAAACCCTGGTTGATATTTCTTAACCTTAGAAGCCCCGTATTCGGGGTCGGCGTTGATTACTCAGATCCCCCTGTATTTATTTGTGGGACTCTTTGGATGGTTAGATATCAGAGAACAATGAGTTGAGCAATAAGCACAGATATAAATACAGAGAAGCGCCTGTTGATAGATGGCTCTCCTATTATAGTATCCAAGATACACATTGCAATTCTATCCTTGCAGAACGTAAGTCACCATTGACGCAAATCATAACAATAAAAACTAAGACCCCTACAGAAACTCCAACGATGCACTTCACCGCACTCTTGGCAGCTACTACTGTGGCTCTGGCCAAAACAACAGTCGCTTTCGACTTCTGGATCGCCTACAACCTTGAGTCGAACTCCTACTGCGCCGGGAGCGGCGGCTGCACCGGCGGTTCCAACCAATACGTCTTCTTATCCAACGGCGAGGCCCAGCCTGGTTGCGTCCAATGGGATAAAGCTCGATCCATGGCTAGTTTTAACTATAGCATTAAATGGCCCAGCCATTTCAAAGGTCTTTTATGCAACAAGGAAGTGGATTTTTATGATACCCATAACCCTACTGGTGAAGTATACGACTTCTACACTGCGGGGGGGGATGGAATCAAGAAGGGCCGCTGCTATGGGAAGATTACCGGCACTAAGTACTGTGCTAGCTTCGGTGGGGCCGAGGTTATCAGGGGCATTGCGCAGTGTTACTACGACTCTGGAGCGCCGCATTACTGTTAGAGCAGACACTTGAAAGCAGACAGTGAGAACGATTCGTTGATAATCACTGTTCCAGATAGTGAGAACGAAGATTGCATTCGAACACGCCACCAACACTGCATTCCTAGGTACAGAACTAAGACGACGATATTCCTTCGAGCAGATAGTGAGTGTATTGTAGAGTTAAAAATTGAGTAGTAGTATATGAGTAGAGTTTGAAGTGTTGTCTGTAGACTGAACTGGAGTATTTTGTGATGGATCGAAAGCGAAAACATTTTTAAGTAAGGAACGGTATTGTAGTACTGGGCCTGAATCTTCTTCACTCTTTCACTGTATCCCCCTACACCGCCGCTACTAATATGCTTTTACTAGTGTTATTTCCCTCCGCTCCGCAGCAAAGTTAAAATGTAAACAAAGTCCGCAGAATGGCTCGGGACTTATCCATTCTCGACAATCCGCAACAAAGTCGGACTCTAAACGAACTCCGCACAATGACTAGGAACTTCTCCGTTCTTGACACTCCGCAGTGTTCACCTATTTAAGCTGTCGGGGATCCCGCAAACTGTCCTTCAAACAGTTTGCATCCTCCCCTCTGATTTCAATCATCATATCCAACCAATCTATCTACCATGGCCCAACAATCCCGACTCAAGGTTGTCATCGGCGGCGCATCCGGCGCAACGGGTACATCCATCGTCAATGCGCTGCTGGCTTCGCCAGACCAGTTCGAAGTCACCGCCCTTGTGCGTCCCGAGTCGGCGTCCAAAGCTGTCTACAAAGACTTTGCGAAGCGCAATGTTGCCATCAAATCCGTCAACTTCACAGACATCGAAGCTGTCACCACTCTCTTGGCTGGAGCAGACGTGGTCATATCGTGCTTGACTATCTTGCAAAAGGCCGAGGAGGAGGCACTCATCGATGCCTCCCACGCAGCTGGTGTCGGGCGATTCGTCCCCAGTTTCTTCGCCTCAGTTTGTCCGCGCGGCGACATACTGCTTCTGCGCGACATCAAAGAAGAGGTTCTTGATAAATGCAAGCGGCTATACCTTCCATATACCGTTATCGACGTCGGTGTATGGTACCAGTTAAGCCTGCCTGCGATTCCTTCTAGCGCACTTGATCAGAAACTTTCAATGCGTGACACGGTCATTGGGGCTGATGGCAATGTACCCTTTGCTGTAATCGACCTGGCTGATGTCGGCAAGTATGTTGCCTGCATCATCGCCGACCCACGAACCCTGAACAAGATGGTTCTTGCCTACGGCGAGATGACTACACAAAACAAGGTCTACGGTTATGTTGAGGAGTTTACGGGCGAGAAAATCCCCAAGGAGTATCTTTCGAAGGAAGAAGCCGAGGAGACGATTGCTGCCCTGAAAGAGTCCATCGCCGAGAACCCTTCTGACTTCTCACTGAAGATCAAGCTCATCAATATGAGCTATAAGTATAACTGGGGGATACGGGGCGATAATACGCCTGATTATGCCAAGTATCTCGGCTATCTGGATTCTAAGGAACTGTATCCGGATGTTCAGTGCGATTCGCTTCGAGAGTTCACCAAAGAGGTTTTTGAAGGCTCCAAGAGTGCCACTCCCTATGAAGGTCGTCCTGATCACCCGCTCAACAAGAAGAACGACTAGATACACACTAGTCAAATACCAATATAGGAATGAAGCTGCATCTGGCACGATGTCACTAATGTTGTATTCTAAGAACACTTGCAATTAGCATAGAGACATCACAGAAGAACACCATAAGATCTTAGATTATATAGTCACCTTAGTGAAGATTAAAGGAAGGGAGGTTTCCAGAACCAAAGCTCTATCTAGCATTAGTTAGATAATGGATACCATGCTTGCAAACGAGGGACAGTCCGCAGGACCTCAATTTACACTCCACTATTTAGGGTTTAACGGCAACACACCTAGGGATTCCCGCAATTCATACTTAAACTCCGCTCCGCTATGAGGGACTAATCTTAACTTTTAAATAGTCTTAATAATATATAGACCCTCCAGTAGGATGCATCACTCAGAGAGTATATACTTCAAGAGTACCACGGTCATCGCTGGCTAGTATTACTCCGTACTAAAGCACTTATAACTCATGAAAGTGGCTCATTAACGCTCTTTTATGATTACCTAGCCATTCGACGTATGGATGGTAGACTCTAACATTCCATTGGATTCTGACATTGGTGAATTTCTCTGCTAAGGCGGATTGAGCGACTGGGGCGATTGCAGTGCGTTTGCTCTCTGGATGATGCTTTTTAGAGAAGAAGAAAAAGGACTTTCATCGCAAAACCTGTCATACTTGTAGAGCATTCCTCCAAGCTCTAATGTTTAGCCGAGATTCTTTTACTGCCCAGCTCATCGATGCCGGTCTGCACCACATTAAGCATCCTCACGGCCACATTGTTCCGATTGTCGACGCAGTAATTCAGCGCTCATCAACGTCAATTGTAAGAAATTTAATCGAAAAAGGCAGTAATGTTGATGAAGTGAGGTATGGCTGTCTGACAGCTTTGACACGTGCTGTGGAGATGGAGGACAGGGAGCTAATTACTATGCTACTTGACCGTAGCGCCGACATGCACCGGATTGTTAACGAATACCAAGATATAGACTCCGCCTTCAATCAGGCTCTCCTCAATGGAACACTACATATTGTGGCTTTTTTGACGATGGAAGGTGACAGGATGCATCAGCCTGTCAGTCTTATTACTAAAGGTTTACAAATATTTATCCTTGTAATTATCCAGATTAGTAATGACAGGGTTATTGTAACCCTAACAAGGCTAGTATACAACAATGCGGTATAAAACTGCGACTAAGGGTATAGTATTTATTGTAAATACCGGCTGTGTTCTACGTCTACCAAATATAGATTGTCGCGATTTTCACAAATAAGATGAAGCTCCAACTCTTATTGCTTGGTTTGGAAGCTTCCTTTGCCTTTAAGTCTGTACATGCGGCGAGTAATAGTGACGCGACTCCTTATCTTCCCATTCCAACCAACGCGCCCAAGACATGGGTTCATCCAGGAGTTTTCGTCTCCGGACCACAGCTCGACTACATTGCCAAGAGGATCAAGGCTAGGGAGAATCCTTGGACGGAGGCATTGGATTCCTTGCGCAACACATCGTACATCTCGCCTACGCGAACGGCTGAGCCATATGAGACAGTCGAGTGCGGACCGACATCGACGCCCAACATTGGGTGTTATCAGGAGCGCGAGGATTCTATGGCGGCATACATGAACGCATTGGCATGGTGGATCACGAAGGACAAGCGCTATGCTAAGAAATCCATCCATTATATGGATGCCTGGTCTGGCACGATCCAGGGTCACAACAACAGCAACGCACCACTGCAGGCGGCCTGGTCGGCCGCTAATTGGGTACGTGCAGGTGAAATCATGCGCTCAAGCTATAAACAGTGGCCGAAGAAGAGTATCGAGACCTTTTCCCGCATGCTACGAAACGCCTACCTACCCATGATCGAGAACGGCGCCCCGAAGAAGAATGGAAACTGGGAACTAGGTAGGTCGACTTCTTGTGTGTTACTGTCACTAGCGGCTCTGCTTACGCTTCGTAGTTATGCTTGAGTCTACTATAGGAGCCGCCGTTTTCCTTGAAGATGCAGCTCTATACGAAAAGTCCTTAGACTTGTTCTCCGCCCGGGTTCCTGCGTACATTTACTTGACCTCCGATGGGAAGTATCCCGTGCAAGGCCGTGGCGGAATCAATACCCCCGCGGAGATTATTAAATACTGGTACAATCAAGACACCTTCCCAATTAGTGGCATTACGCAGGAGACCTGCCGAGACTTTGCCCATACTAGCTTTGGCATCTCATCCATTTCGCACATCGCCGAGACACTCCGTATACAAGGCATGGACGTGTGGAAATCCACGGACGTTGGTGCGCGCGTGGAGGCGGCCCTCGAGTTACACACTGCACTGGATTCAAAACAGAAACCCATCCCTAAGTGGCTGTGCAATGGCACTATTCCCGACATTATGAGTCCAAGTTAGTACCTATACTGTTATTAAAGCTATTAACTAGCCCACTAACTTCAGCAGTTTTGGAGCCAGCTTACAATGCACTAGCCTTCAATCTGGGTCACAGAATGCCTTTTACTAAGAACGTGTTACTGAGTCAGCGTCCAGCGGGGATTTGGGAACCTCCACTATTTATTGGATCCGAGACACTGACAAATGCTGAAACACCATTCTCCTGAGGGGTAGCGCAGTGAAAGTCATAGGTGGAAGCACATATATCCCTTGAGCAAAGTCTTCACAGAGGAAAAACCAAGACTTTCTTCCAATCGATGGTGTCTGGATTTACATGGTGCAAAGCTACTCTAACAGTTCCAATCACAAATAATTGATACTGCTAGGGAATCATATCGTGCCATTGTTGCCATTTAGTAGATAGTCACTGTTAAATACCTTCTTTCCTTTTCAGCTCTTTCCCTCTCTTTTATAGTTACTCAATCTCTGTCTTGCCACTGTATGTCAGTTGATTCTCAGATTCCTCGACTGTCGTATACCGATCTCAGCCTTTGGACAATCTTAACAATGCACAGACTGTGTAATAACCCTACCACCAGCTAGAGAACTCTAAATACAAGCTAGTAAGCTAAGGGGAGGTATTATATAACTATAAAGTTAAATATCGGCAGTTTGCAGTGTATACTCCGCTCCGCAATCCAAACTCCGCTCCGCAGTCTATAGACCACTCTGTTGTCCGCAGTCCGAGTCCTATAGCTACCATGGAGCTAGGATTGATCTACTGCTATTTAAACTAATCTCGCCTTGAATTATTTAGTGTCAGCTTACATCTATCAACTATTCAATTGTTAGGCACATTTTCTCTATTTCCTTACAACATCTCCGAGTTTAAGACTGTACGTTTGACAGCAAGATGAAGGTTGCAATCGTCGGCGCAACCGGTGAAACGGGCACGTCAATTGTCAACGGCCTCCTAAACTCAACTGAGCCGCGATATGTAAGATGGCTCTCTTCCATGACGTAAGAGAATTACTAACTTGCCTTGTCCTTAGGAGATCACTGCATTGGTCCGGCAATCCTCACTCAAAAAGCCTGAGGTCCTTGCCCTCCAGGAGAAGGGCATCAAGATAGTATCCGCAGATCTAAGTGCTCCCGAGAATGAGCTGGCCCAACTCCTCCATGATATGGATACGGTCATTTCAGCTATCAGTGCTTCTGGTCTTTCCGCGCAGATTGCCCTCGCCAACGCTGCTAAAGTCGCCGGCGTGAAGCGCTTTTTGCCTTGCTGCTACGCCACGGTTATGCCTCCGGGAGGAATTTTAGCTCTAAGAGACACTGTATGTTCTTATTGAGTATTTTACAGCGGCCACAGCTAACAAGTGACGTAGAAAGAGCATGTGATAAACCACGTGAAGAAACTTCATCTTCCTTACACAATCATTGATGTCGGCTTCTGGTATCAACTAATGTTGCCCCGCCTTCCTTCTGGTCGCATTGACTATGCGCTGCCAATCACTTTAGGTGGCATTGCAGGGGACGGAAATACCCCCTGTGCCTTTACAAACCTGCACGATGTTGGAAAGTGGGTTGCTCGCATTATTGCTGATCCTCGAACGCTGAACAAGATGGTCTTTGCGTATAACGCAGTCCTTACAATGAACCAAGTCTACGACACATTGGAAGTAGCCAGTGGTGAGAAAGTGGACCGTAACTATGTAAGTCTATTGTCGGAAGGAGTCAAAGAGATGTACTGATCGATTTTGGGACGGTAGATCTCGGAGGCGTCAATCAAGGCCGGAGTGGAAAGAGCAGAGGCTGATACCCCGTCTCCGGAATCATTCAACTACTTTGAAGTAGTGAAGTACCAATACTTCAACTCGATGGGGCTCCGTGGTGATAATACACCAGAGTATGCGCGTTACTTGGGATACCTAGATGCGACGGAACTCTATACCGACATGAAGGTCACTACCCCTGCGGCTTACTGCGAGCAGCTTTTGAGTGGCAAGGCTACGACTATCTATCAGAGACTTCAATCTGCCGCTCAGTAAGGGGGAGAATGCTAAAAGAAGATAACAATAACCTCCCGTTACCGTATGCAAATTATGTACTTAGATCTTAAGACTTATATATTTTCCTCTGCTACTACCTGATTGTCGTTCTTAATAACAAAGGATCAACACAAGTTTTAGCTGCAGTATTGGTACCGTTAAGGACCAATCGTCAGACGTACCAATGGTCTTGTCCATTGCCAATTTTGAGATGCTGCTTAACGGAGAAATGAATTTCCGGGTGCCTGACACCTGGCATGCAGGGAATCGCTAGTTTCGGTGGAAAGTGAGGCTGAAGCCCCCTTCCCCTCATTTTCGCGTGTCCTTATCGCACCAAAAAAGCTTGTCTCGGGACAAAACAGCACCATGAGATCACCTACAGCGTGTTCAAGGTGTAGAAACAGGCGCAAAAAGTGCATCCGAACAAAACCCACGGGTCCCTGTGATGCATGCGCCAAGAATCGCATTCACCAATGCTCACTCGTCAAGATTTCCCCACAGCAGCGACGTATCTCTCCTCGTCAGAATCCAAAGGCCCAATACAATGACATGAACCCACAATTCTTTATCTCACATGACCTTATCGAAGAACTTGTGGAGAATTACATTCACTACATACTTGACAGACCTCACACACTGTTCCATCTACCTTCTTTGCGAAGCGCGGTGAAAGAAGATCGGTTGGGAGATGCTTTGCTCTTCGCTCTACTGGCATTTGGCTGCCGATTCCATTCTAAGCCTGAAGTATCTTCCCTTGGGCCTACTTTCATGCAAAAGTCCAAACAGTTACTGAAGGAAGACATGGAGAACATCTGCATTGAGAATATCCAGACCTGCGTCCTGCTCGCAAATTTATCATCTTCATCAAAGAATCCAGAGTCAGAAGCTATCTTCGTTACTCTTGGCGTCCGTATGGCTGAGATCCTTGGTCTAGACCATCCGGATCCTGCAGACTCGGAGCTGTTACGTGAGACAAAATGCAGGATATGGTGGACTTTATTTATGGCAGACCGCTGGAGTTCTATAGGTCGTAACCTCCGTCGCGCTATGCCAGATTTTGACCTGGACACTCCTCTACCAATGGATGAAGATGTTTTCCATAACATGGATGTTGACCCAGGTAGTGACACACCTCCCGCACGTCCACGTACACTGGGACTTTGGGCATACAATGTCATGCTTGCAAAACAGTTGGGACCTATCCAAAACTTGAACAAGCAGTGGGCACAAGAGGATCTCTCTGAAGAATACGTTATGCGACGCGTTGCGGAGCTAGCAGAAGGTCTAACAAGTTGGGAAGCGAGTCTCCCCGAGGATAAGAAAGCGACAGAGGAGAACCTTCGGGTACACAGTGCCAAGGGCCACGGAGGGCCATTTCTCGCCATACACACAGGCTACCACCAACACTTCGTACTGTTACTTTTCAGATTCCTAGATCTCAATCGGCCTCAGACACCAAAGACGATTGAGTATGCTGAGGCTTGCAAAGAACACGCAAGTGCCATTAGTCATCTCGTCCAACTTTCTCGCCAGGTTCCCCATTGTGAACTGGTCTTTGGGGGAGTGGGCTACATGACAGTGACCTCTTCTGCAGTACTGCTGCATCAGCTCATATTTGACCAACACGAGGACACGACTGCCATCCGAGCCCAATTGGCGTCCAACTTTGAAGCCATCTTTGAGCTTCAGAAATACTGGCCCTCGGTTTCAAATTCAGTGAGTAGAGAGAACTTACCTGTCCTGGTGATTAAGCTCTAACGCAGATACAGGTAAAACGGCTTGAACTGTTCCAAAAGACTTGTACAAGGCCCGACGCAATGCAAACTTTCAAGTTTGACAAGTGGATGGTGAGGTTCTTGGTCGAACACCATCTTCCACTGGAAGAGCCCGAGGGGAACCCTTCGACTGATGAAGTGCAAGATAATATTATGTAAATAAAAGAAGCCAAATGTTACGTTACGTTCCAGGGTAAAGCTTTGCGCTGAGGGTTACCTACACAGAGATGGTTTTCAGGACTGTTTTGTATAAGTATCTTCGCTGATTTCTTTTTTTCTTCTTCTTCTGTTTCTTCTTCTTCCTTTCTTCTTTTGTTGAATTGATCCCTACTGTTAGCTCCTTGGGAGGTGAGACGTGAGACAGCCGGAGTGTCTGAGCCTGTTGCAGGGTGTTAAAGAGGGTATCTTATATTCTTAAATTGTACCTGACAAGTTAGACTCATATTGGACATGAGAAATCAGATAGTGCATTCCGCGTCGTCGAAATATTTTCGCATATTCATGAAGTAAGTTGAGGTCTTGGTTGAGCTCGATATGCCTCAGTCTGGAGGAACAGTCTACAGCTCGGTCCATGATCCGCGCCAAGGTCTGTCAGTATAACGCTAAGCCAAAGATCGCCACTCGCGTAGCATTTTGTCCGGGTGTCCCCATAAATGTAAGCGGCGATTACAGGGGTATCAGTTCATGCATTTACGGGTATGGGGTCGACGTCGGGAAATGCGTCTTACTCCGACAGTGGGGTAAAGCGTCGGAAAATACTTCAAAGCCGCAGCATCTGTGCTTGTAGAGGTTGACGTCGGGATTTATTTGCTTAGTCCGACAGTTGAGAAGCGTCGGGAAAAACTTCAATACCGAAGCAGCTGTAATTACGGAACGACATGTGAGGACTTACCCGCCGCAATGGGGTTGGGTTACGTTTCACTTGATGGCTGCAGTTGAACCAGCTCGACATAGAATGACGGTACGTCCTGTCTTCAACCCCAGACAATTCATCCATCCTTGCAAAACTGCCGTCAGATCGTATCCACACTGTGTACTCGACGTGAGTACAGGGAAATGACAGAACTACCCAACTTCAGGTACCAGCCTTTTTTAAGTGGGAAGGTAAATTGGGTTTGGAGTAGGTGAGTTACAAGTCCGAAAGAGGCATCGGCAATGGCAGGCTATTTTTTATCGGCCGAGCCATGCGTGATAGGCATCTGGACAGACGCTCAGCCCTAAATAACAACGGGTGAAAAAGGGAATCTGTTGTTAACAATTCTAGACGTCAAGAATTGTAAGCTACCTACAACATGGTAAAATAGGATAGTCTGTACCATCAGTTGCTCTCAGCGAGGTAGGTGATAACGACACTTTAATGTGCTAACAGATCAGAGACACTGTAAGTGCAAATTGAGGCTCCGAAGATTGCCTCATTTGCTTCTTCTCAATACCACTGCATACCAAGACCTGTTCATCTACCGGTGTGTTGCACGTAAATACCAGCATGTCTTAGTATATGTATGCAGGAGTGCGGCAAACCATATTTTCGCAACGAAAACCCATCACTTTCGGTACATACCGACAGTCTAGATCATGTCGCTTCGCTCATCACTACCCTAAATCGTCTAGATTGGTCTGTCGGGAGGTCCATCTCTTGACAGCTCCAGATTGCGTCAGTATCAGCCCAGGATAGCCTACATGGTTGAAGGAAAGATTAAGCGGGGAGTCATTGGCTAGCCCATTCCATCCTCCGAATTGTTATCTCAAACATCTGACCCCCCTGTCCTAGAGCGAGATGATGAGCGCTCTTTTTGTGGCGTATGACTTCTCAAGTCCCACCAATTACCGGCTTCGGGGCACTTGCGTCCCGAGTCAAGAAACGCAAATAGGCTAGCAGCTTCTGACAGCGCCACAACCTGAAATTTAAGGACAAAACAAGAAGGATCAACTTCTCGTATCACCTAAATATTAAATATCACTCTTTCCTTCTCGATTATGTCAGGAGTCTATTTCTCTTGATCATATTGGCTTTAACATCTGCAAGCTTTATCCAATCCGATTGATTATTGCGAAATCTCTATTCAACCTGCCCAGCTCAAGGTATGTGTTTATGTGTAGGACCTGAATCTGGATCCCTTGAGACCAACCTTTCCATTCATAAAACTGACATCTGCTAGAACTAACGTCTGAGGTCAAACGTATATCAAGCGCAAGGAGCCACTATGCACTCTTCACACAAACCTATCAACCTCCGCTCTGCAGCATCCTTACCAGTCTCTGCTATTTCAAAGGGGCCAAGGAAGGCTTGCAGGGCTTGTGAAAGGTGCACGCGTACGAAGAAGAAATGCGACAAGGCGTTGCCCAACTGTTCGCGCTGCAAAAGGTATGCAATAGTGTTTCCAGCTGAAAGCCAACTCCAGCGTTCCTGTTACTGTGACTGACTTTTTAGGCTTAAGGGCACGTGCTGTTATGACTTTATATATACGCCCTTAGTTACTGTTATTACACGGCCCGTGAACCTGGCAGAATCTCCATCCGACTCCCTTGATTTCTCGGTCAGTCAAGAAGCTCGAATCGAATCCTCAGAGAGTATACAAACGCAGGGGATGTTCAAGCCATTCCTCGACATTTCCAGTTCTATGATTTTGAGCTTCCTCTACTCACGTAATACCACTCCGAGTCACTCTATAAAACACTACATGGAGACTATAAATCCCTATCTTACCATAGTTCACCCAGAACTCTTCACTCTACGCACCAATAGGAATGGATTCGACTGTATTTCCGATCAGGACCTTCAAGACCCTGCTACTGCCCTTTTGGTTGTATGCATGCATCTCTTCGCTCACCAGGATGACTCAGTAAAGTCAATGAGTGAAGAAGGTATTAATATGCCAACCTATCGGGCTGTCAAGCAAATCTTAAGTATCCTGAGAACGCTCAATACCCCAAGTATAGAGCTTATTCAGTGTTCGCTTCTTCTCGCATTCTACGAGTATAGCCATGGGGATCTTGGACGTGCTTACATCAGCATTGGAGATGCTAATACTATGGCCCTGATCCTACACGTGGGCCCTGGAAAATACCTTGAAACGGAGTGGGATGCGTATGTCCCTTACGAGGAGGAGGAATGCCGCTGTGTTTACTGGAGTCTCTTTGTGCTCGATTGCCTGATCCATACGGATTATTCTCTTCTTCATATGCCGCATCAGATACCACCTCCAGTTGTATCTCCTCCCACGGCTGATGACCTTCTACCGACAAACCACTTACTTCGCTACGACGACGACCAGGCGCCCTACTACGTTACTCAGAGATACCCTGCAGATACTGCCTTCTCGGTCCCTGTCGGCATCTTTCAGAGGAATTGCCAATGCGCAATGCTCTATACCCGAACATCCTTCCCTCAATACCATCTAGGTCTATCCGCCTTCAAGTTGGCCAGTCCTACTGCCACCTCTTTACCTTTTAGACGATATGATTCGATCATGAAGTGGTCCAGTTCCTTTTCACCATTACTATTCGAGACCAATGTATCAACATGGGAACCTGATTGCGCAGAGCTCTTCAGTCCATACGGCGAAGGGATACCGACGCCCGAGAGTACAAGCGATATTACTGAATCTCTGTTATCGTTTCAAAAAGATATTGACGACTTGGTGTTACAGAATGAGACTGAAGCCGCACGTACGGCATTCAAGAGAACAAATCATGTTGTTTAATTACTGTTTTATACTATATTTTGTATACAAGATATTAATTAGTCCTAAATAGCCAGCGATGAGATAATGCAGGAAAAGCTTTTAGAGAGTCTTAATGCACCATATAATTCAATACACTGACACAATCGTATCTGGTATTATTTACTAGATTACCTGTAACAACATAGAGCTTCATGGCCTCTTCTCTTCAACTAGCATTTTCCTATTAACAACCAGGCTAAAACCAATTGCCCAAGGAAACATTAACAGTAAATTTAGAACAGTCTCATACACGTCCTATGACATCTACTCCATAGCTTATCGCCACTACGAAGTCAACTGCCAAGCCGGATACCTGCCAGCGCATAATACACGCATCTGTTGTCATCAATTGCTCTTCAAAAGCCCGAGGGTCCCTCACATTTCGCCCCCAAAAATGCAAAAGAATCCTATGCTGTATCAGCCAAGCGAACGCCATAGAAGGGGCGCAGCAATAAGGGTTGTTACCCTTCAAAAGCGATCAAAAGCTGAAATGCAGCTATCCACAAAGTGGGCAATCAGAGGCCAGAAAGTGGCAACAAGGTTGTGCAACGTCTTCTTTAGCAAGGCAACTAAGCTCTCTTCGCTCTAGTTATGATAGGTTAGATCGGGAGGCGGGAAATAAATGAAGGGTTTGACCCTGCAGATGTCGGGCATGACATGCACTGATTGGCTGATTCTCCGACGACTGAAGAGGTCTGTTCCAAACCAGGGTATGCCGATTATCCGACGCTTCTTCGTGTGGCTTGAGGGTCTCGCCAGGGTCACCTTGGGTGATTGGCTCTTCCTCCGACGCTTAACAGCAACCCCGCAAGTAGAAGATGTAAGCATTCGGCACGGGTTGGGATGAGCAAGGTAGGTGAACGGAGAATGTGCCGGCGGGATGCAGTCTATTACTATGGATAGGCAATGCGGGATGATTGATGTCTCTATGTATCGATGAGGCGCAGTGAAGAACTGTCGCAATGTCAATACGGACCTCGTCTTTATTTGCAAAAAGCTTGTACTGGCGGCACCAACTGATTGGGTGTCAAGACACTACTAACCACTCTCGGGTCGCTAAAAAATGTGCAATGCTTCTAGACCCGGCTAAAATTCTACATCCCACCCGTTGGCATACATAAAATAAATGGTGGAGCCTTGCTTATTCGTCGACTTTACTCTTTTCAACACCACTCTTGCTATGAGCTCATTGTTCTTTGCGCTATCTTAAGCAGATTGCCTACCATGCTCTTTAATTCGAAGAAGGCGAACCTCTGGTTCTGCTGCCTTGTTGCTTGCACTTGCATGGCGGTAAACGGATATGATTCGTCTACTTTCAACGCAGCGCAGGGATCAGTTCATTTCATGAACTACTTTGGTAATCCCGTACGTTTCTTCCTTCGGGCCGTTTACTCCCTGACGTAGACTGATCAATTGTCTAGTCTCCATCTACCATCGGCTCGGTCAATACCGCCATGGGTGTGGCCGGTATCGTCGCAGGTAATGATCTATCATTTCGAGCCATTGGCTTTATTCTGATCTTGTGCGTCTTGCAGGCGTTTTCTTCTCCGCTTTAATTTCAGACGGATTTGGTCGTAAGTGGACGATGTGGGCTGGTGCGACATTCGTTATCATCTCGACCTTTGTCTCGACATTCACACCTCCCGCCATTGGTGGTTTCATCGCTGGTCGTGCCATCACCGGCTTTGGCCAGGGATTGATGATGCCGGCTGGACCAGTTTACATCAATGAACTAGCACCGGCCAAACTGCGGGGTACTATTATGAGTTTCTGGCAGCTCTTCTTCGCCCTGGGATCTTTTGTCGCATATTGGATCAATTACGCGTGTTCCAAGAATACGGAGAGACTCGGAGACTGGGACTGGAAGATTGTTATGCTATTCCAGATCTTCTGCCCCATCGTTATCATATCGGGACTTTTCTTCTGTCCTGAGACTCCAAGATGGTATGCTATTAGGCACCCCACTGGCTGAGGCAGATGGAATGCTATTATGAACGCAATGCTTATCAATCTACAGGTACATCCAGAATGAAAGATTCCAAGACGCTCACAAAGTCCTCTCGGAAATTCGCGATGATCCAGACCTTATCGTCCAAGAGATGGAAGAGATACGACAAGCAATTGCGTTTGAGAAGAAACAGACAAACACTACTTGGGACCGGTACAAGTTGCTGTGGACGGATAAATCTGTGAGAAAGCGCATGCGTGAGTCTTCTTGGCCACCGTCAATAGTCATTATCTAACTTGGCCAGTCCTCGCGGCTGCCATCAATATTGGACAACAGCTTACCGGAAACAACTCTCTCGCAAGCTACTCCACCATCATTTACAAAAAGGTCTTTACTTCAAACAGCCAGATCCAGCTCATCAACGCTTTAGGTGGAACCTTTAACATTCTCTTCACTTTGAACGCTATTTGGATGGCGGACTTGGTGGGACGAAGACCTATCCTCCTCATTGGCGTTGCCGGTCTGGCAGTCTGCATGTTTTCAGCCGCAGCTGTAGTTACCGAGACACCGACTCTCGACGATGGATCCAAGCCTCCGAGTGTGGGTATTGCGACTGTCTTCTTGATGTTCCTGTTTGCCCTGTTCTTCAAACCGTCCTGGGGTGCCACAGTATGGATCTGGACTTCGGAGATCTTTTCCATGAACGTTCGTGCGCAAGCCGTCGCCATGACCACTCAGTGCCAGTCTATCGCAAGTATCATTCTCCGTAAGCATTTATCTCCCACGTTAACATATCTGGCAACTAACAAATGTTCCAGAACAAATCTTCCCCATCTTTCTCAGTGCAAAGGGATTGTAGGTTACTCGAATCCTGTCTAAAATGTCGATACTGACCTTTTGGTAGCTACGCTATGTATATGTTTGGTGCTATCAATGTGGTTCTCTTCGTCTTCGTTTGGTACTGCATCCCAGAAACCAAGGGTGTGTCTCTGGAGCACATGGATGCACTGTTTGGTGGCGTGGATCATGCAGATGTGGGAGCTGCCATCGTCAGGGAGGAAACTCACGATGATGAGAAGGCTCCCGTCCGCTATAAGGCCCATTCTGTTGCTGTGTGAGCCCATGTCATTGAGATTGAGGCGCAGCACAAAGGTGACATATCTGTCTTTAACACATGTCTTCATCAGAGCAGATGTAAGATACTATTAATTAAACTCATGAAATTGGAAACGCCCTGTATGTATACATACAATTTACTCAATCTTAGCCTATAATTAATCTAAATTAGGATAAAGATTTAACAAAAGCGCCAAAAAGGCCCTTTTACTTTGAAAGCTGTGTCCATAGGGTGTTCCTCATCTCATAAGTTTCTACGGCACCTGCGGTAACGGGCACTTTGCATTGATTATTTAATCCCATTTTCAACATGGCCTAAGTACATCAATTTGCGTCAATAGCAATAGCATTTCAACATCAAACTACAGACTCTCGTATCATGCTATCGATGGGTTGCTTGCTTGACTAACTCTGATAACCGTATAGCTGACTTGTAAATCCGTCAGTGAAGAGATGTTATATCCAGTTCCAGTAAGTCAGTGGTTATTAGCCTCCAGAGCAATAACAACTCAAATTCTATCGGCCCAATCTGTGAGCTGCCAATTCATACGCGCTCCATGGTCAAATCCACAGAATGCATGCCCATGAGACCGCAGACGAGATCTCCCGTCATAGATCTTCCCATAGCGCCCCAAGCTGCCATTCACAATATTGTAGAGATCCACGTTTCCGAGACCGTTCCCAGGCGCTCCCCAAGTAGACTGCTTTTGCGCCCGGATACGACCGTTGCAGCCGGTATTGGTCCCCGCTACCACAAGCGTGCGCCATGGATTACCAGAGGCGTTGAAGTGGAAGCGGCCATTATTCTGTGTGGCCTAAATGTGTTAGTGACAAGCTGTAAGGACTGATATCCGTACTTACCCAGGTCCTCAGTTGCTCTAGACCCCCGGTGCAGGGAGCGTTAGGGCCTGTGTCATCATTAAAGACCCAGGACTTGCATTGTTCTACAGCCCAGCCATTTGAGTGACTATAACTGTCGATGATTTTAACGGCACGTTTGGGTATCGCTGGATCTTCTTCAGGTCCAAGCGACTCTTCAAAGCTGTTGTCAACCCAGATGGTCACGTCCTCCTCGCCACGCCGTTTGATCACAGAGTGCTTGAACACTTGAATTCTGTTAGACTGTAATACCTCAAGGTAACAGGGCTAATACGTACTTTCAGTAGTGTTTACCCCATGGTTCCCAGCAACGATGAGGTCGTCAGGCGTGAGAGGAGCATCTCGTTTGAAAACGTGTACCTCTTCCTCTCCACGCTTGAAGATAGACGAAGCCTGAGGGTAAGGACTGGCTGTAACAAAGGTCGCCAGAGAAAGGAATAAGGCGATGCAGGTTGGAGGCTGCATCTTAACGTCTCAAGATAAATGTACCGATACGAGTGTTAAACAAGTGATAGACAATTGTTGTTAGGGATGAGAAGCTAATTGAATGAGTGCATACTGAGCGATATATATACTTTAAGATTGCCTGCTATCCCGTTATCTAGAAGATGATGAAAAGAGCTATCCAGCGCACGTAAGCTTAGCAGCTTTAGCTTGGCAGCTTATATACTCCCCTTGGCGGCTTATACTATTTCCTAGTTAAGATTAAGAAGTGAGACCAAGAGAATCAGATACAAGGTATCTCGTGCACTTGATACCAATTAATATCAATATCGTAAGCTACTTTGATCTAGTTCTACCGGTTATGCCTTTCAGTGGTTCTTGGCACAAGTTCGTTTCCCTATGTGGAGATCTTGGCATCTGACAATTGAGATCCGCGGATAAGCCCGTGGAGATAGAAAAGCCCGCGAAATGGTCCGTATGGAAAATTACTGTAAGGCCAAGGGGGGCATAGGCTGACACTAGCGGTGGTGACCGAGGGTGGTTGAGGCCCCAGTTGGTAGAGGATGTCCATAAGAGGGACTACTTTTGCATCTTGGTAGTAGCGCTATAAGCGGTTTCGCTGTTTGTTGTTTTATGCATCCACCAGGTGAGTTCATCTTGATTTTACCATATTGCAGAACCAGAACTAAGACTAAAAACTTTAGACACCATCATGTCTCGCCTCTACAATCAGAACGGCAATCTATACACAAGCATGTTCGACTGTGTCTTAAAAACCATACGAACGGAAGGCCTTTTCGCCATTTATAAGGGCTTTCTGCCCCATCTCGCCCGCGTTTTGCCGCACACTGTTCTTACACTATCACTGGCGGAACAAACGACCAAGATCATAAGAAGGATTAACTACCACGCTGACTCCCCATGGGTTGCAAATGCAGACTCTATGTAAAACAACTATATTACAACACCTATGGGCCATGTAAATATATATAATCTTAGAGTACATATATATTGTAGGTATGGGAACATTAATGAACTTCGCAGAATCTCCAATGGCTGATGATGTGATTGGCATGGGCAAGAAGCCAAACTCTGGGTTGTTTTAATATTATTTGACGCATAATACACTCTCACCAGCAGAAGTAATTACAATACAACCTAAACCAAAACCTGCTCTTTATTCGAAAAGCACATGCCGTATATTGGAGCGAAATGATGCATTAATATTACGTGGCTGTACTTTACGCTGAATACTGCTTGCCTCAAATATCTTCGTGGGCAACGGATCCCTTTGGGGTAGCCCGTTTAAAGCCACGCCCTATAACACCAAAAAGCAATGGTCAGTCTTGTACAAACCTCGGATATCTCTGAAACCTCGCCGTCTGGGTTATACTCTAGCTACGGGTAGTGTAATCCAGCCACTTGTGAATACCCTCAATCAGTCGATCTCCAATAACAGAATCAATCAAACCATCTTGCCAGCTAACATCAATGCAGAGGTCATTGCCCTTGGTAGTGATGACACTGATGTTGAACATTGGTGAGATGACTCCAGCAGCCAAAGAGAACTTGGTTCTCTGGATAGACCAGCATGACTTGTCTTTCGACTTGCAAACTGCATCAATTTCGCCCAAGTTAGTGATCAGCCACGAGGCAGCTCTGGGCTTTGCCATTTCGTCCTTCATGTACTTTTCCCAGTCTCCAACCACCGCCATTAGACCGACGAGGTCATTCTTTAATCCAAGGTCAAGTTTGGCTTGTATTTCTTGGCGTACAAGAACAGCCGCGGCCCACATGTCTTTCTCTAAGATAGTGAACCGTTCCTCCACATCAACAGTTTGAGTCAGCCTCCAGATCTTGTTGACCAAGTCTTTCCCGAAATCGTGCTCCATTTTGGTCACATAATTACCGATCAACCTTTTGGGGTCGATCGGAGGTGAGGCCTCGGCTTCGGGCTTGATAAAACGTCTCAGGCTGAGCGGGGTTTCAACCATGATTGAAGCAATCTTGCTCTCGGGTAATTGGCCGACAAGACACACAAGTGTTATTCCGTGCAATAGACCTGTCAACGTCGTCTTGTGACTTCGACAAGCCGTCAAAAGCTTTTGAAGGGTGGCTTGTCTGATGTTCAAGGTTCTGAGTTGCGTCTTGCAGGGGGTTCTGGTTATGTCCGCCCAGGATACATAGGTGGACTTTGAAACGAACATTGGGGGTTTCAACTCATGCCAGACGCTATTGAGGGCAAATTTGGGAGTGATACGATACTTGGCAATAACCTCCTGTGGGGGCAACATGTTCTCTGCTGAAGCTGTAGTGTGATAAATATGGTTCTCGAGTGAGATTTGGCTTGCGCCAGTCGTCACCGAGTTCAGAGATTGTAGCAAAGACTCGTGAAATATCTTGCCTCCGGTTCCATCACAATTAGTATGGCACCAGACGAACATGATTTCAAGCAAGTTTTGCTCCTCGAGTTTCAAGACCACCAACCGCCATCCTGGGCGAGTCGCACGATTTTCGAACTTGGTATCCAGATGCCGTTGAGTAAGCTCCTTTAACGTATCCTGGTAATTGTCGTGTTGATTGACAAGCTGCCACTCGATATGGTCTCCCAGGTTCACCTGGTCGATTCGACTCCAAGCGGCGCGCTTGCTTCTTTCGTTGACAAGCCCAACCTGGAGCAGGGGGTGCTGGTCGATGGTGTCTGCTACGGCGAGTTCCACCGTTTGTACTAGATCATCATGAGAAGTAGGATTTTGAAGGCTTTCGGGAATATTGTAAAGACAAGTGATGCTGGTGCCGCGATATAAGTCCATCGTCTGCAATGCATTCTGCATACGCTCGCTGAGGGGATCAGTTAGTGTCAGGAAGCTTGCTACTATTATAGGTTAGGGTCGGTACTAGACCTACAAATGACCAAGCCGCCGAATGATGGGCTGTTCCGTTTTTCGAGACTTTGAAAACGACATGGTGTTTATTCTGCTATGGGGCCAACAATCTGATTTTCAATCAAGAAGCTACAATACAAAGGCTCGACAATAACGGAGTTGAAGAAAACAGTAGAAGGATTTAGCTTGGCAGCTGGTAGCCCTCAGCCTCTTATACGTATACTTTCACTGCCCCCTCCCTTGATATTGCGGTGGGTACGGGTCAATGCGTCCCGGGAAATTGGACCAGTGAGAAAATAGGATAAAAAAAGAAAACAAAGAAAACACAAGGAAAGTTCGCTAGCTAATCCTCCGACTTTGATTTAAATGCCGGCTATTCCCCGATCTGGACCCAATAATAAAGCTTGGTCTCGGGTTAATATTATAAATTATATCCGGCTATCCTCATCTGACTATGCTTGCAAAATGTCGTATAAACGTCCCAACGGGGAACGACCTAGCTTCAATTAGCAGGGATGTAAATCCAGTACATACTGCACGTAGTGATGCGGCCTAACTCATATTGGTAAAGCTTGAAGGATGCGCAGCCTAGCAGCCTCGGATTGTTCGGATATTAGGCCACTTGGTTGTGGTAAGCCTTTTGACGCTGTGGCTTACAGGCCCAGGCGACATGAATAAAAGGCAATTGGCTGTGATTAATTTACTTATGAGACATTCAGCTGAACTGTTATTTCAAAGCAGTAATCCCTCTTTCTAAGCTTTTGACCTACCTTACATTCTGATCAGGGTTATTATAAAGCCCAATGATCTTCTCCCAGCTAAGCCACTGCCATCTGAATGTAATATCCTTTTCAATTTCTCCCTCCTGGGGCGGATCCGTACATGCCAGTACGAGGCATGCGTCGCGTTGTCCATGGACTATGCGTCGCCTACTCGCAGCCTTGTTGCGCGCGCCATATTCTGTTATAACTCCAGGTCTCAGATCGAGGCATACCAGTGCTGAGCCACTCTCCTTAAGAACCTCCAAGACCACTAGCCCACTAACGAACAGAGTACCGATATTGGGCTTGATATCGACAGAGAAACCTTCTGAATCAGTGTTGGCGAAAGCACTGTTATAGGGACCCCGAAGCTTCAAGTGCAGCTCATTTTCTGAAGACATTAAATGCATGATGATGCCCTGCTCGTCCAGGTTCGTGACACTTGCGAGCTCACGAACACTTCGACATGTTACGCGTCCTTTTAGGAAGTCTCGCCATGTCCATTCAGCAACGCGAAGGCTCTTGCATACCACCATGATGAATCCAGCAATGATCCAAGCGAACATTGTCAAGTTGAAGGGATCTACACCATCAATCCTAGATCCGACAAAGAATCCTGCCATCAATCCTCCCAGAACAAGTACGGCACAGCCTGTCATTACTGAAATTGTATACCTCAGACAACTGACACTGATTGCCCGTTCTTCCACTGCCCATCCACGAGCCGAAGCTGAGATTCGCCGGCGCATGGATTCAGATGTATGTAGCTGCTTTTGGGTAAAGGCATTGAATCTCCGGGTCAAGGGACTTGTCTGGCTGTCTCTGAGATTCGAAAACATGCGGTTTCCACTATGCAAGATGAACGACTCGGATAAGGGCCGACTGTTCATGAGTGGTGGTCGATTCGTCTGAGGTGGGGTATTACACAGGCTTGCAAAAGATGCATAACCCTGGACTGTGCTGTAAACCGTTGGGAGAACAGTTGATGCGCGTATCTTATTACAGACTGTGGCGATATCTTCCGTCAGGGTCGGATCCATACAAGAGAAGACAACCATAATGCTAACGAGATCGGCCATCGACTGTATCTTGAAGATTTGGTCTGGAAACGACTTTCCAGCGCCGATGGATAGCTTAGATTGGGGAATTCGTGCCATGTGGATATCTTGCGTAGGCTTCCTCGTTGAAATGACAGTATCCATCATAATATCGAAGGCCCGGTGATACATTCCAACTGCAACGCTGGATGAGGAACCGGAGATGTGACCAGGTCGATTTTGATAGGCCAAGGTAGAAAGACCGCGTGAGCCAGCTGAAAATACAGTAGCAGATATTTCGAACTCGTCTGTAGCTCTACCTCGAGTATTTCGAGTGTTTAGATCAGTCAAAATGTGCCATGCAAGACGGAACAGCCAGTTCGAAACCACACCCATATCAGAGATATAATCGGCCAGGTAGCTGTCACTAGAACCTGTTACCTGGTCTGTATTGACCCTGTCCAACTTAATATCGGACATGTTGTCTTCAGTAGAGAACTCGTGTAAGTCGCGGTACATGCGAGAGTTGCCGTACATTTGCACGACTTCAATAGCGAATGCACGAAGGTCATGTGATAAAACCTTGAGCTTTGTTGAGAACTTTGCAAGTACGTTAACGATGATGCCCAGCCAGTATATCTGATGTCGAGTGAACCCTGTCGATAAGAGACGAGCCAGCGTGGCTGTGATGTAGTCGACAAGGAGGTAGTAAGTCACCGCATCGGCATCATTCAAAGCGGCCATCGGTAAAGAAGCTTCCTGAGTAACGCCTCCACTCCCGGTAGGCTCATAAGGTGTGAATGAAGAGACCACACCGCGTGCTTGATTAATGCGATCAGTTTCAGGCCCACTCCCCAATCGTGTTCTCAGCTTCTTGAAACTTCGTACCAGAACAGATTCATTCGGAGAAGAACCTACGGAGCGATGAGTTTCAAGCACTGCGTTATCATCTAATCCACATATAGATAAAGCACACAGCATATGATCGGAAAGCCTTTCGAGGCAGGTGAACCCTACACTATCGATGGCAGCGGGGAATGGGGAGTTTAGGCCAGGGTTAAAAGTCTCATTTGTCGCTTTCAAGCTTTCGATAAGTCGAGTCGCCTCTATCTCCCATAAGCGATTTTCATCCTCGTAGTCGATGGCATAGCGAAACAAGTCGCCAAACCTGGGTTGATAAGCTGAAGCCTGAGTCCCAGTCTGTGCATCGATCGGAGGGGCACTTCGTAACGATCTTGCAAGTTCAAGGATTTTGTCAGACAAATCTTGCTGATTACCCTGGTGTGTAGGGTCTCGTTGCGTCTTTCCAGTATCCAAGCGACATTCTTTATTTGCGGCATGATTCGGTCGACTATGCTGGGCAGGAGTGGTAAAAGCCATCGGACAGTACCTCACGCCGATATAGCAATTAATGACTATTTTAAGGTCTTGAGTATGTAAGGAGAAAGGGTCAAGCGGGGTCGCAGCAGCAACTCCATTATTCTGGAGGTAGGTAGGTGTTACGACCTAAATTAACTGTTCTATCCGTACATGTACCTACAGTTTTCTAGTGTTACCGCCGCCAATTCAACTAGGACTGCAGCTATCAACTTTAGTTCTAACCTTAACATCAGACTAGTTTATCCCTTAGGGAAACCTAACCATCACATGTTTTTTAGCTTTATAACCTTGATCAGTCCCGAATGAGACATCGGTATAAGGTTCAACGGAAGGAGGAGCTGAAAACAGATGCTAAGGGCTACAGCTCTAGAGTGCGGCTTGCATTAGCTCGGTACAAGGGAATGTTAATGACGATGATAAGAATCACATCTTATGCAACTATTGTCCAATGCGGAAACCCACCTTATTTTGGGAATAGACTGACTTTTCAGTTAGTTATCCCGAAACGGATGTGTGGACATGTCACAGATGTTCTTTCTGCATCTGGCCTGAAGACACGCTACCCTCACCTCAGACCATAGCCACTTTCTCACCCTTTCAAATTTACCAATTAATACTTTTTTTTAGGAGAGATCCCTAAAAACGGCCTTAACTTCTTTCTATATATCTGCCTCTAGTAGCTGCGATGGCATCATCAGAGCGTTCCAATTTCCAGAAATTCCAGGAAATATTGAGAAAACGCCCATTGAGCGTAGTACCTGAAAATAACGATGTCGAGATAGAATCTCCAGGTAATTGCTATTCTTCAACGGAGTTTTCTTCTTATTAATAAACAACCATTAACTGCAGTACTTTCAAACTACAAGGCGGATACGGAATATCCAGGTAACTACTATTCTTTCAGTTTTCTTCTTACTGAGGCTGCTAAGGAGAATCATAATGACCAGATTGCTAACAGATACAGTACCAATAGCAGATCCAATACCGCCATGGCCCGGGAGTGAACAAGATGAACGTGCTCATATAGTCCCTTTTTTGCGCCAGACATTTCGGTGGGATGAACAGTCGCAACTTTACGTAGAGAGCAGAGAGGCTCCAGACGAAGACTGGACGATATGGGAAGCCCTTACAACCAACGAGACGCCTACAGTGTGGGTTGCATATCAGATCTTCGATAAGTTGGGTATCGAAGCAGTCAATCGACTGGTGATTGCAGCTGATGATGAGACTTTGAACTTCTTGGAAAGTCTCCTACCAACAGACGCTTACGAGAAAAGTCATTTCTACAGAATGTCTCGCAATGCTATGATAGATGAAAAGCTATTCAGGAAATTGTTTTTTCGGCACAATAAGATCAAGGAGCAGATTGCGACTACCTCGTCCGAAGGGGTGGCACGGGTCCTTACAATATTGACGAAGTTTCTTGACTACACCTTCTCTGATGCTATCGAAGGCTACCAGGATGCATGCCGCACTGGCCAGGTTCTATTCCGCCATGCCTGGACGCTGTTTCGACCTGGAGACACAGTATATGAGAGACGTGCTGTCGCACCTTTTCAGGACTTATATGAGCAATGCTTCAGTGTTCATTCATCCGAGGACTCTATAAGCGAGTATGATGGGGCTAGAGTGCTCTCTCTAACCTTAATGGAGATGACGCATAGATTTAGTCAGGTTAACACTCGTGGTCCTCTAATGGTATGGACGACTCGATATATACGGGAGTACAATGGGGTCAAGCAAATCACGGCAGAAGACCTGGGTATTGTACCCTTCAGTATGATGCCGCAAGAAAAGAGGAATGCTATCAAAGCCACGCTGGTAGAAAGGGGGCGCCGCTTCCTTCAAATTTCTACGCTGCCGTTCAGCTTCTGGAACTACAAGGGACCATATACAATTGTGCATCCAATAACCGGGCACGGCACAATCGAAGAATCCAAGCTTTCCTTGGAAGGAAGACGTTGGCAGGTGAGTTTATCCCTGTACCACTATCATACAAATGATCTCCTGATACAGCCTAACTAGAAACATACCCACGAGAACGTGGTGATTGACATAGCTACCTCGAACATGCACTTTAAGAGCCGATTCGATGGTGGATTCGAAGACTTCCACGGGAGTGAACATAACACGAAGCCGGAAGAACCACGCGCTATCCCGTCATTCGACTTTTCGAAGGGCGATTCTACTACAGAGATGTCGCTCTTGATATGTCGGGGATACCTACCCGGTTACTTGATCTCTTCAAGTGTTTACGCAGTAGGTATCCTGATATCAGAACTGCGTCCACCAATCTGGACGCCACGGGCGCTTCCCTCAACAATAGCGTCATTATTACCAGATACGGCTCTATGGCGTGGCTTAGTGCATGACTGCCTCGAGGGGGGCGAAGACTTGGAAGCAGAGCTTAGACGCCACCAGGCCCGAGGCAGTGGTCTTATATTGGCGTTCGAAGGGTCAAAGATTATAGCGAGAAAGGTTGCGGATCGTACGTACATTCTTTATCGGTCAACGGGTTTCTCAGGGCTAACACGTCTAAACAGAGATTTCTGGTCATCTGGAGAAACCTCTAGTGTGTATTAATATTCTCGATGACAACTTTGAGCTGAAAGAAACTGCTAAAGCGGCACTCCGTTGGGGAGCTATTCTTTTTGTGGAGTTTCGCAATATTTCTTCGAATCAGTTCCCTTACAGCGGTAGGTGCCTATCTCAACATTGAGAACCTCCAGAGTTCAAGAATAGTTACTAATATTTCCCTTAAGTCCTAAACTTACGCAACCACGCTTCTTTCTACCCAAGTGTCATGTTCATATCGTGCAACTCGACCAAAGAACTAGGAGACAATTGTGAAGAAATGATCGACAGTGTGATTTCATGCAGAGTCATCGCAAAAGACTCACTAGCGGCCTTATGGATGGTTTGCATTACTGAACGGACGCCAGATTTATTAACAGATATTTCTGATAAGCAGTTGGATGGGTTCTGTCAATTACTGGCACAACTTGAGACACACGAGACAAGAATGGAGAAGGTTCTTACGACGGCTAGGAGAATAGCAGTAAGAGAAAAGGTTCCGCTTTCTTTTGATCATATCATATCTGTAATTAGGCTGTCAGTATCCCCAGATACAATTGGAAGGTTTGAAAGTATAGTAGGTATGAAAATGTCTAAACTTAAGAATTAATTTAAATATATATTTATATAGTTTTAAGAGATCTTAAAAGAAACCTAAATAAGATACAAGATTGAGAATGCCAATCGAGTACCTTACTTCGATGACAGACGGCTCGGGATCACTTTTCTCCTACCTTGCTAACTTTGGTGGTCTAATCGCAAGTCCGGCCTGGTTGGCTTTCTATAATGGAAATTCTCTGATCATGCTCACGAGCTTCCAAGGCTTACCCGCTCCACCTTATCCCCGTCATCGCAGCGGTACGGGCGAGGTAGCGAAGATGAATAACTTGGCGCAGTGGAAGAACCTCCCGTTGTGGGGACTAATCTTTCAGCAAATTAGCAGGACCTCGCGCGCTCACGCAAAAGAACCAATGTTCAACTCAAGTTTGACAAGTCAATTCAAAATGTAACAGGAATGGCACACAGTGTATCTCTTTCCACAAGCCAGGACAAAACAATGACGAGAGGCACAAAAATCGGATTTCGACCGGGCGTTCACAAGCAGTCGGCTGACCACACCAAGACATCCAAAACAACACTTCACATTGACGTGGCCTTTCGTCAGCCAGTGTCTGCTTCCCGTACGAACCAACCGCATATGCAGGTCTTTGTTGTTGCGCTATGAAAAACTGGAAGTCACTAAAATCGAAAAAGGGCTCGAATTTGGCAGAGTTATTGGCTGCGAGTTCCATACACACACAGTGCGAGCCTTGTTTCAACGTCTCAAGATAGCGGGGAACATGATGTGGTGTTGACCGGGGATCCGAACCGGGTAAAGCAAAAGAGAATCTCAGCAAAGGGGTAGTAGCAACAGCATAAGCTAATCTAAAAGAAAAGAGAAAGAAGTGAAGAGGCAAATGTATATAAGGTTGCCAGAGCCTCGGGTTAAGATTTAGGAGACGGAGGCTCCGCACGTGTCCTGCGATCACACCCAAGTTAGAGTCCGATTCAAATTGCATTTCACTCTATGTGAGCAACGGGATCCTTTACAGGGACGATAAATGATCTCGATTCGTCTTGTCTTAGCAACCATAGCCTCAATCGCACTGATCCATTCGCACCGACATGTGGCTTCTCGACGGAAATTCAGTACGACTCGTTTCTTTTGCCAACCAAGACCAGATCCCACCGTATGCAATCCTTTCGCATACCTGGTCAGACGATGAGGTTTCGTTTCAAGATATAATGTCGATGCATACTGGCAAGGATCTAGCAACTAAGACTGGATGGTCCAAAATAGAGAATGCCTGTCGTCTCGCATTGTCCTTTGGACTCCGTTATGTCTGGATTGATACTTGCTGCATTGACAAGTCAAGTAGCGCTGAGCTCCAAGAGGCAATCAATTCCATGTTCAGGTGGTACGAACTGGCAAATATATGTTTTGCCTACTTAGCCGATGTTTCCACGTCTGAGGATCTTGGTATCGAAGGGTCCTCCTTTCGGCGCTGCCGTTGGTTCAAACGAGGCTGGACGTTGCAGGAGCTACTTGCTCCAATTGAAGTTGCTTTCTACGATCAAGATTGGAAACCGATCTCTACGAGAGGAACTATAGGAGGCTTGATTGGAGCTATCACTGGTATCAGGCCGCGATATTTGTTGTCCAATGCAGATCGACGTGAAGGCATATGCCACACACTCTCCGCAGTCAGCGTTGCTGAAAGAATGTCCTGGATGGACAGACGAGAGACAACAAGGCCGGAGGATTTAGCGTACTGTCTGCTAGGCATATTTGACATCAATATGCCTATGCTCTATGGCGAAGGTCCCAAGGCCTTCCAAAGATTACAAGAAGAGATCATGAAAGAAAGTGATGACAACACCCTGCTCAGTTGGGGTTATCAGGAGTTGTGCAGTAATTGGCGTTCGGAAGAACAATCTCTTCTTGCACCACACCCCTCGTCTTTCAGAAGCTGCAGGAATATTGAACCCTGTTCAATGAAGGAATTTAACGCTGCTTCATTCTCGATGAGTCAAAGGGGCCTGCAAATGAAAGTTCCCATACGTTTCGACTTAACGCACCAGTTCCTCGCATATATGATACTGAGTTGTTGCCCTCGTTTGGAGACAGAATACCTTCCTGAAGAGGGTACTCCCAAAACCTTTGTGGCGATACCATTGATCTCGGCAAGTGTCTGCAAGGAGTTTCAACGAGGTCAGAGGACTCAGAAGGGAGAGTACTTACGTCCCCGTTGGTGTCGGCCTATTCTCGTCTCTGAGGAATTCTTAAGTCAGGCGCAATCAACCAGCATAGTTATTCGAAGATGCTCAGAGCGACACCGCATATTTGAAGAGTTGCCCCTTTCAATTGCACTCCCCCCAATCCCAATTCCACAAGGCTACACCATACTAGGGACTTATCCACCTCAACCGATCGGAAGTCGATTGATTTCTCTTAAAGTCGACTCGTCGCAGAATTTGCCAGACTCGGCAGCAGATGTCCCACCGCCACCTGATCTCCAAAAGAAGATTCCGCTGTCAATGGTCTGTTCTAAAGAGCATCAAACAATGATTCGCATAGGAGTACCAACACTTGGCACCTTCATAATCGTCTTGGGGTATCAGGTAGTGGCTTGGCGTGTGATTCAAGGCATAAATGTCTGGCGGTGCCTGGATATCAATTTCCGTGTTTTCAAGTCCCCGGACAATTTCGATTTGGAGGCCTTACACAGCTTATCTATCACCCAAGACTTCACTTGTCTACTGGAAGTTGATTCCAACTTTCGGGGAGATCGCTACATATTCAACATTGGCATGCGGGCCGATGCATACCTCGTGATCCAACTCACAAAAGACGAGAAGCTGTCAGGGATCACGGATATATATATTAGCGTCGTTCACCCCTGGGGCAACTGTTACGATCAGGAAGAAGTTCAAAGGCAAGAGGGAACTGGTATTGAAATATCAGATTTAGTACAGGATCTGATGGGAAGATCCCGGTTTCATAGGAAGGTATCTCCGGGGCTTCTTAATTGCGTACACAAGCAACTGATGAAGGAGTTTCCAAACAGATAGTATTGCGCACAGTTAAATCAAATGAACTGGACTTATTTTTAACTACGGAGAAGTATTCTAATTTGCAAGTCCAGCCGGTACGTATGCAACAAAAGCAGACAGGCCTCTCAGCTGTACATTTAACCCTCTTTGTACTTTACAAATAGTTTATATCAGGTATCGAACCATTCAGTGCCCATCGGTTACTAACCGGCAAGGTTCACAGGCCTGTTGACTTCGTGGGTATTGGCCTTAAGTGGCATTCTCCATCAAATAATACAGTGCTAACGGGCCTATAGTAACAATAACAGAAAATTTATTTTTAAAATGAGACGGAAACAAGGAGTAGAAAGTTAAAACACTGAAGTTCTGTTTTCGCTGGAGTGGAGGGGGGTTTGTGTCATGCTTCTGTCCACGCAAGTGGAACTTGACATCCATTTTATACTTAATTAAGTCTAGACCAGTTTATTTTAGACTACTTAAGCTTAATCTCGTTTGGATGGAAAGACCAGAGTGACAGTTCTGTTTGGTAAGAACAGTAGTAGCTTTATATAACCCGATAATTAACTACTTACAGTACCGCATTTAATAACAATCATACATTGGCTTTAGAAATCAGCCTTGTGGCTTCTATTAATAGCGAGTTCGTATAATCCCACTTGCACTAAGGCTCTTTAATCGCTCTGTGGCTTAGAATATGGGGCTAGAGTGTTTTCTTGCCACGGGATTTCTTGGCAACGAGCTATTCTTAGGTAAAGCGGACAAATTTTTCAACAGCCAAAACTAGTATCTGGGAGGCCTATTTTCATACATAAAATCATTACTTGCAATTGAAACCCCCAGTCAAAAGCAACCTTACCCTATTACTTAATCCAATGTCTTCAGAAAACACCATTTTTGACCCACGTGGCGACATTAAACTTTGCGTTGGCGAAACGGACCCTGCCACCTTCACAGCATGTTCAAGGGCCTTGGCAAGAACCTCGCCAGTTTTTGAGAGGATGCTGTTTGGAAGATTCATGGAGTCCAAACCGTCAGATGATGGAGAATGGATTGTCAAGCTGCCAGAAGACAAGCCCGGAGCAATGTCCATCTTTTTACGCATATCACATGGCCAATTCAATCACGTTCCCCAAAACCCATCTGTAGACGAGCTGTATGACCTTACGGTCTTGTCAAATTTTTATGACGCCACAGGAATACTGGAACCCTGGATACAACGTTGGGTGCCTTCAGTGGAGGATAAAGCAAGGGCAACAGAAGAAACAATGGTCAAGGGCTTATGGATAGGATGGGAATTCGGTCGCAAAGATACATTCACAAGGATAGCAAGAAGATTGCTCATGGAATCGCGTGGTTCTGCATACCCCGACATCCAAACTCCGCCTGATATTATCGGTAAGCTTCCCTCAAGCATGATTTGAACAGTTACTGACTCAGTTTGTAGAACAAATCTTGGCAATCCGCATCTCGACTATTCAAGCACTTCTCAACGTCATCGGCCGACTTATTAGCCATCTAGTTGTCGTCGATGAAAGGCCGCGCTGGTGTCAGCATGCTGAGTGGATGGGCCCGCATCGTTGCGAGTCTATGATTCTAGGGTCTATCACCTTCTGCCTTTATCGAGCGGGCTTATGGCCTTTGCCCAAGGCAGAAGATGTCACAGACAGCATTGTTGGCCTGCACCGCAAATTGAAAGGGCTGGTGATTCATGATATTGGGAAAGTTGACGGGTTGGATCACGCCACATGTAACCCAGGACCGAACCTGTTGAGTGAAGTGGAGAGAACTTATACAGAGATTCCAAGTCCTGTAACAAATTTTCAAGCAGAAAAGATGGATGAGCAGATGAAGAGGTTAACGAATTCATGATTGTATGGGAGATGCATAGTTCTTCACTTAGTTACCAAGACATCTACAAAAAGAAGAAGAGAAAAGCTTGATATCTTTCTCTTATATCAGTCTCGTTATATGCCAAGTTTCTCAAAATACCTAGGTTATAGAGAGTATATTATACTAACAGAGCTTTATATCCTAAGCTACTAAGGCATGTAGATAGATTTAGATATTCTTTACCTGCGTCTTGGCTCTGCCATACCTTCTCTATAATATCGAAAGTCGAGCGGATAGTACCAAATGCCTTCAAACTACACATTGAGTCTATTATCCCACGGACGGCTGGTCGTTGCTCTTTGCTAGCATTGACGCCAGTCACACAGAGTGGCCATGTAAGCCAGCGCAGCCATGGAGTCGAAGTAACCATGCCAAAGGAACTGATCGCCTGTTCTACACTTGTCTGGAGCTCGGAGGCCTTTACGTCTCCATCTAGCTTAACAGAAAGAAGATACGTACGAGCAGCATGTATCCAGATTCGGGTCAGTGGTAATCTGCCTGCCGAAGAATCGTAAGTCTGACCATTTGGAGACCCCAATTGATTGAGGAGTGATGCAAGGGGTCGCACAGATTCGGAATTCTGATCTCCCTCGTCGTGTCGATCTATTCTTTCCAAGCCTTTGTGAAGTACCTCGTCAATCGAAATGGCTCGGGAAATGAGCTCAGTTCTTGATAACTCGCCGCTCATCATCTGGTCCGTCTTCCAGCGCGAAAGAGTTGAAATGTCGCTGATAGCCAGCAGAACCCAGGCCTGACACCCAGTAATTTCTTCTAGATCTAAACTGGGCTGCTTGCGCAAGTCGCTGCGTCGGAGCTCAGAATGGTACGTAGATAACTTTGCGCGTCGATTGAGGACCGTGCTGGAGATGATATCAGCGATTAGTAGAATACTGGAGAAGAACCGAAAGGCTCCCTGTTCGGTATTGAGAGCACCAGCAGCCCAGGAAGGGCGACTCAGATTGCTGAGCACGGCAGATATTTGTGGAGTTGAGCCAGTCTCGCCATGATGCTCAAGGATTTGGTCAAATAAGCCAATGGCGGCGTCCAAGTGTGTCTGCCAGTCCCCTGATGGCATAATTGCAAGTTCAAAGCCAAGCTGCTGCATCATATTCGCGAGCAAGTGCACACTTTCAGAGAGGGAGTCCTCAACGCCACGCTCACGAAGACGCTGCAAGTCGCGCTGAATACTGCCCAAGGCGTCATTGGCCTGTTTCTGGAGTTCGTCCCACGTTTTTGAAGTGCAGGATCCGTGCGCCACGCTGAGATCAGCAGGGATGAAGGATAAGAAGAGAGAAGACATGCTAATAATGCTACTCATGAATCCATGATTCGTCATCGTAAGGGAGAGCAACCAACTGCGTCCGCCTCGAGTGATGTATGGTCGGTAAAAGGGAAATAGAATGGGGAAGATATAGTCCATATACACCGAAATGAAACCCATTTCAAGCTCGGTCGGCGCCCCTGTCGATGAAGTAGTGCGTTCAGATGACGGCACGGCCGATGTGCTAAGAGTCTGTTTAGGCGAAGAATCGAGGGATGGCTCAATTCTGCCGGGGTCGGGGTCGACATCAATCCCGCTGGCGATGCTCCTCATTTGAGCAATTCCACGACGACGTTTTGCGCTTCTCTTGACTTGGGCCTTCAACCGTGTCTTGGCTTCACGTCGGCGCACCTCGCTCTCCATCCATTGGGGCTTTTCGGAGGAATAGTGGCAATCAATTTCTAGCGCCGCACAACCTCCACAAATCGGCAGCGATTCGTCGCACTTTTTGTGCCGCAAGCGGCATGTCCAACAGGCAGAGGGCTTCATTCCGTCAATGTTATGTTGGGGAAAGCATCGGGTGCATGTTGTACCAGCCCTGCATCTCCGCCTGGGAGTGTAAAAGGGACAAAAGAAAAGAAGAAAATGAGGGATCGCAAAGTCCGCCCGGACTACAGCCCGCGCGGAGAATTTCCCGCCCGGAAAGTCATTGAACTACGGAGAAGGCCAGCCAATAGAATAGGGTGCTTTTCATCCATTCCCCACTCCGGTTTGCGTCTTCTCTGCTTAATCCGATCGGCCGACGCATGCTTCAGGTAGACTTCTATAATGTAATCCACAGGCATCCGTGATCCGAGAGAATTAGAGAACTTTTTTAGCAGCCATAATGGAAGCAATATTGGAATAATTGAAGCTGGTTAAGCAGGGCCCTTTGCACACCTTGAGTATAAAAGAGTGGCATATTCTGCCACAGATACAAGACACACTTCTCAGACAGCAATCTCAAAGCCCTCTTCTTCTCTTCCAATAACAATCTCAACATGAATGTTGCAATCCTTGGTGCCACCGGCCAAAACGGGAGCTCTATCGTTGACGGCCTGCTCTCATCAACCGAAACCAAATTCGTACGTCTCTACAGCGCTTTAACACTTCAGACTTTATCACGTATTCTGATCTTTCTGGGAGCAGAATGTCACCGCTCTTGTCCGGCCTTCTTCACTCAAGAAGCCCAATGTAGTCGACCTACAGAAGAGGGGTGTCAACATAGTGTCATTCAACCTTACTGACTCTGAGGATAACGTCACGGCCCAGCTGAAAGGCATCAACGTCCTTATTGTTTGCTGTTTGCTTGACGAAGTTGCCCTTGCCAATGCAGCCAAGAAGGCAGGAGTGAAGCGTTACGTCCCATGTTTTTATGCTTCAGTGATGCCGAGGGGCGTTCAGACCTTGCGCGATAACGTAAGTGGCGGTCATTTCCTCGTCCTTTTCACAACGGTGCCTTGCATCAACCTTGAAACACTGACATATTGCCCACATTTGTAGAAGGAGGCCATATTGGACCATATTCAAAGGCTGCACCTTCCTTATACCGTCATCGATGTCGGTTGGTGGTATCAAATCAGCCTTCCGCGCCTGCCCTCCGGCCGCATCGATCGCAACCTTTTTCTCTACAATACTGCTATTGGAGGCAACGGTGACGTACCTTGTGCCAGGACCGATTCTCGCGATGTTGGCATGTATGTCGCTCGAATCATCGCAGACCCAAGGACTCTTAATCAGAAGGTCTTCGCCTATACCGACCTACGCACTCAACATCAGCTGTATGATACAGTTGAGAAACTCAGCGGTGAGAAACTTGAAAGAAAATACGTGTGTCTCCCCAATCCCAGAATTGTTCCTACCTCTCCAATATTATTAGCATCTCTATGATAAACTAGCAACTGACATTTCACCCCGTAGCGCACCGCCGATGAGATTGATGCTGGTATTGCTAGAACTAAGGACGACCCCTACAAGATGATGGATTACTATCAATTCACCTACCAAAAGTCATACGACATTATGGGAGAGAACACACCCGAGTACGCCCACTACCTGGGTTACCAGGTCGGTAAAGATCTCTACCCTGACCTCGAAGGAATCTCCTTTGAGGACTTCTTTAAAGAGACGTTGAAAACTGGCCTGAAGCCTATGTATGAAGAGCATGCAGACTTCCTGCGGGGATCCAGCTCCTTCGTTTTCAATGGTGACGCCTTGACGGGATGAGTCATTGGATCAATTCTGGGAGGAATCTTTATGTAGGTGACGGATTACATATCATGTGGTATACATTGGGCCATTCTTTTTTGGGTATATCTCGCTTACCTTCATAGAGAATTAGAGTTGTACTTGAGATATCTAAGCTTAGGGAACTGTCACTACCGCGGCCTATGTTATCTACCAATTAGAATACTTTGAAAGGTATAATATAAAAGAAAGGGCAGCTATATGGCTGTTAAAAGGATATTCGATGTCAATAAAAATGGGTTCCGAAATCACTTCAACTAACGAGCCTAGAGGAACAGACTATAGTTCGCTTCATTCTTAACTTTAATCCACGAGGGGCTTGCCCGCGACTGCGTGAGTTTTAAGAAATAACCAATCGACTCCTCGCGGATCGCGATGCGCTACAAGTCAGAAAACGCTGGACCTCTAACTTGATCCGCTGATATTAAGATCTCCTGCTAACTCCTTTAAAACCTGCCGACCTAGTAACTGATAGCTGTTCTAGAAGTGTCTACCCTACCACACTTTAGAAGTCAAGGCCTATGTAGCTATCTATACATAACTTACAATACTTTACTATAAGACTGTCTAGAATTAGACTGGTTCTCTGGTATGTTCTAAGACTTGTACATTCCGTTTATATCGCAAAAGTCTTTCTAAAGCACTGGATGTGTATTTAATTATCACATCTTCCAACTTTCACTTCCCTGATCGTTAAAGCCCTGATCTAACTTATCTTGGACAGACTGTAAGTTTCTAGCACAGAGTATTGTTTCTTCGTGTTCCTGCCCATAAAAATGGAGGCATCTCTCCTTTGCCTCTCTCCAGATGTCCGCGGCGTCACGATACTTGGCCGCTTTAGTAAGGCAGTATCCTAGCTTAACCATGGACTTTACTTTCCCTATCGTCTCCTCTCCGGAAATGCTTTCTTGTAGATGTAGGAAGGAACGAATTTCTTCTTCAGCTTCCTGATATCTGCCAGCTGCAAAAAGGACATCTGCTAAAGCCACGAAACTATCACAAGTAAACCTACTCTCTGATCCGGCAACTCTTGTTCTTATGAGATGGGACCTTCGAGCCAAGTGCTCTGCTTCCTCGTAACAGCCTTGAGAAAGAAGAGCTCGTGAAAGTATCATCATAGTATCTGTGGTTTTCATGTCTTCTTCACCCGGGTCCTTTTGCTGTGCGTTCAGCAGTTGCCGAGCTATTTCTTCTGCTTCCGTGTATTTAGAAAGGTTGATAAGACAATGGGATAAGAACCCCTTAGTCCTAAACGTGTCTTTATGCTCTTCGCCGAGAATTTGTCTTTGTTTCTGCAATGTTTGCTGGAATATCCTTTCTGCTTCTGCAGGTTCTGAGTCTATAACCACGTGTGCATGTTCGGCAGCGCAACGCAGAGTTTGAGGATGTTCTTCGCCAGCAATCTCCTGGCTAAGCTGTAGGTTCTTTCGTAAGATCTCTTTCGCTTCAGAAGTATGTCCCGCTCTTTCGAGTAGGTAAGCCAGAGCTTCTCTTGTGTCTATCAGCCCAGGATGACTTTTGTCAAAAAGATTGCTCCATATCCTTTCCGCCTCTCGCATGAACCCAATAGCTACTTCGTACTTGCCCTCACAGGATAGGATATAAGCAAATCGGAAAAGTATCACGAATCGAGCTGATGGATCATTGGATCGAGTGTTGTTGCTCACTACACTTTGAGCGTGGGGCATGAATTTCGTCCATCGATTGTGTTCTTCCAGCTGGTAGTTATTGAGGACGTCTGTTAGTCGCAACAGGACTGGGTCATATGCTTGCACAAAACGTCCAGTTTCTTCAAGCCAATTCCGGGTAGCGAGACGGACTAGACGATGCATGTCAAGAAACTGCCCATCTTCTCTGGTTGTGATGAAGGCATATGACTGAAGAACACCGATAGCCTCATTTAGCTCCAGGCTCTCATACTCTGGAGGTAGGATAGAGAGTGGGATGTCCTTCTCGGATAAGAAGCACAGGAATTCCAGAATGTCGCCAGCCATTGGGTTGAGTTGATGAACATGCTTGAAGGAGATAAGCCATGTTTTAGCCACTGCATTCTCAGCCTGGCATCCATAATCAGCGTCTTGACTGCGAGTCTTGTCCATGAAGTCCTTTGTAAGCAGCTTGAGAAAGCTCTCATCGCTCGATTGGCACCGCCGGAGATATACAGTAGGTGTGGCCTTGGTCTTCTGCATGTACGATGCAGCCTGCTTCAGGGCCAGTGGAAGATAGGCAAGTGTTTCGAAAAGACAATCAAGACTATGCGTTTCTTCCATCTGCGATGCTGAGAGCTTGGTGCACATAAGGTCAGTGGCTTCTTTTTTGCTCAGGGCGTCAACTACAAAAGTCCCAGCTGAAGATGCGTCAAGTTGAGTTGTGATCTCAGAGGTCCTTGTTGTAAAGAGGATCGAGCCGAGGGGACTCAATGGTAGATAGGATGCCAAGCAGCTTGTTTCAAACATAAGTTTAGGATCATCTGCATTGTCGACAATAAGAAGCCATTCGCCCGCATCCTCGTTGCTGAGGGCCTCTTTGACTCTTGCTGTGATGCTAGCATTCTCGCCTTCCGGAGTGTCTAGGCCCAGGCAGTCCGCTATGCGCTTGTATGCATTCTCAAATCCGATTTCATCGATAGCAGGAACCCAAAACACAGAACAGCCAGGGTTCAACTCTCGTAGTCGAAAGGCAGCTTCGAGAGCAATTTGAGTCTTCCCAACACCACCAAGGCCTTCAACTACAGTCTGCTGACATGTATCTCGGGATTTACCTGGTGGTATTCTGTGAAGGATGTCACGCATAATGTCTTCGCGTCCAACGAAGCTCTCATTTCGTTCGAAAGGAATCATCCAGTGACCTTTCGGCGGAGGCTCATCACCAGGGACTTGTCTGCTGACAACCGCACTTGCTTTTTTGCACATCTTCTCTATTACAGCGGAGACACTCAGGTATGATCGGTCCTCAGGGCCCCAGTATTTGTTGAGATTTATGTGGTCGGTTTGAAGCTGTAGACGTTCACTCCCAGATACACAGGCTGATTCCTCGACAACGACCTATCTCCGCATTAGTTGATAGTCTTGGCACTACAGATAACCCACTTACAAACCCCCTACAGAAGCTCGATAGAAATCCGGACTTTATAAACATTGTTTGAACCAACTCAAAGAAGCAAACGATGGGGAATGGATAGACTTCTCTGCTAAGACGTCCAAGACTTTGTGCCTTGTCTCGAAGCTGGGGGCTGTCATAAACCAACAATGACAGGTTATCCTGGCGAGAACCCCAGAGGCTCATGAGACGAGCAACCAGTTGGGCAATCCAGTACATGCGTGTCCCTCTAAAAGGTGTTCCAAGAGTCACAAAGCCAGCGGTGTTTTTGACGATGCACTGGAACTCTCGCTCACGGTCAGCAAAGATGAGGCCGTCCTGGACGACTAGGCCGCCAAAGCTATGGGCCACAAATATCACGGGACGATCGCAATGCCCTCTAATATTGTGCATACTACGGATCAAGTCTTCGCCGCACAATTCAACGCGTGTTCTGGGAGCATCGGACATCCATGTAGAATCGTAGTTGAACACCATTATCCGTGCAGTGGGGACAATCTTCGGGAGCATATTGGCATCTTTGAGCCAGTGAACTGGTTCTTCGGACTGTCGCCATGTCCATGTCCTGTCGACATTGGACCCCAAGCCATGCACGGCAATAATACTATGAATAAATCCTTTAGTAGTTGTAATTGTCGTACCGAGAGATAGGCGCGTACTCAACTGTAGCTGGTTCCACGATATTCGGATCGTTTTGGGGATCGTATAAGACGTCGAATGGGCTTCGGTTCCGTTGGTTCTGGCGAAGCGGTCAGTATTGCAGATAAACGCATCGGCTGTTCATACCGTGATCTGCTCTATGCGTGTACCAACGAAGTAATGTGTGAGGCAGATTAGAGTGATAAAAATTACTATCAACAACAGAAGGAATTGTTGGATACTGATATCAACGTTCATCTTGACGAGCCACAGTAGATGGAGAAAGGGGAAATCGTTTCAATCGAAACAGCCAGCACCTTACTGTTCACTTTCGCGTCAGCATGAAGCAGGGATAATCACTCAGCCGCAGCATACAAGGGCCGCCCGGCCAATGATGTCTCTGTAATTCGAGCAGAGTCAACAATCCAGAGCCTGATTTTGAATACGTGAAACAATGTGCTAAATGACGGCGCTGTGGACGCCGTATTGTAGTCCAAAATGGAATTCAATCAACCTCACTGATGTACACCCTGTCGTCCAAAATGAAACTCCCGCCTCCTCATCTGCGAAAGCGTATGCGCCGTATCATACACCAACATAATCGCAAAAACAACAACAATCAACCCCGCACAAATCAACGGCCCAAGGATAGAAAACACAGTAAACCCATAAGACGCGGCCTGGAAAGCACGGTTCCCACCCAAAACCTCCGTAGCAAGTCCTACCTGCATAGACGTAAGCACAACAACTATATACACAGTCGTAGCCGCCAGCCATCCAAGATTCGCATGGAAGAAAGTCGAGTATCGATCCCAGCGCCTTACGAAGCCTACTGGGTTGAGTCGGGTGAAGAAGTAGATGTGGTTCAGTCTGCTTAGTTGTAGCTCTTTGTGGTGGAAGCGAGGGTTGATGTCTGGGTAGATATGTTCTGTGTTGAGCTCCTTTACAAAAGCAATCCAATCAAACCAGGACATTCCGGTATTAGGAAGCAGATATCTGTCTTTTGCGAGGAGGAAGTCACTCTCGTGTCGGAGGAGAGCGGCATAAGAGTAGAGGAAACCGAGGGCAATTTTGTAGAGCTTTCTCTGTTCGCATTCCACGGGAGCAGTAGGGTCTGTGACTGAACACTCACAGTTGTCTGTGCAGCACAGGTACCTTGTCCAGGCGGTCGGCTCGAGCAGAAACCGAGGAAGGGGTTTGATGTAGATGATTCCCGTTGTCCAAACAAGGTGCGTATCCATCGCTTCTGTGATGACAACTTCTCGGCCTTTGAAAAGATGTTCATGCAGTGGTCGAGGTGGTATTGCGGTCCCTGCTACCCAGAGCCATCGGTGGATCTTATTGAGACGTTGGATGTTCAGTTCTGACGCGATCCATGCTGGGTAATCTTGACTTGGTGGTGCTAGATCGTAGGACTCTGTGCGATATGACGCTGGGCAGAGACTCAGAAACGGATCGGGGTTGTTTACCTGACTCAAGAGTTTGGTAGTAAAGGGTGCATCCTGGAAGTTGTCAGTTCAGGCTGCATGCTGCATGTTCACAGGACAAAATACCTGTCTCTTGTCTTCTCTCACTCCATTAGCAAGAGCCTGCGCCATGCTACAACTATTGTGATCTCAGCGCGGAATTGAGGATGTAAACGGCAGATGCAAATAGGCCTCACGACAATGACACTAGGCCAGACATGCTCAAGCCCTTTTAGCGGCGGGAGTGCTGTAAGAGAGAGGCAAGAGCGCTAACTTCATTGCGAGTGCTCATGGCAGCGCCTTGTGTAACAACGACATAAGTAAACCAGTAAACTCTGGGTTCAACTTGCTGCCAATATTTGCTCTCTTCCAGAAAAAGCAACCTGCGTTTCGTCTAGACTTTTGGTCCGCTGATCATGTCAATGCATCGTCCCGTCTGTTTAGACACAGTGGGCTGCGCTGAGACATCCGCCCGCTACAAGGCGTCTCGATCTCTGTCACAGTGAGTCTTCGGCCCCAACCTTCATAATTGAGATTACTTATTTTACTCTAAGTCTTCAAGGGTAATTACTCTAGCCAGCGCAACATACATCTTGCCAAGTCATTTTAATTAAAAAAGCCCAGTTTTATTCCAGTTGTCAATTAATCTTGGTTCTGGCGGTGTCGTCATACCGTTAATGACTTGTTCGGGCACCAAACAGCCCGGGCGCAAGGCGGGGAGCTAGCGTGCAGATAGCCTATAATTATAGTGGGCTGTCCGTGCTGACGTCCCTGAAAATTCTCACCGGAAGAGTACCTCAATTAATTCAGTTTGCATTTACAGTATAAGCAAACAATCTGAAATAAGATATAGAGGGTAATACAGGATCTCTTACACAGTAGATACAGTAGCTGGGTATTCATTATTATTTTGTTAATGAATGTGATTGTGACGTGCTTAAATGTCTTGCTTTAAAACCAACAGCTCAACACAACCGAGCGGGGTCATGTTTCAGAAGTAAACAAGCGGTCGCGGTAATCAAGTAAACCCTCAATTAAAGTCAGATAACCGAGAAGCAAGTAATTCAAATAGACGAGATATTTTACTTTATCACAAGAAAATGACTATTTACCTTCTCAAGAAATATTTAAATTAAATTTATTGTTAAGTATACCTAGGTATAATATAGCTATAATATTCAGTTATCTTATTTCCAACCACACTTGATGAGTCACAGTGTCACATTCTCAGTAAACCCTCACGTCTAATTGGTCCTTTTCTCCACCTTGAAGCTACGTAAGCCTGAAAATCCCCATTTCTCTTTTCTCTTCAGAAGCTCCATCGCCAACACATCACGCATTAACTTCCCTTCTCAGCCCATCCCGGTCTTGGGTCCTTGTTCATGTCAATCTAAAAATTCTCCATCCAGAAATGATTCCTGTTTAATTTTATTCCCCTTCCTTCTTCATCACACAACAAGCGATGACATACGGCCTTTAACGAAATAACCCATGGCCTCTACATTTTTTAAATCCTCCCAAAGCTCATCAATCATTAAACCCTCATGAGCTCCTTCTACCGCCCCTCGAATAAAACCACGGCTCAGGCCAACTCGGCCAAGCTCACGCGCTCGGAGCGCGAGGCCCTGGAAGAAAACAACCTCAACATCCTGCGCGCCAGCATCGAGCGCACACTATGGTGTCTCGAACCGAGCAGCCCTTTGGCAGCCACTCTCCGCAAGACTCAGCAAGAGATCACTCGACATTCCCTATCGTCGCTTATGCAAGAGAAGAAACCACTTCAAGTACAAGAAGACTCGGAAGATGAAGAAGACGACGACGACAATCTCCTCCCCGACGAAATCTTCGTCCAAAGCTCGCCGCTCATTCCCCGCAGCAAAAGAAATTCGGCCCGTCTAATAACCAAACTTCCCGACCGACGACGCCCGATGCCCCGCGAGCAAATCCTGCCTAGTATCGAAAAGACATCTGACAGAACGTCCGAGTCAATTACTGTGACGTCTGCGGTATTCGACTCGCCCATCAAAGAGAACAGCGCGACCACGGCTGCGACGAGCGTCGTGGAGGAGGAGACCAAGTCCGAGTTCAAGACGCCGGCCAAAAAGAGAGCTGCCGAAGATGACTGCGAGCCGCCAGCCAAGAAGAGAGCCGCTGATGATGACTACGAACCTTCGCCTGCTTCCAAGAGGGTCAGGACGTGGCTGGGCACTATCAGCAATCTTACCAATCTCATGGGAGGATCCATGGAGTAATGACGCGTTGTTCGCGATGGTTATTACTGGTGTTTATTTATTACTGGGAGTGTTTGTTGATGATGGTTTGGCCGCGTCACAGCACAAAATGATACCTGTTCGTATGAGATTGACGGACTCAGAAGGTGTTTTTACTCAAGGCGTTACGGAAAGAAAGGCTGTGAAGCACGATAAATGTGTATCAGCTGTCTGGAGTTCTGGCAATTCGGTCGGTCGGTTGATTCCCCTCATGACGGCGTTCTTGTATTTATTTCATTTGTAAATTACGATATATCGACCCAAAAGATGGTCATTTTCTTGTGTACTACAGTATCTGTCGTTTGATCGTGAAATTGAGGATGTGCGACACAGAAGCACTCCATTCAACGCGCGCCATTCTTCCTCTCCGTGTTTCCGTGAACATCGAGGTGCTCATCAATACAGGCTCTTCACGCACAGTTTAACGTAATTACTTTTGCCAGACCGCTCGTGTGATTGATGTCGCTGATCCTTAGAGACTGCATGCTCCGGATATCAACATGTCACCAGCCGTTCAAGCCTCAATGTCTGAGGAACAAGGTTCTGCCCAATAGGCCTTTCGTCGCGTTATCTCAACAGCGCCTCATTCAGCCCTCTTTTCCCTCCCCCTCTTTTCTCCAGTCATTCAACGCATGGGACAGGCATCACTGTGATTCTCTACCGTTGAATGTAATCTCGTTAAAGCGCGCCGTCGATTCACTCTCCCCAAGCTTAAAATAATTTTCCGAGACTCCCGCTCAGTCGCGTCTGAACTTTCGCCCACTAATTTTAGTGGTCTCTCGCGCGTGGTCCGGGGAGTTGTGCCTGGGCGATAAGGTGAGATAATCAGTACTTGTTATCAGTGCACGTAGACATGCATGAGAGTGTACCGGCCTAACACAGAGTAGCGAGCCTTAACTCTGTTTGACCTGCACTTACCCTATGGCTATCTGCTTGAACGGGAAAACAGCTGTCAATTCTTGCTACGTATGGGAACAAAGGTCTGATATTAATTTTCTTAATATAAGATTTTATCTTCTAACATTTCAGCAGTTTATTATCATTTTCTTGAAGTAGTTGGGGGGAGGCATGTGAGTTTGTTCCTGAACAGCTTTTTCCTTTCGCCAAAGCCCCGACACGAAGTGCTTAACAGGACAGACACTTAACTCTTCCTTGAGGGGACAGAGTTAAAAATTTAAACTATCGTCTTTACAGAGCATGCATGTGAAAGTAAACCACACTGCCAGTCGCGACATTCATTCACTCTGCACAGACAAAGAACGCATAGCGCTTCACGGTAAATGACAAAAAAAGAATGCCACGATGTTAGAAATCGTTTTATAGGAACAGCCCGATGCGGGGGTCGAACCCGCAACCTTGAGATCGCGTACTCGTAAGAGTCTCACGCTCTACCGATTGAGCTAACCGGGCGTGGCTCTTAATTGTTGAAAGAGGTGATGCAGAATGGGTTTGTGAGGCTGGCCAGTTCATTCATTTCCCTCCAAGGTCTGTCATTGCAGCTGCGTGAGTTGTGTATTGGGGTTGGGTAGAGGGACGATGTAGTTGAGGTGTCACATGTCCATCTTGGAGTCTTGTAGACTGCCAGTCCAATTGCGCGCATGCAAGACTGCGATGCAGGTGATGGATGAAAGGTACACTCGTACAGTGGTCAGGGGGCGCCGCTATCACGATGGAACTCTTGCGTCATGATGGAAGGTAGCACTGCCGATGTATCATGAGCACCGCACATGCATGGCACATGTTGTTCACCGAGGAGACGGCAACGACAAATACAAAGACCAGAAGACAAGCAGATCACAGGAGATGCTGAAGACAGCTGCGATAAGGGAAGATGACAAGTGGAGGAACAGCACGTTGCGGGGAATGTCTCTCCTGAACTGGCGGGGGCCCAACTCCACTAAAGGAGCTGTATCCATTCCTCGATAAGTAAGCCCAGATTGCATGCAGCATGTTCAGTTGACATCACAGATAGTCCCAGCAGTCATGATCTCAGGTGTAATTAATTTTATTTATTATTATAGTATGTTAGGGCAGTATTAATTGCTCGTCTCTCTAAAGCAGCGCTTCAAATGATTGCAGTTCAAGACCTGTATCTTCAAATTGTTAGCCAATTGCTCTGATAAGAATTTCTCAAAACAATATGTATAAAACATGTCCGTCATACAGTGTGTTGGTGTCAACAGAAAATTCAGGGTTAAAAAGCTCTTGAACAGTGTATATAATCTTCCGGAAGGCGAGAATGAAGGAGATTGTTCAACTAACCTTTTGGGGATTGGCTGTAGCGATGCGCTGGAGGGTTAGTACCGGTGTAGCAATGACGCGTGCCAGACGCGTTGCTCTGCTGCGATTTGGCTTGCAGGTAATTACTGTGCCTGCAATTCACCCGGATGGGGATTGACGAGCCATGCGATAGCTCTTCAGACTCATTGCGCGCGCACTGCTGTCGTTTGAGACAGTCTTGTTAACTCTGATGAAGGGAAGAAGGTTGGAGGGACTGCAGAAAAAAAACATGATGAATAAATAGTGGAATTTTGATATCTTATCACTAGCGCGTCGAATGGACCCGCGATTCCAATTGTCCAATTGGCTTCCTTCATACCCACCTGTACTTTCTGACAGCATGTGCATGGCTTGCCGTTCAGTCTGTTCCAGCCTGCTTGTTTTCTTTCTGCCGAAGAATCATTGCGGCGATGAGTCGCTGGTTGAGTAGGGGGATAAGCAGAATACAAAAATGAAGATGCCCTTTGCAAAGAGTGCAAAAGGAAAGGTGACTCCGGTACAGGGAATCGAACCCTGGGCTCCGCGGTACTGATCTCTCAAGTGATAATGAGAGCGCGAAATGTTAGCCACTACACCATACCGGACGCTAATTGGTTGAAAGAGGCGGCCAGTGTTACGGCACAAGACCGCCGATAGAGAGACTGGGAGAGAACACAGCAATGACTAGCAGCTTATGTATTGACTTCCTCTGTTGACGTCTCCATGACAAACCACCGCTTGAACTCCGATAATACAACTCGAGGTCAGGTATGAGCTATTGACTCGCTATGGTGAGATTCTTGCCTTATTTGTGTATGCACTGATAACAGTTGGAGAAAGTTGCCTGCTTGGCTTTGAACCTGTCTCATTCTACCCCAACAAGCCCACTTCTTGCGAATCTAAGTAAACGATACACCAGGAGGATGGGTAGGATACGCATAATAACCCATGAGCTGTGAAGCTTCGTAGTAATTGATCTCGACTAGTAGCGTTTGTCCAGTCGGAAGGGCAATTGAAGCTCCTAGAAAACCCAACGGGGTTACAGCAATCAGAGATCAAAGTACATAACCTTGTACAACACCTGTCTCAAGCACATACGACCATACCTACCAGAAAATACGGGATCCCGTCCGCTCTCCCATAGTCAAGCTGGTAAGGGGCGGATTAGTAGTTGGGTCGGTGACGACCAGCGAATCCCCGCTGTTGTATGTAAATTTTCTTTTTGCTCCACTATGGATCTTAGTGCATTTTTTAAAGAAGCCGCCGAGCCAACGTGTAAAAAGACTGTCAGGTTTTGATATCGGTGAGCGCAATGTAATGGCTGGTAAACTTTTACTCTGGGACGAGTAGTCCTTCAGAGTGAACTTGAAATGCATACGCTATCTTGAGGTAAAACTCACATCCCCACTAACACTACCAGCCCTCACTACAAGAAGAATGCAAACATTAGGTTCGCCCAAGTAACAGCCACTATCGAGACCACCAGTTTCCCAGCATTACTAGCCGCAGTCTCCGTAGCTGATGCAGTAGCGTCCGTGGTCCTTGTCTGTGTGGTGGCTGTCGGACGAATATCTGTTGAGGCTGGCTTCGTTGCTTCGACCTGGATACCCGACACAACACTCGTAGCTGCGCGCACGTATGAAGTTGAGGAAAACGAACACTGCTTCATCATCTTCTGGACATCTGTAGCATAACTGTTAGACTCGGCTTTTGCTTAAATCATCCCTGAGCTCATACCTTCTGCATCATCGCTATTCTGCTCCATACAGCTTGCGCATAGTGCCATTACAGACTCTACATCAAAGCTTTTGTTTGTGCAGATGCAGTTTGCCTCAATAGCCTCTTCTTCTTTACTTCTTGCCACAAGTAAGAAATCGCCTCTCTTGTCGCGAATCTTGTTCTCCTTGGGATCGATGTCGCATGTATTGCTGAGGTCGACGATGGGCTGGCAGATCGTCTTGCATGCTGAGGGTACGTCGTCGGCACTGAGCTCTTCTGCTAGTGAGAAGGGAAGGATGGCAGCGAAGCCGGCGAGAAGGACAGAGAGTCTCATGATGAGAATATTTCGAGGCGGTTATGGAGAAGTTGAGGTTATTGATGATCAAAGTCGCAGTTGTTGATGAGAAGAGATATACCAATCGTCGGCGCGTGTGTTGCTTTAATAGTCACGATACATCGAGTCAATTAATGCCCCGGAAACAAACAAACTATTAATAGACACCATTTACCAGGAGTATTATTTAGTAACACAAGTCTCCAGACAATGTTGAGGCAATCAATTATTCCTTCTTCGCCAAGCGCGAAACATTATGGGGATCTAAAAATATGTAAAACACCCCAAACTCTAAGAAAAGAACGGATAAAGCCAAGAATGTTTCCCCAGAAGTGTTGGACCGGCAATGGTCAATCAAGGCTGCGGTAAATCTTGAGACGGATAACGAGGGATACATGTTTTGGAACCATGTCTATTTGAGCACAGCCAATAGCAGGTCGTCGGCTTCTCACTGGGAGGTTGTTTGTGTCGCACTAAAACCCCACGAATAACATGAAACGACTAATATGCCGCCTATTAACTGCAACATGTCGCTTAATTACTGGATTTTGGACTTGGGGGCTACGGGGATAGTCTTGAATGAGCTCCAGAACCTAAAATTGGAAAACAAGCAAGGTGGTTGGGATTGAGGTTCGAACACGGAACCTTGAGATTTGCAATTGACTCCAATACGTGAAAGCGTGATCTGCCATGCATAAACTGTATCGGAGATATCCGCGCGACTTGAATGGACACACAGAAAGACAGGTGCAGGTACAGTGACCACTTCGAAGGACATAGCGTGTGGCACAGAAAGGTCTTGATCGATTCAAGCCTCACGTCATGGAAACAAGCTTCTTCGATCGATTCTCTCTATCCAATCAGATGGCGTAATGCCCTGGATGATCGGTTTACAGACAGATTGTTCCCACATGCTGTCGCGAGAGTGTCATAACCAGCCCCGCTGAATAAACGACAGCATTCCATTGGAGGAAGAACAATAGTAGCCGAGGTTGAGGTCATAACCAGTGACTCAAATTCATGTGCAAAACCTGAAACTTTGAAGCTAGGATCAATGAAGAAACTCAGAAGGAGAGCTAACGCCACAGGGCCCGTCTAATTGGCTTCCAACGGTTCTGCACTAACCTTACGTAGAGGCTACATCACTGTGGCGTACCTCAATCGCGATCGCCATTCAAATGCAGGGAATGACAGAACCGGGAAAATAGTAGCTGACACAATACAAGGATTGATTACAATTGATTGGAAAATTAAACTTATTTGCTTCTGATTCTTGTCGTCATAGATGTCAGTTGGGGAATAATAGTGACGAACGATGACAGCATAAGCCACAATTGCTGCCAAGGCCTGTGGCATGAGCTCATCATTCTGCCACAGCTTCTTTGTCTATTAAGATAGCTGTCGGAAGCTTCTTTAGCCATAGCTGTTTCTGCAACTATTTGCTTCTATCTAAAAAATACCATCATATTCATATTATCACACAATGGCTTCTGAACTTCCTCCCAACGCTCTCGGCAAGCTTGCCTCTTCCGTCAAGAACATCGTCACAGGTGTTCCTTTGGAAGAGCAAAGCGAAACCCAAGTCGCTACCAACACCAAGGCCGACAAGACCAAGTCCCTCGACAAGACTGTTGACAAGACCGTCGAGGTCACAGATGATGCCACAATCCACAAGGAAAAGGCAGCACCAGTCGTGCACGAAGATGTCAAGTCCCACCAACACGAAAAGGTCGACACGGAGGTTGACCACGAGGTCCACCAAGATCACTACCACACCACCATTCAGCCAGTCAAGGACAAGAACGTTCTTCCTACCAAGCATGTATACCAGGAGAACGAGGTCGAGGAGGAGATTGACCATCGCGATAACGAGGCTAAGTTGAAGGCCAAGGAGGAAGCTGCTAGAATTCACAATGAGAAGCATGTTGAGGGCACTACTCACTCGAAAGAGTATGTGCCTGCCAAGGAGCATGAGCATGTTCACCAGTAAGTATATGACGAGCTGCCCTATGAACGCAGCTAATATTTGACAGTCACATTCACGAAACAATCCAGCCCGTCATCGAGCGCGAGACAGTCCAACAAAAGGTCGTTCACACCAAGAACAAGATCCACGAGAAGGAGTACTTGAACGACGAACACCACAAGGCCAGTGTCGCACCAGCTATTTCCATGTCCGAGTTCAAAGAGGGCGGCGGCATCGCTGAGGGTGTCTCCAAGACCAGGGACATTGAGTTCCCCGTGTCCAGCGTCAAGACTGCCAAGAAGAGAGAGGCTCTATCTGGTGACGTCGACGTTGAGGAGGGTGCCAAAGTTGGTAAGTAATACGCCCTTGGATTCCAAGTTTGGTTGATAACAGGTTACTTAGAATCTATCTAGTTAAAAAGAAGAGAGGATCTTCTTGTACTGTCACGGATTGTAGATGTTCTTGTCACATTGACGATCCTGTCTTGTAATAATAATCCGGGCGTTTTGGTGTAGGTGTAGGGTGAAAGTTGGTATGGATTATGATAAAATATTTGTACAAATATAATTGAAACAACTTGACAAGTAATTTCGGCACATGATCTTAGCCCCGCGAATCTTTTTCAAAGAAGACTGAAGAACTTTCTCCACCCCCATCCCAATCACGACTTTAACACTACTATGAGATAAACTCGGTAGAACAATGTAGCCCCAGCAAAATGCCGATGTCAGGAGACAGTGCAGCTGCAATCCTGTCTAGACCTAGAGACTTGCAATATGGGAAATCACTGAATTAATTCAAGGTTGCCTTAGTGTCATGAACCTCTTTGGGCAGGCAATTTATGTTCACCCGTCTTATCCGTTTGACTTACTCGTACCTTATTAGAGCTTCAGTTAGCTGAAGCTATTTGCAGACCATATTAGCCCTTGAGATCTTCAATATGGAGAATTACTAGATTAACTGAAGGTTGCTCTAGTGTCATGAACGTCTTTGGACTCGCGATGTATGTCAACCTGTCTTATCTGTTGACTTACTCGTACCCTATCAGAGCTTTATTTAGCTAGAGCTAGCCTCTCCAGCTGTCATTATGATCGCTGCAGATAAATAAGCCTCTTCTAGTCTATTATCTAAATGTAATAATGGTAGATCATATTGAGCCCAATTGAGGAAGGGGAGGTGTTATATCTCTTTGTTACCCGAATGCTGTGTTTATCTTCACTTTATGCTAACCTACACCTCCACTCTTAGGCTTCTGATGTTGAGCTAACCCTGTCCAAAGCTTATCTTATCATGCAAGTTTAGCCGACGCGGTCCCGAGTTCCAGTTAGTCAAAACGCCTTGCGGGTCAAGTTAACCACTTTTGTATCATAATCTTCATCAGCGCAGCGGGCCAACGGAAGTCAGTGCGAAGCCAATGTTGCAGGGCTACAGGGCTGATGGGTCTTAGTTAAAGCTAACCTCGTTCGTGCAACAACACAGGGGAACCCTCAACTCACTAACCTTCGGGGACAGACAATGGCTTTCAGGCTAGCTAAAATTGTCTCCTGTATCCATAGGCTGTGTCTTCTTGATTGATCTAGTCAGGGCTGATAGTTGCGCTTAAAAAGAAAGATCAAAGCGCTGCAGATTTACGGAGTAGTCTCGGTGGTTATCGCGGTCTTGCCCTGGGTGGTTATCTGACGTTGGTGGCTATCGCGCTTGAGGGGGAAATACATACCCGGCCGCGGCAATTACGCCAGAAAGAGATCGACGAACTTAGTATGAGACGGAGTCATGTTTTTCGTTCCCCGTCCACTCGCGGAGATAATGGTTGAGGTTTACCTCCACCAAGGAAACAGGGCATTTGTTATCCACGTGTTCACCCCTAGTCAACGGTGGAATATTCCCTGTTGCCGTAGGGGGCTGGCGAACGTAAGCTCTAGATTAGAGTTTCTAACTGCAAGGACCCCTAGGCTAGATAAAACTTTGTCATGCGCGGTACAGCACAGACACTGTATGATTCAGTACAGATAATGAGAGCCTTGAGAGAACACTACTTTTACAAGCGGCGGCAAGGAGGGTGATCCACCCGGCAGTAGGTTGCTCCCACCTGGCACCACCATTGTTTCTACTATCAACTACTCCGTATATCCGTAATTGAGTCTCAAAATATGATATTAGAGAGGCTATCGGTTGGCTAGTTTTTACTGGCGCTGATGGAACAGTGGAATTCTTCCCTCCTGTTGTCGCTCTTCATGGCGGTAATAGAAGGTCAACTGTACTACAGCTATAGCTAGCTGCAGATCTAGCGTAACAAGGTAAGATCTTCATGGTCTTCTGTATGATTCAGTGCAGACAATGAGAGCCTGGCGAGCACACTACTTTGACAAGTGGCGGCAAGGAGCGACAGTAGGGCTCTGTCAGAGTCCCACCATCACTCCTCCTACTAACAGCTGGCTCCGTATATCCGTAACCGTGTACGAAAATGCAATGTGACACAGGCTATTGATTGACTAATTTACACCAGCTCTGATTGAAGAGTTGGCATTTCTCCTTCCCGTTGTCGCCCTGAATGGTCTGATGAATGATTCAGTACCGATAATGAGAACCTAGAGAGGACGATGTTCCCGCAGGAAATGGCAACGAGAGAGACTTATTCGGAAATATGTTGCTCATAATAATATTCTGTATACTAATAAAGATAGTTGAGTCCAAAAAGAAAAAATGACATGATAAAGAGAGACTATTAATTAACTAATTTAGACTGGAAACTCTGATGGAACTGTGGGCTTCCTTCCCTCCCACTGTCGATCCTCAAAGTCTTTTTGCTCCACATCAGTTAGCTCTATTACTGACGAATCATCTTGCCTGGAGTACCCCGACAGGTGCGCTCCGACCCCGTTGCTCAGGTTTGGCAGACCCTTGAAGTCCTGGACGTGAGATCTCGGCAGTTGCCCAGTGTTGTGAGAGACGGCGTAGGCATCCGAACTCTTGTTGGTCGTGCCGAACACCCTGGGGAAGACAGTGCCGAAGAGTGAGCGAATGGCTGGCATGCAGGCGCAAATGATGCCTACGGGAACTTCAATCGTGCTCCAGTAGCCAACCTCCACATAATCCTCTGCAAAAGTGTTAGAGCTTTTCGCGTTGGCGGGATGGTAGAGTACTTACGAGTTGCGTTGTCCGTAGTAGCATAGCTTGCCAACGATTGAAGACGAACAGCACTAACGACCGTGACACTGCAGGCTTGTCAGCAAGGTTCAAGATTGGTGATGAATAAAAACTTACAAGATTCCAATGCTGAACATCAGCATAAGTTGGACCTTCTTCTTGCCAGACAGTGATAGCCTGTAAAGCTCCTTGAGTGGGATAACCAGTGTGCCCACGTCTAGAAAGATGTTGATGACTGCGGCCGCCCAACCTTGCATGTTGACGTTGTTGCACTTTGCAGGGTATTCTTTATCCCATGCCTTCCAAGCGCCATCAACTGGACTGCACTGGAAAATTGAAACGAGCTCGAAGGCAATAAAATAGGCGACGTTAAGACCGATGAAAATCCAGCACGCTCTTCGGATGTTGCGACCTGGGAATACCTTGAGGTAGAAGAGAAGAATAGAGATCTTGGTAATAGGCAGTACACCAAGATATAGCAGGCAATCCCAGTAAAACAGCTGAATACCATTGTCAGTTCAATTGTCGGGGAGGAGTCAAGGTAGGTTGACCCACGTAAAGAAACTCAGTAATTTCGTCAGGCTCGACGGTCCAGATATCCTTGCCGAGTCCAACCTTGGAAACTGTAGACTTGGTTAGAAAATGAAGACATAAATTGCTGAAGTTGACTTACTCCTAACAGACAGTCCGTTGAGGGGTACCATCATCGCCTGTTTACCGAGGTGAGTATTTATTTCGGGTGGGTGACACGATGCACTTACCACAGCGAGCAGCATGACCCAGTCGTCAGCTCCCCATGTCTGCGTTCCAACAACGACCCTGGCCATGATCCTAAGACCGAAGCCCAGGAGGCCTAAAGCGAGGAAGACGACACCGATGACCATCACAAGCTGAGTACGATCCTGGGTCGGTGCACCACAAGAATGCTTGGAATAAGCTTGAAGCACTTCAACTCTTGTCAGCATCCACTAGGGGTAGTAGTGGTTCTGGAGACTTACAGAGGCTGTCCCGCACAGAACAGCTCTTCTTAACACAGAGCGATATCTTCTCCTGCAGCTCAACGTTCGTGCAGATGCAGGTTACGTTGAGACCACAGTCTGACTTCATCGCTTCCTGTTGAATACATATCGCCTGATACAAGTGTCAGTATGCATCACCATCAATTGAGTGAAGCGAAACGGGGAAGGCATACACCGCATGTTGGAGGCTCTGAGGGGGGAAGCTCAGCAAAAACGCCAAGCTGAAAAACAGCCAAAAGCAGCGCCAAAGAAGCAAGCAATCTCATGACGTTGCAGTTACCCAGGAAATCGGAGAAAAAAAGAATGTAGGATGGAAGGATAAAGTCCGATCTACCAGGGCAAAACGTGCTTGATATGATCTATCAGCAGACTGGTAAACGCCCAGGACCGCGGAGTCGGAGAGAAGATAAATCAGCTTTGATCCACGAAACATGCAAGAGCGCGTCCACATATCAGCATTGGCATTAGATAACAGGTCCGCCTTGGGAGTCTATAACGATTCAGTCCATGATCGTCATGCAATTTTGCCCGATGGAACGCATCTGGGGTTACCATGCTAGCGGGCGTTGGGTAGGGCGTACACTAACCGTAAAGAAAAAGAATGACTCGGCTATGGACGCCAGTGCGGACTAGTCGATGAAGGGTTATTTTGTTTGGTTTCATCAATGCAACCCTACTCGCAAACATCCTCAAGGAAGAGAATTGTCCAAGAGAAATTGACGGTATTAAAGTGGTCAAGTTGTTCCTTCTTGCATCATTCAAAACGTTGTAATATTGTATTCTTGGTCTTCTTACTTATCCAACTTGTCGAAGCACACATATCATTACAACGAGTCATACTTTACCCCAATGTCACTAATGTAGATCCTGGTTGGCACTAGTATAATAGTCGTTGGGTCTAGCAGGGCTGAAGAACCACGTAATGTTTCAAGCTAAAATTTGCCGGCAGGCAGCCTCTTCAGTCCCCAATATGCCGACTAAGCAACCCGGCGCAGGTACACTATCAACAGTACTACCTAAGTTAGATTGGGACCCGCCCAAGTGAAGCAGATCGTCATTTTCAAATTCAGGAGCCAAGCCATCCCCAATCAGTAAGGCCGAAGAAACAGCCAAACAAAGATGTTCTGTTTCCCATCCCTCGACCAGTCAGGCTTGAAACATTACTCTTCCACCATTACGGCCTCACACTCCTTTGCATACACTCTTTTATCAATTGAACCATGAAGTGGCTTCACCTTCTGTCGGTTGTCGCTTGCGTAGCCGACGAGGCTTATGCATTTCCCTCTCATCTTCATGGTGCCGTTGGACATCTTACCGCTTCTAGGCTGTCGAGCGTAGTCGATGAAGCCGTCCGATCAGCTCACGAGAAGAGACTACTGTTCGATGCAGGCAACGAACCCATCGATGTAACCGGCAAACACGAGTTTATACCCCCGAACTTCGAGAAGGGCGACCAACGCGGACCCTGCCCCGGACTCAACGCGTTAGCGAACCATGGTTACATCAAACGCAATGGTGTCACAAGCTTGGTAGAGACGATTGGCGCCATCAACAAGGTCTATGGAATGGGTATCGACCTCGCTACCATCCTCGCAACCATGGGTGTAGTCTTTGTTGGCAACCCTCTGTCGCTCAACCCTGGCTTCTCGATTGGAGGCACCCCTAAGGGAAATGATAATATCTTGGGTAATCTTGCTGGACTATTGGGAAAGCCCAGAGGTCTTGTTGGGTCCCACAACATCATCGAGGGTGATTCGTCCAATACCAGGGCCGACCTTTATGTCACCGGCGATGCCTCTACCATGTCGATGGATCTATTCCAGTCTTTCTACGACATGGCATCTGATGAAGGGACCTATGACTTCGACACATTCGCCGAACGCGCCAAGATTCGCTTCCACGAGACCATCGAGACCAACCCCAACTTCTACTATGGACCTTTCACCGGAATGATTGTTCGCAACGCTGGATACTTCTTTGCGTGCCGTATGCTTTCTAACCACACCAAGGGAAGCCACGAAGACATCATGGGTAAGTTATCCACTCTCATAAACAAGGTCAAGATACTAATTATCTCCAGACCAAGCAACATTGAGAAGCTTCTTCGCTGTCCAGAAGGAAGGCGACAAACTCACTTACAAGCGAGGATGGGAGAGGATTCCCACGAACTGGTACCGTCGATCTGTCGACTACGGGTTGATTGACGTGAACTTGGACGTCATCTCTCTGATTACTAAGTACCCAGAGCTCGGAAGGTAAGTTTGTTCCAAGCTTCGCAAAAGATATATACTGACAGCACTAGTATCGGCGGTAACTTGGGAGAAGTCAGCAGCTATGCCGGCGTCGACGTCAGCGATATCACTGGCGGAGTGTTGAACCTCACCAAGCTTCTCGAGGGCAACAATCTCTTGTGCTTCGTCTTCGAGGTTGTCAAGACAGTCAGCCCTAACTCTCTTTCTGGTCTATTCTCGATTGTCGTGCCGCCCCTGAAGCTCATTACAGATGCTCTTGGTACTGTTCTCTCGGACCTTTCATGCCCTGCCTTGAAGGATCTTCAAGTAGGCGGAGATACCTTTGTCAAGGGAATCCAGAAGAAGTTCCCTGGTGCCAAGATTAATGGTAGTCTTTAATTTATAGTATCTAGTACTTAGTATAATTCCAACCAAGATACCCTTTTATCCTTGGACTCTCCACTACCCTTTTATCACTCCCCATTCGATCCATGTTTTGAGTACCGTATTCCGTAGCTCTAGCTGTTGATCCTTTGTCAAAGCAGCTTGTTCACACCCTCGTCTTGCTCTAGATCCTTCAGTCTCATCAAGAGAACAATCTCCACTTATATCGGAAGCCAAGGTAAAGGAGCGAACCTCGGCGTTAGCCCAGTCAGTTGCTACATCACTCATCAGTATCAGTCCTTGTACACCTTATTGAGAATAACTCACCCTGCGAATTAACAGCATTGACCCAGTCATCGGTCAGGAAGTGCAGGAAACAACCATGCGAAATCACTACGATTTCAGCTTCAGGCCTTTCGCTCAACCAACGTCGGGCCAGCTTAGCCCTCTCTAAGAGGGAAGCCGCAATCGGTGCCCATTTTCCCTGCTGTATTGCAAAACCCAATTAGTCTTGAACGGGATGTGGAGGATTGAGGTTACATACCTTGAAGTACCAGTCCGGCTCGACAAGGCTGAAATCCACGGGCAGGCCATCGAAGATGGCTTTGATATCAGGAAGAGGAGTGCCAGTATCACAGACCAGCTCACTCGCTTCCTGAACCTCTGGTAAGGCCAGAACTTGCATGCCGTCTTCAAGCTTTGACGGGAATGCCAACAGAGCAGTCTGTATAGTCCGTCGTAGTGGTGACGATACGATGAGTTCAACGTTGGCCAAGTCAGGGAACCTGGTGGTCAGAGCCCGTGCTTGTTCCTCTCCAAGAGGGGTCAGTTCGGGATCAGGCAGACCATGGTTCGCGTAGCTGAGGTTGTGAACGCCCTGTCCATGGCGCACGCAGTGGATGATCGGTGGCATATTTGATGAGTGTGTCTTCTCAAATAGATTGCGCTGGTATTGTGGGTGAAAGCTTACAAGATATGGCTTGAACGCTGAGGTCTTATCGAAATGTTACTCACGCACGCTCATGGGACCCTGATTAGGCAGGTGTCAGCCAGGTACGGGACGCGCGGGAAGCGGGGTCATGATAGTCAGCGTTTGGATCTGCAAATCCATTCCAGGATGAAATCGCATGATATGATGTCGTGCATCTACTTTATTGTTTTTACCACTTTACTTAACTACACTAGAAATAGGAATAATTAACTGCCTTATCAAATTACTCTCAGCTAGGCTATCCTACTTATTAGCTTCTTACTACCGAGTTACTGACCCTATGTGGAACCCTGTTTGGCCTCTGAACTGAGAACCCTTGTTCTTGGTGAGTTGACTTCTGCCTACCGAAGTTCCATAAGCTTAGTAGTCTCCAGTCTAGTATCCGCCTTTTAACTCTTGAGGAGGATGTAGAAGGAAGCTGTGGCGGCGAAGTTGTAGCGACAGGATTTGGTGGTGGAGCGGCAAATATTAAATCTACTTCCCGGAATGAATAGTCGCCCCATCTTGGGCCGAGGGGTCTAGAGGCCTCGGCTGAGCTGGCCACGGATACAGAGTCTAAAGACTGTCCTGCTGTCTGGTCTGACAGGCCTTCACTGTCCGTACTGTATGATGAGCAGTCTGCAGTCGACGGTGTATACGAAGGAGACATCAAATCCGAGCCATGAGAACGGTGGTCGAAGAATCGGGATACCTCACCAGGGGCGGTAGGAATGGACGATTCCGGGGGGCGGTAGAAGCGTGAATTCAGAGAGGAAGTAGAATGGTTGAAGCCATGAGGCGATGTATGGTGAGAAAGACCACATTGGTTACCAGAGTGTCCATGTTCGCGCGGTAGGACCAAGTCCCTGTTACTAGATATAGCTGCGGAAGGAGGATCATCAGTCTGCCAGGGTATATGCGTTCCGCGACGCTGCAGCTGGCGGAGGCTAAAGACGGGAGCATCCTGAAACTAGTTAGCATCACGAGAACCGCACCGTGAAGATCTAGAGAAGGCGAATATTTCGCGGCCTTAGCGTCTCGAGCAGCCAGAGGAACAAGCCCAGCGCTGTAGCGATGCTGACGATGAAACATACCATAAGCAGCCACGCGTCACACGTCATGGGGGCACCGACCATCTGTGTCATGACCTCGAGTCCGGGGTAGCCGCCGTAGGTGCCGTTAACCTCGTACAAACCGTCGTTCACGCCAGGGTATGTCGATGCCATCCTCACCAACCCAGCGATCGGCGCGGGAACGAAGCTCCTAATAGGGAGCGCTAGATTGGCGAAGAGGGCAAACCAATTCAGGTGGCCGACCGCAGCTGGGTAGAAGCCTGGGTAAGATAGGCTGAGTCCCCCAGTCAGGAAGATGAACTGGAGGAAGTGGAGGCAGTCCAAGACAGAGGGAAGGACAGTCACGGTGGGGGGCACGTCGCCGCCGCTCTCGTTCTGATGTTGCAGCCTGGGCACCGCTGCCATCATTCGTAGAATAGAGACAAGGACTACAAAGAGGAAAACGACCAGCGACCCGTAGCGCAGTCCAGACGAGATGGCCGGGGGTATGGCGGGTGTCATGAGGGAAGCGATGCACGGTGTATCAGCGAAGACGGTGGACTCGAGCTGGGCCTCGAGCCGGAGAGTCGAGAGTGCAGGCAGCTCGCCGATATCATCATCAAAAAGTGCCATACTCACCCGGCTCGAATTGATGAGCAGTTGTACGGGCCGGTTATCGCCGATGAAGTCCTCGCAGTTGAGCTGCATCCTAGTCTTAGCGGAGAAGCTCTGTCTGTTCCAATGGAGCTGCACCAAGGCCTGAGGCCATGCATCTTTGCTGAGGGCCGTAGCACCTGGTGTGTCACGGCAAGTGATTCCACTTTGGTGTCGGGTCAAATTGAGGTTTAATCGCGACGTCGCTCCGTTTCTGGCAAGCCGCGCGTGTAGCATATATGGTATTGTCCCACTGCCGCGACTACCATCGCAGAGCGACTATTGTAGAAAGGTGCTCGTAGCCGGTGCGACAAGCAAAACGAACAGAACAAACAGTTTATCCATTGGCGCCAACATCGTTGACCACCTTCATTGATGTTGACGGATAGGGGATCCTGAGTCGCGGTCGGACGCACTACAGTTATCCACGTAAAATCCAAATAAGTGGGGAGATTAGGATCATTTTTAAGTGGGAAAAGAATTATCCGGTGGTTAGAGGCCTCATACCTACGTATTTGCGTACCACTGCCAAGACTCACGCACTTCGTATTTATCATAGTGAAGCTTGGCACTTTCATTCAACTCCAATAAATGAGAAAAGAGATAGAATTGATCTGCTACAACCCAGAGCGCAAGAATGAGATAATTTTAACGGAAATATACGGAGAATCTTCTTATAACAGAGAATAAGTACCAACCATGAATATATACTGTAAAACACTTAGTCTATTATTCATCTTTGAAAATCGTCTAACTGGAGACTATCTCTACTCTAAGACCCATTTTTGACCGACCTTATGTAGGTTAACGTGAACCAGCTGCTGATGATGCTTTATCTGTCTTAATGAATCTAAATCAATGTCCCCATTTTCCATCCTAGCCTTGTCTGCCGCATTGATGGCAAACAATACTGGTACTGTTGAACCTTTCATAACCTCAACCTCTGCCTTCGCTGACTCGACAATAATGCAAATCAGAAGACAGATAGAGAGGGCAACTTGCACACTTAGAAGTGCCAACCATTCCCACCGAACCTGGACGTATACCTCGGTATTTAATGAGACACCGTCGATGTTAGATTGGTCAGGAAGGAGTCTGTTTGAGCCGGTATTAGGATATAGCGCAAAAGATAAAGAAGTGGTTGAACTTACGTGTTTGTGAGACTGTTAGCCACGTTCACCGCCATGCCCTCCAGGGCGGTCCACCAAGCTCTCTCTGTCTCATAAATTTCAAGCGTGGAATTGCCCTTCGCAAGCTTTTGTGCAACCTCTTTGGTGGCTTGTGCTAAGATATCACTCCCTGATGTACCACGCATTGGTTCTCCTGCTAGAACGACAGTGTAGCCACTTAGCGATTCGTTTAACTGAGTTGCTATTGTTCTCGTAGATAGCCCACCAATGGTCCATGTGATGTCGTCTTTGCCTGGTGATTCCAAAGACACGTATCCACGATAGTCATCTCCTTGCAATGCGTGTAACCTCGGGACCTGGGATGCCGACTTGTTCATCTGAAGGACATTATCGACTAGTTCAGGATGATAAGTGTCAATACACCAATAGAAGGATATTTCAACTGCCCAAGGTAATATATTAGGTGGTTCCCAATAAATAGCGAAGTAATCGAGGATTGATGCATTTCGCAAATGCTGATGTACTAGAGTTGGCCCACTGCCAAGGAAAAAGGTTGGGGCGCCAGTGTATCTGGCACGACTTTTGCCCGGTTCCGTATAAACGCCGTTTGGCAGAGTTATATTGGGATTACCATCGTGGAAATTGACATCCGCCTCGATCAGGTGGGTGACATCTGGGGAAAGCCTTAGATACGACGGGAAACCATCTCAGAGGGGTGGTATATAACGTACTCGTAACCTTGGATCCTATAGCAAGCGTGCGGAATTCTGGCCATCTGCAATTGGCCGAGGTACACTTCGGTTCTCTAAAGGGGATCGTTTCGGTCACTAAATTATGGATTCCTCGTCTGACACCTCTTGCAATTGCTGGCTCGTTCACTGTGTGTATTTGTCAGATATTTACCAATCGAATGTTCCAGCATGTGTGTTGTTAGAAGCCTGTAGGTAAGAAGTTTGTGACTTACTGAAAGCATAATTCGACTCATCCTTCCCCCAGCTCTCCCCTAACCTCCATGCCTCCGCACTTCCCTTGCTTCCATCTTGATTCAATCTAGACGGGTATGTCACCGCAAATTGTGTGATTGTTGATGTAGCAATCGTGGTACTCAAAAGAAACGCCGCGATGATACCAACAAACCTATTCTTATAAGTAACTGTATGAACTTAGGTATCTGGGTCGCAGAGCTTACCATCCCTTGGTGTGAGAGAGCAAGCTTAAGGTACCGCCTAAGCCTCTTGACGCCTTGTCAAATGCTTCGAAGTCCTTGAGCGGTCGTGGCTGCTTGAACCAAACCCATTTGGCTTGTGCTAGGCCTTCTGTTACAGGAATAAGTAGCGCGGCTCTACATATGGTGGCTATGCAAGCTAGAACTGTATTCAAAGTGATACCGGATGGCCAATCAGGCAGAGGCTGATTATTGAATTTTTTCAAGGGGATTGTTAGTATTACTAGAGCGGCGATGCTGATTAAACAGCAAAGCATCTCCTGCCACCAACTCTCGATAATACGCCGCATGGTTTGTTCCCAGCTTGGCCTCCTTGGGCCAATGGTTTCCGCGCACGGACTGACTTTCTCTGTCCCACACCCCCCAACGGCAGGATCTTCCTGGTTCAAAGTCGACCTGAGAATTTGGTCGTTGATGGGCATTACACCAACAACGCTGGGGGATTGTTTTTGATCGAAAGCTTTTGTAGGAGTGTTTGGGTCGTTTTCTTGGTCCAATAGAAGCGGCTCACTTGCAGGTTCAACTGACCTAGAATCAACGCCAGTGAGCTGAGTAACAGCATCGGATTTGTTCGTGGGCTCACGCCGGATAGGCTGGGTACTGTCGCGTTCGGATTCCATGTTATTTTCGTAAAGAGTATGCTAAAGAGTGTGGCAACGGACTTGGCAGAGTGGCAATGACATGAGTAGGTATTGAGCTCTCGAACCAAGCTCCCTTTTATATCAAAATTAAACGAGCACTTATTTAGCCGAATTGCCTTCTTGTGGGACCGTATTTTGCTTTTGTCTGGAGGATAAAACACAACATCCAACAGACCTTCCCCATTCTTGCATCTGTTGACAACCAACATGCAGTAGCATCAGTGAAATGGTGCATCCAGTCTAGCTAGCCAACCGTGCAACTGAAGGTGGGAGCGGAAATAGAGATCATCAGAAATTAGTTAATTTAGACATGACGCTATATCCTTTCTCTAAAAGTCTTCCGGGAAGTGTCTATTAAATTGAGCGATTTTAACAAGTAAAATCATACACGCCCTGTTAGTCCACTTTGCTGTTTTTTTTCGTGCTGCTTTGCTCGGTTGCACAAAGACAAGGATATGATTGAAATGCCACCTTCAAACGTGCCGACGGGGAAAGTCCCCCGATGCGCATTCGTGGAGCACCAGGATTGGGTTAACATCCTATTGGCTAACACTAGAGCCGGCAGGCGTTGTTGGTTCAATATGTTGGTTGTACATTTTATGAGAAACGATAGAAAATGTCTCCTCACTTAAAATTTTCTTAAATTACATGACTTCTTTTTCTGTCCGCCCTCACCGTTTTTCTACACATCTTAGCACTACTCAGCAAGATGTCTAGTCTAACGTCTCCTCAAAAGCCTGTCCATCCTGGGCCGTCATCGGCCGAAGCCCCAGCAGAGCCTGCAGAGTACGAAAGCGGTCTTTTGCCGCCGCAGCATTGGGCACAATTGAATGAGGTGAGCGAGATGGACATCAACTTTTGTATTGAAAAGCTAAACTAATATGGACAGGATGCCGATGATCAAGATGACGCCGACTCAATCATATCCGACAACGGCAGCTCAACTGCCTCTTTGACGTCTAGTATTCTGAAGTATAGAACTCTCCATGGTAGACTTTACCAAAGTGAAAAGGGAAACCCTGACTACTGGTTCGTCGAGACGTCTGTCTACAATGACTGGCCACTGACTTTGACGCAGGGGCCCCATTGATGAGACTGGGCAGGCAGCCATGGACATCAAGTGAGTTATACAACAACTCACAGAAAAGACCTGAGCTAATTATACACATCCACCATGTGCTCACTCTACTGATGGGAGACAAGCTCTACTTGGCACCTATCTCGAAAGACATCCAGGTAAGCAATGATGGTCCGGGTGCGATGTCCTGACTGACGAAACAAACAGGCAGCGGCAGACATTGGAACTGGAACAGGCATCTGGGCCATGTGAGGCTCCTAGACCCCAACCAGCGAGTACATAAAGCTTACAACGATCAGCGAATTCGCAGATAAATTTCCCAACGCTTCAATCATCGGGACTGACCTCGCCCCAATCCAACCAGGTTGGGTTCCCCCAAACCTTGAGTTGTAAGTCGATACTACCCATTTTACCTTGTTGAGCTGCTGACAACATGCATAGCCAGATCGACGACTGCACTAAAGAATGGACCATCGCACCCAATTCACTCGATTATGTTCACATGCGTTGGCTTGTGGGCAGCATCGCTGATTGGACTGCTCTCTTTCAAGAAGCTTACAAGAGACTCAAGCCTGGTGGTTGGGTTGAGAGCTACGAGCCATCTTCTACTGTCGAGAGCGACGATAACACTGTCTTGCCTGGGAGTGCAATGAGTCAGTGGCAGAAATTCTTTGTTGAAGGTGGACGTAAAATCGGTCGTCCTTTTACAGTCTTTGAAGACGGAATTCAGAGGAAGGCTATGGAGGAAGCTGGATTTGTGGATATTGAGGAGAGAAACTTCAAAGTACGTCCCAACATTCGGGGTGCTCGCTGACTCTTAACCGGCAGTCTTGGTAAAGTTGAAAGTCACTAATAGGTTACAGAATCCAGTTGGTGGATGGCCCAAGGACCCGCAAGCAAAGGTCGTTGGGCAATATACGCAAGCAGCCTTTGAGGAAGATGGTAAAGGGACGGTCTTGCATTTTGCGACCGCTTTGGGATGGAAGGAGGAGGAAGTCACTGTCTTTATGGCTCAGCATCGACGCGAGATTCGCTCGCCTAAGATTCATGCGTATTATAAGCAGAAGGTTATCTGGGGTCGGAAGCCTGAGGCTGCTTAGTTGGACTGTAGTGCTACAGCTGTCACTGAATATGCAGTCGTTTCTTCCACTCATTGTTAGCATTTCGTGTGATATAGACATCAGCATCATGGTTTTGAGAGCAAAATGTTCTTTATTTAACTGCTTGTCTCTACACCTTCCTCCCCACTAACAACCGTCAAAGAATAAAAGAACGCAGGTACTCTGCAATGCTATGCAACTATTTTGGCAGCGGGATGAAACCACGTAGCTGCAAATCGGCCTCGAGATCGTCCGGCTGCATCTGACTGACTTTAACAAAAACCATGTCTGGGGTGTAGTTCAAATCGTAATTGCCCTCCCCGTATATCGCCTTTAGGCCCTTCACAAATTTAACCTTATCGACATCGACGTACAATGGTGTTACTGTGCGTGTGTACTGGTAGCTTTTAGTCTGAGCCGCTGTGGTACCCATTTTGAGAGTTAGTAGATTTTCGATAGGTGTTGAAAGTGGACTTCTGGTTCTGTGATGCTGGACTGCTTTATCTGTCGTCGCTGTGTTATGCTGTGATAACGAGATTGCTTTGAGGTAGATTTCCCATCTTGATATACTCCATGTTATGTATTCGTCAGAGTCAGGTCTCTGTAGGTGAGTGGTGAACAAACTCAGCGCATCTATTAGGGACACTGAAAGAGTTACAGTCCAGCAACTGGATTACTGAATATAGCGCATGATGACTCACTACTCAGCTATGACTATCATCGAATAATACAATCCAACTGAACAAGTGATTCACGAATGCCAAAAGCTGTAAGTAGATTTACTGAATCGATGATACTAATGTTCCACATACACAATACTTCTAGATCTCAGCCTGATTCATATGACACTTCGACAGAGTTACACCATCTTTAGCTGTCATATCAAAAGAAGGAGAACATAGCGACTGGCTAATATCCACAACTCCCCCCTTATCCTCTCCGTGCTAAACAACGCCACTTTCGATAATTGCTCCACCCTACTCGATAGTTCATTCCCTAGACCAAATAATAATCTTAAATCATCTTCAGAATTCTACAGGTAAGGAGCCGCCTGTATTTATAATTACAGCTTGTCCCAATTTCTTTTCCTCTTTTCGCAGCTTTCTCTTCCCTTCTAGTTCTTTGTGGTCTCCAATATGTTACAAGTCTTTGTTCTTCCGCTTCTGGCGATATGTCAACTCGGCGCCGCATCGCCGTGCAAGCCTGTCTCTTCAACTCTGACCACGCTCTCGGTTGAGACTACCGCTCTGCCTACCCTTGCTTCATCCACCGATGTTTCGTCCACCAGTGCCCCCTTGAGCGAAACACTTAGTAGTTCCATCTCGGAGTCAACCATTGTATCAGAGACTGATGCTTTGTCCACCGATGCTCCTTCCGCCGACGCTTCGTCCACCAATACTCCTTTGACTGAAACATCTACCACTTTCATGTCAGAGTCAACCTTTGTATCAGAGACTGAAACCGACTTTTCCGAGGCAATTACTACATCTGCACCGGAAACAGAGGTCTCAACCATTTCGGTCACTACTTCAAGCGCTGAACCTACAGCAACCACGACATCTGTTGTAGAACCGACAAACGTCCTTGCCAACCCCGGGTTCGAATCAGCCTCGGTTGCGCCCTGGCACCCGATCGGCCAATTCGGAACAGTTACTCTCACCGACGAAGAGACTCATTCAGGCACTTACTCAGGCCACTACTCCGCCAGTCTCAACGACCAAGTAGTCTTGGGAGTCGATCATCCCATCGATCCTGAGTTGATCACAGTTGACCAAGAGTATACATACTCAATCTGGATCAAAACGACCGCGGCAGTCAATTGCCAGACGCGACATATTACCTGCGGATCAGGTGGCGGAAACATCAAGCGCGAGGAATGTGCGGGTCCTTATAATGAGTGGACGCAGTTCACCATGTCCTGTACTTGGAATCAAATGTTCCGTGATCTAGGACCAAGTATTCAGATTCGAGGACTCTGTCAAAGTCTGGAGTTTGATGTTGATGATGCTATCGTTATCGAAGCGGACTGATCGACTTCAGGCATGTCGGAAATGGAATATACAAGTATCACGGCTATGTCTCAAAAGTAGATTGTTTCAAGCTATTTGCCTTTTCTTTATCTAGTTGCAAGACCCCTTGTGTGTAAGTTTCACCCACTGTGCAACTGCTATTGCGGGTAGCGGTACAGTTAAGATAGTAATATTATTAAGTTCTCAGTAATAGCTACAGGTAATGATCCTTCCTAAGCCCTGACCCAAACCTATGATAGTCCATCAAAAGCTTTCTCTCAGTTTACTGTCCAACCTAAATTCTTAGGTGAAATAACGAAACTTGGGGTGACTGTCGCCCAGCTGAGTTACATCAATCTGCTCATGATCCTCCACTGGCCCATTCTCACGATCTCGGCGTCGGTTCTCGCGGCCAAGTAAGAAGTGCAAAGTCAAAGACAAAATGGTAATCATAAATGTTAAACCACATCCGATCGCGCATCCTTTAACAAAGTAAGGACTATAGACATTTAGCAACTCTTCATAACAGTATCAAGGGGTATACATACGCATCTGTCTTGGGGTAGACGGCACTGCTGAGGAATGAACTGCACTGGCCAAGTATAGCGAGAACAGCTAGACCAATACCACGCTTGGTTTCACCACCCTGGTTGTTAAGAAGCCACGTCATATTCAGTGTAAGGCAGGGGAATACACCCAGAACTGCAAACCAGATACCGAGGTATCGAAGATGCGATTTTGACATGTCCTCGATAATGGCGAGAAGAAGATAGCCAATACCTGCCATAGCGGAGCAGCCAGCAATGATAAACCCACGGTTACCAAAACGGTCAGAAAAGAAGGCCACGCAAACGCAGAGGATAAATGAAACCAGATAAGGGGGTGCTGTAAGGCCTTGGGCCTTGATGCTGCTATAACCCAAGCTCTGAACGATGGTAGGGAGGAAGTTTGCAAGGCCAGCAAATGAGTAGTTGCAACAGAAGTGGATGGTCGCATGGAAGTATGTCTTGTAGTCTCGTAGGCTCGCCGTGGCTTGCTCCCAGTTGAGCTTTTCCTTGGAAGTGGTGTCCCTCGTGCCGAGTCGAGCAATGGCGGCTTCCTTCTCGGACGGGCTCAAGTATCGGGCAGTCTGGGTAGAGTCGGCGAGGAAGAAATAGACGAACGGTGCGACGATGATAGCGGGTGCGCCCTCTAGAGTAGAATGTTAGTACAGACACGCTTCATCTTTTATGGCTCATAAGGCTTACCGATAAGAAGAATGAGCCTCCAAGGTTCCACGTGGGAATTGATCTGGGAGATTCCATAGGCGAGAGATGCAGCAAAGCAATTAGCAAGAGGTGACATGCCGACAAGGATGGAAACGCGGAGACCGAGTTCGTGACGTTGATAGAACAGGGACAGGTAGTAAGGAGCGCCGGCACCGAAAGCAGCTTCAAGAATGCCAAGAGCTGCTCGGCAAGCACAGAGACCGGCTAGATTGGTGACAGTTCCAGTGCAAGTTGCCACAACTCCCCAACTAGTCAAACATTAGCTCCATGTAGGAAAAACGGCATATGAAGATATGACTCACAAGAGACAAAGACAGGCGACATATATATGTGCCGGAAGGAGCTTCCAGAGAAGGGTTGTCCATTCGAAGACAGTATAGCAGATGTAGAACGAGTTCAGTACCCAGGTCCACTACCAAAGTCAACAGTCCGCTTAGTATCCGTTCTTGGTGGGGGTTCATACCTGGGAGTCGCTTAGATTAAGGTAGTCCTGGGCTCCAGCCGTTTTCGCGTTACCAATGTTCCCGCGATCGAGATATGAGAGGACGTAGAGAACGCAGATGAGCGGAAGGAGATGTCGATCAAGCTGCAGAAATGTGTAAATAGAAGCAGTTTCATAGACTCAGTTGCGCACTAACCTTCCTCTTGACTTGACTCGACATTTTCTCAGATACAACAATAGGGTTGTCTCCGGAGACCTTGCCCTCTGCTGCCTCGAGGTGCTGAGAGTCGGCCATCTTCGTGTCAGTCATAGTGTTGTTTGCAACCTTGAATAGGAACCTGAAGAAGTTGTGATGGGAAGGATGGTATTGGAACAAGGACAGTCATGCCGTGTATTATAGATACTAGCCCCAGGGCCCGAGCCATGTTTTAGTGCTGGTTCACCGACAGCGGCGACATGGAATGCTCATCCGTCCTACCATATCCCTGGAAATTTCCCCGCGTCCCCCGCGTTTACCCCGGAGCTAGGAAAACCTTGTTCTTCGGAAATTTCGGTCTTGGGCGACTCGGGAATTTCGGGATCACAACAATATTAAATGCCAGGTGGCCCGGCCCGAATGATGATCAACACATCTTGCCTCATTGAAATCATCCCCCTCTTTCAATGTCTCACCTACCCGTGTAGCGTAGTGGAAGTTACAAGCGGAAGGTTGACCGAAAGACACGACATTGTGCCGACTTCTGGAAGTTGATGTGTACTGCAAGGTTACGCTATGTAGTGAATCTATAATTCTAGTCAGTATTGAATCGTAGCTGGAAGCAGCTTCCTCCTGCATACAAGCGTTTCTTTTCTGGCCATCGATCGCTATAGAGAGCGCATATATGTGCGACAGTCAAGTACGCCTTTGAGAGTCTGCATCTCAAAAGGCCAGCATAGTTGATAAATAGTAGTATATCCAGTGTATACCAAATCCCATAAACTAGCAGTATTCCAATGGGTCACAATAGATGTTTTCTAGTTATCCTGTTCTTTTGTTTTTCTTTTTTAGAAGTCTAGTCTTTCAATGCATACAGTCCAAACCAATAGATACCCAGCATTTAAAGATATACGAAGAGTGTCAAAATAGACTATAACGTTACGTTAGGCTAGAAGAAGCTGAATGCTGCAAATATATACTGTATCTCTCTAGATAGTTTAGGTTTACTGCGCAGATGATGCTGTATACTTATCAGACAAATCCCAATATTCTTGGAATCCCACAGCTGAGCAAACGTCCTCAAAAGGCATAATCATTTGTGGTACCTCCTCTTGTTTCGAGATATCCTCCAATGCAGCCCTCATAGACTTGATTCCAGCCGCAAGAAGAGTGAGTGGGTACGCAACGCTGCAATATCCCAAAGCCGCTAGGTCTTTGTATGAGAGAGCGGGTGTCTTGCCACCTTCAATGACGTTGACAACAGAGGGGATTTCGGGGCCGAGATCTAGTCTGGACTGCTTCATCTCCTCAACTGATGTAATAGCCTCGATGACCACGGCATCAGCTCCTTCAGCATAGAAAGCCTTTGCACGCCGGATCGCCTCATCGTAAGAGATGATGTGGGCATCGGTGCGTGCCAAGATGAAGATGTCAACGCCCTCGTTGCGTGCTGCTACAGCAGCGCGGATTCTGGAGACAGCGTCGTCAAAGCTGACCACCTTCTTATCCTTGGTGTGACCACATCCTGTTGGTCGGGTATTATTATCATAACACATCTTGAGGATGAGAAGAGGAAGGACACTTACTCTTAGGACTAACTTGATCCTCGATCATAATCCCAGCAGCGCCAGCCTTGGCATATCCTTGAACGGTCCGTCTCACGTTGACCTCGTTACCGTAGCCAGTATCGCCATCGACCATGACAGGAACATCGACAACTCGGCACACTTCCATGGTTCGATGCACCATCTCAGAAAAGCCGAGGTAGCCAGCGTCTGCTAAACCATGAGACGCACTAACGGCGTATCCGCCGAGGAAGACCATCTGAAAACCAGCTTCCTCAACTAAACGAGCTGTAAGTCCATCCCATGCAATGGGGTGTTGGACGATCTTGGTGTTATCTAAGTGCGCCTCGACCATCATCTTACGAAGTCTGGTCGCTGTCTCACTGTACTTGGCACCACGCTCAAGTGGGTAGGGAGAGTTGGGAATCTGGTTCTGGCCGCCATTGGCAATGGCCTTCTTGAGTGACTCGACTGATGGCATATTGAAGATATAAGTTTGTGATTGGGAATCTTTTGCTTTGGGTAGGTAAAGTATCAAAAGGAACAAGAGAGCCTGTAACTGAAATAACCTCCAAGCTAATCACCTGGACGGTAAATATATATGTCTTGTAACAGCGACTTGGAATAAATGGGTCTGATTGGGGAGGGGCTTTCGGGCCATTCGGGAATTTCGGAAATTTCGCTCGGGATACTGCCAATCGAGCTTCTCCTCCACAAAACAACTCCGGTCCGGCAATCCGCACAGTCACCCCGCATTCCAGTAGCGTGGTCGAACACGCTGTAAAAAGGAAAGTTTAGAAGACAGCAGAGAGACTGAAACAACAGTAAAAGGGATACACATGGAGAGATTAAATAGAAGTGTAACGAGTTGCGTAGAATTTAGGTTAACGTAACAGTTATAATTACCGGAATAAGAATATTACATTAGATAAACGTTCTCCTTCTTCAATACGAAATAGTAACTTTATAGTCATCATTCAACCATAGGAAAGATACTGGCCCCAATCAGTGACTGTAGAAAGGTCTCTGTATCCAGCTCGGCAATGAAGTTCTCCCATTCCAGCGCTGAGTTATCTGTCTCGGGCCATCTCTCATTCTCAGTGTAGCCAGTCGCAGATGACCAGGGAAACGATTGTTGGTTAGGGAAATCTGTTTGACATTGGTCCCTAAAAGGTGTTAGAATAATCATCGTGCAAGGTTTGCAACAGAAAACAATTACCTTTCAGGAATTAGCTCAGGTTGTGTCTGCGGCATTGGAGAAAGGTGGCCCAACGCTTTGAGAAGAGTGTGGGACTGGCGGTTCTCTCTTGGCCCGATGGTGAGAGAATGGATGGAGACGGACTGGGACACTTTAGGCTGTTGAATGTCTCTCATAAGACCACGAAGTAGAATAGAATAGCGAAGTGCTGGGTGAGCTGCGTCTATGCTACAGCCTTCCAGAGTAACGACAGCATCCTTCAGGGTTGCAATAAGGATATTTCGGTAATCTTCACTTGGTATGCTAGTCCGGAGAACCTGTAATGTTTAGTTCAGCTACTGGACAGTCGCCAGTGTAGGGATGAGAGTCAATTACCTGTATGAGAAAAACCGCAGCAAATACAATTTTCATGTAGTATCGCGAGCTTGCATATCGCAGCGAACCTTTCCTCTGCGGTGAATGGACATATAATAGCACGCGGAGCAAACCTTCAGCTGCATCAATGGATTGCTCTACGTAGTAAGCGAACGAGTTTGACGCGAATTCCCAATGGTTGTCAAGTGCATCGGTCAGGTTCCGACCTGTGCCAATGGAGCTGTCTCTTTGGCCGCCTGGTAGTTTCAGATAGGTTCCGAGTGCGATAGAGAATTCGTAAAGCCGAAGGTAATCGAAATCGAGTTGAAGAATAAGTCGCGATAGGTCTGACATACCGCTCTCGCTGGCTACAAGGTCTGGTTAGTATATGGCATTTATCAAGCACAGATACGCCTACACTCTATCAAGTCAATAAACTGGGATCTCCAGCCATTATTCAATGTATCAAAGTGTTGAAAAAGGGTAATAAGACGCGATGGCATCTCAAAAGCTTCGGGCCTTGGCTCGATAATCCCATCACATGTCGGCGGGTGCAAGACATGTTGCGCTTGAGCAAGAAGCTTCATCAACTCGACAAATGCATTATGCGGGCGATCGGAGATGCCCAGACTGAGATCAAGATCAATTCCCGTGTCCCTGCTGGATATTGCGAGTCTCTCGTTACGTTCGCGAAAAGCCTTGGAGATCTGGCCGAGATCCACGTCATCAAAGGTCATAAGCCCCGGACGACTCAGGCGACGACCAAGAGATTGTGACATGATCAAGCAGCTGAACAGAGTTACCAAATACCGGTTCGAGCTCTTGGTAATGGGACATATTCTTCGGTTGGGGGCGATGGATCGGAGAAGAAGGAAGGCATTGCCCACATAGGTCCTGATCCCAGTCAGTATGTATTTTTGTCAGAATATCACCTCTGTACGTACCATGATACTTGGTCAGTCCGAAAGGCAGGCTGCAATATGACGTCGCTAACAAATTTGCTAGATGACGCCGGGTTGCCAAGCTGTTGACTGTTGTTCTCGACCATTGCGTGGATGGGTTTAGGCAACCACTCAGCCAACATCAATAGTGTCTCAACAACAGATAGAACAGATTTGGGCCTGACTCCGTCAAACACAACCCTCGAAACCTGTTGTCTCGTCCATTGCCAAGACGAGTTATGTATATCACAGCTTCTTTCATAGCCCCCCACAGCACACTTGGGAAGGTGGCAATATCGACTCGAGACAGTAATTATACACCCAAGAAGGATATCATCATCCTCGAACAAAGACCGTAATTGATCTGGATCGGGATTCGCTCTTGTGAAGCAGATATAGTAATTATCCGGAAGGAAGGGGAAGAATGGATAGAGATTTCGAAAGAAGAAAGACACCAAAACTAAAGCCTCGTTCGGTGTGACAATATGTTCATAGAAGAGCCTGCATCGAAAAGTTGACATTGAATCTTGAATATGTGGGTTGTCGCACGGAGAGGGAGGGGATTGAGCTCGGCCAGAGGTACTGTGGCCATCTATTGCTCTCAATGTCGCGACATCTTCGTTGTTATGGGTCGAAGGGGTGTGGTCAGGGCCAGCTGTAGAGGTGGCTTGGCCTAGGTTGGAGCGTAAGGTTGCATCATCGTCGTATCGTGTCGACGCGCCTGACAGGTACAAAAGGGCATCGGCCGATGTGCGAATATTCAACTCATCGTGAGCCTATCGAAAAACGTGTTAGTAAGAGCGCCGCTAAATTGAGAAGCAATGAAGGAACGGACACTCGTTTCTGGTGAAGGGGACTTCTCCGGAGCTGAAAGACGGGCTCGTTTTTCACGAGCCCTTCTAGTACGCGTACTTGTATCATAGGTACGTTTTTTCGGCTCGAAGACACATTCACGGGAATCCCTGGAGTGTAAGACTTAGCCGCAGGCAACTCGGCAGACCTCTCACTTACTTGAGGCATTGGATGCATTTACTGCCGGGGCTGCGGTCCTCTATGATACATCGGACCTTTCGGGCCCGACAAGTTGCGCAAGCTTTAAATGACCGGAGAGTCGATCCTGGGTCTTGAGTTGTTGTTTCGGCATCCTCATTATTAAGTGGATTGGACATTATGCTCGGCGGGAGAGGTAGAAGGATAAGCGTGGTATGGAAATTTCGGAAATTTGGGGGACTTGTCACCTACAACTGTCGCTGCTGTAGCTAGACTAACTTCTTACCCCGCACTCTTCCCCTGGTTGGCAGGTGGGTGACAGAAGAAATGCCCCTTAAGGTTTAGGGTACTATAATAAAGTAGCCTAAGAGCTATTCTAAATTGGCATAAAGTGATCAACTTATTTCATCTCTTATAATTACGGCGGTCACTTCTTTTAACACCCCGACGGTTAGTAACGCTATACCTAATCTTTTAGAGCGAAATCGGGATCTATATTAACCTTGCAGGCACTGCTTTTTAGTAGAAGAGGTGTTATTTAACATTTATCAGTATTGTTGTAATACTCTGCATAGAGGCGATACAGAGTCTTGAACATTATCCTATAGACAAGGCCTTTTACTTTGGTCACACAGGCCTCTTGGGAACGACTAATATGCTGACGTATAAAAACAAATGCGGGGTTAATTCTGTTGCTTCTTACAATCACATAAGACTTTACACTTAACACCTCTGCATCATGGCAGACACCCTTTGTGCCCAATGCGCTTCCTGGCAACAATCCTTTGCAAAAGCCAGTCCAAAAGAAATAGAGGGCAACCGCTTTCCGAACTGGGCGGTTGTGAAAGCATCGGCGGATCAGGGCTGCTTACTATGCCAGATCGTGTACCAATCTCGCTATCACTATTTAGACAGTACAGTCCAGAAAAGTTCGAGTCCAATTCGGGTTGACATAACAACTATTGAAAGGTATCCTTTGTTTGTCAGGTGTGAAGATCTTTGGATATCTTATCCATTGCCTATTATCGCCAGCGAGTCTGACGAGAGGCGGTTCAACGACTACAAAGAGAGATGCACAAGTATTCTTGATCCTACGGCACCCGGGAGTCTTGAGAAGATCGCAAACATGACTTCTGAATGGCTTCAGGAATGCCGCCAAAGTCATTGTCGTTGCGGACCCTCCAGCAATGCAGGCCAAGAAAGAATATTACCAACGAGACTCATTGACGTTGGGTTAGATACTAAAGACCCGAAGCTCATCAACCCCGAGAAAGACCTATTGGATTTTGAATACTTGATACTCAGTTACGCCTGGGGCCCAGCGGGCAACTTGGCAAAGACTACAGCATCGAACCTGCAAGACATGAGGCAGTCTTTGCCTTGGGAAGATCTACCCAAAACGGTTCAAGACGCCATTCTCCTAACACGAAAACTGGAGGTTAGGTACTTGTGGGTTGATGCACTATGCATTCTGCAAAGCGAGGGTCCCGATGATATGAAACATAGGGAGGATTGGTCCTACGAAGCTGAAAGATTTGGACAATATTACCAGAACGCCCTTTTAACAATCTCAGCAACCGGAGCAATATCCTCCCAAGAGGGGCTGTTTTTGCCAAGATCCGACCTGATACTGTCACCAAAGTCCCTGACGCTTCAACATATCAATTTGACGTTACGATCGTTAATACCCAGTTGGGAATCCGAGATGGAATTTCCTCCCCTTGCATCTCGGGGTTGGGCGTTGCAAGAGAGATTCCTATCTAAGAAAATATTGCACTTTGGGACAAATTTGATTCTCTGGGAATGTCATGAATCCCGAGCGACAGAGCTTGATCCTGGGGGATCAGACCCTAGGGGACTAGACCAAGGATTTGAGTTTAGTTCTTCAAACTTCCTATCCATATTCCAGAACCTCGGGAGCGAAGGGCTATCACTTGACCTTCTTATGGATCAGTGGCTAGAATTTGTCATGGTGTATTCTCGAGCAGAGTTTTCATATTATTCGGATAGACTACCCGCATTATCTGGAATCGCAAGCATTATTCAGAGCAAAATTCAGAAGACCTATATCGCAGGCTTATGGGAGCCAGGATTTATACGTGGTCTCACGTGGCTCACTGCTGCACCTACAACTGATCAAGATTCAGAGGCAGCGAGGTTAGAGATAGTGGACAAACAACTTAACGTGCCTTCTTGGAGCTGGGCAGCTAGCCGGCAACCTGTTGCCTTTCCAGATTCGGATCATTGGCAGACACTGTGTAAGATAGAGGAGTGCATTGTCGAGTCAAAAGGGTCCGAGACTTCAGGGCAGCTGCTTAGCTGGCGATTGAGACTTTGGGGAAGCTTTTCAATATTGACTCTGTCCGATATGCGATTCAAGCGTTATGAAGGCAGCATGTTTAACTCCTCCTTCGGGAGGGGTCCCACGAACCTATATTTGGACGGTATTATCTGCTCCCAAATCCCAAACATGCCTTGTCCATGTCTGCTGATTGGGACTGCAAATGGGATTAGTATAGATGATGAAGATACTATGTTGGGGTACATCCTTGTGCTTCAGTCAACAGGAAAGATATCAGATTCTGTTGAGGAGTATAAAAGGATTGGGATACTGGAAATGCGTTTTAGTCGTTGGAAGGATGGAAGTCAAGAGGTGAGAACAATACAGCTGGTTTAACCTATGCTCTTGAGAGTAAGTCACAGCCTCCCAGCAAGTCGATTCCCTAATCGGCTAGTCAGATTTGATGACTAATGACCACATAAGGATGTAAGCTGACGAGTTACTGTTTAACAACCCCTCTTTCTTTTATTTCTTGAGCTAGAATATATTGTTTACGTCGATCTGTTTTTCTTTTTCAAGACCTCTCTTAGCTTGGACGTAAGCTAGCGCTCTTCTTTGAGTTAGTCTCTCAAAATGATGATCATTCACGAAACCTTGACATCACTGATTACACCCACCCTCTTAGCTCAGATCGCAGAGGGCCTTCTCCCGTTCTCCAAAACAGAGGACCTCAATTTCTCTGACGTTGAGTCCAAAGAAACGCAGAAACACTTTCAGAATGTCTGCAAGTCGAGCAATGCCAAATCAGCCCTCATCGCTCTCAGCCAACTCAGTCCCGATGCAACCTTTCCAGACTTAGACCTGATGACCCTTCTTCCACCACCTACTGCAAAGGACTTCCCGCAACAGTGCTTCGGTCTTCAGCTTCTCCTTGACCAGGCCTCTCGGATCCTGTTTCCTGGCATTGATGCGCGTTGGCAGTCTGGATATTTTGGACCGCTCGGAAGACAACTCGCTGGGCAGTGGTATGCTTTACCAGTGAAACAGCGTCCGTATAAGTGGCAGAGATGGCAGGATATGGGCGTGACGAGTTTCAGTTATTGGGTTGCTACTCAAACAATGTGGGCTGCTCCTTTTCTGCACGCGGAAGATCTGGAAAGCCAACAGATTGGCCTGGACTTGTCCGACGAGCTGCGCCGAGCCGTTGAGCATCACACTGGGAAGAAAGACCTTTACCGCGAGACAAGGGATGTTACCTTGAAGGATGACCTTCTCTTCCTACGCGAGGTTGTTAAAGGTCCGCCAGTCGATGAGGGCGAGTCTAGTATCAGTTTACGGAACTGGGCATTCTGGTGGTGTATGATTTTAGACGCTCACTGGCCAATCATCAAACAATTTGGCCGGTATCCATACCGGAATGCCATTCTTGGAAGGGCCAGCACAGAGGAGGAGAAAGAATGGTTGGACGATACTGGTCATTTTGGCGAAGCGTCACCTGAAATTGCAGAGAAGATTCGAAAGGATGTGGAGAATGGACAATGGAAACCGCTAGGCCAGGAATTGACCAAAGCTTGATTACAGGTATCTGATGGATGACTGGACAGCACGCAGTCATTAGACTACTTTAGATAGACATGATAGCTTTTTCTATGTCTCTTAGACTTCAGAATAGCATAAATAAGCTAGATAGGTATCTCCTTGAGGTCCTCATGAATCTGTTCCAACATACTAGGATACCTCGCCTTGTAACCCATAGCTGCAGCACGATCTCCCTTGATAAGCATGTTCGCCGCAATAAGATGCTTGACTTCTCCTTCGCCAGCCTCTTCGAAGGGAACATTCTTGGGCTCCGGGCTTGGGAGGACCCCTCTTGCGTGCATAGCCTTAGCAAGTTGAGTTGCCAAGTCCTTCCATGCGACGCGGCTTGTTTCAAGCATATAGTATCGACTGTATGGTGTTCCCTCCGCTGGACCTTGAGCTGCGACATCGGAGATTTTGATGAGGAAGTCAACGAGGTCGAGGACGTGAGTCTGAAAAGGTCAGTGAAGGTATGTGAATGAGAAATTGAGGGCGACTTACCGTGCTTAAAATCGCTGTTCCATCACCGACATAAGGAACAAACCCGAAGGCCTTGGCATAGCCAGTCAAGAGACTATATCCAACACCCATAGTCTTCACTCCAGCACTAGCTCCACCATAAACAACCGAAGGGCAAACGATCCAAGTTTCAATCCCCTCGGCTTGCAGAACAAGCGTATCAGACTGTCCATTAAACATGTCCTTATGAATAGCTCGAATATCATCCTCATTCGCGTCATTCCACACTTTACTGTCCGGGTTGAAATTTCCCGACGTTCCATAATCGATGAAGTTGCCTGCTCCACTGATATGAATTATTTTGCCTTTTGTTGCACGGGATTGTTGGCCGGCGATAATGCCGGCGATAGGCTCGGAAGTGAAAGAGTTGCCTGCGTTGACGGCGATGTCGTGTTCTGCGCTCGCGGTTTTGACTTTCTCGAAGTCGGTGAAGTCACCGGTGATAATCCGGTCGACATTAATAGTGTTTTTGAGGTCGGGGTTGGTGCTTCGAACGTAGGCGGTTATTTGCCAATCTGGATGGGCTTGCTTGAGGGCTCGAGTGTAGGGTACTGATGGGATTGTCAGTGAAAGATAGAGGATCCTGAACATTTAAGCGTACCGCCGACGAAGCCAGATGCACCGAAGACAATTACGGAAGGCATTTTAGCGACTGGTTGATTTGGATGTAGGTTGATAGTGGTGAAGTCGAGATAGTTAGTTGTGCTGAGATGAAATTGAGAGTAGCAATTACTTGAGATGTTCTAGCTCATTATATAAAGTCTGGTCCACGTTGAAGCTATCACTAACACCGTTCTGCTTAGTCGTGCACTAAAACTTATTTCCAATCACGGAAGATAGATGGCCATTCCCATCATATTCCCATCTCCATAACGTGGACGCTATCCTCCATCTAGAGTAGGGACACTCCAGACATGCGAGTCCATTGACGCTGAGTCGCTGACAGAGATAAGCCACAATGACCGGGGTGTGTTGTGTAAGGCTTAGCGTTCTGAATTGACCCAATCTATTGCTTAGCGATAACGCTTTGTAAAGTCAGCTTACAGACCGATACCCACTTACACGGGTATCGGCACAGAACTGCCCAATTGTCAATTGCGGATTTGTTGTCAGCGAAACTCACCGAGTTCGATTGGCTGTTTTGTCTCACTCAAGCTGTCCATCCAGTATGCACAATAATAATGTTACTCATCAGCCCGTGTCGCAATGGAAAATGTCACATGACCTTATTTGCAGACAGCTTCCGAGCAGCTTCCGTCTCATGTTCCATCACCAAGATGATCCACTATCCTGGATCATCGTGAGGCGAAAGAAATGGCTGCGCGAACAATGCGCCTATAAGCGAATCCTTTTCGGAGTCCGCAATCTGGATTATTCCAGAAGGATCGTGTCTGGCCAATTAGATTGAATGAGCTTCATTTAAGAGTTCGAGCAACAAAGGAATTCTCGCATCTCGGAAGTCTTGAACCTCCGAGTAGATGACGAGCCAATCAGATGCTGAGAAAAGTTCCATCAAGTTCAGGGTACCTGTTCCTGCGCCCACTCCTGCCTGTGAATGTGTACCTCAGCAAAGTCAAAGACACCGCCCATGGAAAAGTATTTCGTATCGTATCCTAATTGCAATTGGGAAATGCATCCTTTGCCGTGTTTGCCGTTTATCGTCCCCTTGCTTATCAGACACTATTCCCGTTTAAGACTGCGTTGGAGGGTCCACCTCCGTCTGGCTTCCGTGTCGCTTTTTCAAGTGACCAATCGTAATGATTACGGATTCTGAGGCGCTGAGAAGGATTTCCAATCCTGGTAGTGGAGCTTTGACTTAGCTGTTCACGCACGCCAACAACATGGAATCCATCGTGAGGCAGAACAAATATGTATATATAAGGATAACTGTTGTAGACAATCTAATTTCTATCCTCATCATTCCAATCAAGCATTCTCTTCGCTCCCAGACATCCTCAGTACAACAAGAACAACTCATCACAACAACAACACCAAAAACACCATCAAAATGTCTTCTGAACAATACCTCGCCGGCAAGACTGCCATCGTCACAGGCTCATCCAAGCTCAACGGTATCGGAGCCGCAACAGCCCTTTCGCTTGCCAAGCACGGTGCCAACGTAAGTTTCTTCTCTTCCAATCGCCAATCTCATACTAACAGTCCCAGATCGTTGTCCACTATGCTTCCAGCGCCGAGGCCGCCGAAAAGGTCGTCCAAGAAGTAAAAAAACTTGGAGTTCAAGCAATTGCTGTCAAAGTAGATTCCTCATCGGAATCCTTCGGCACAGATATCGTCAAAGCAACGCTGGAAGGTTTAAACACGCAAACAATCGACATCGTTGTCAACAACGCAGGCCAAGCAACTTTCCACCCCGAAATCGCCGCAGTACCAGCAACAGCTTGGGATGACATCTTCCGCACCAACGTTCGAGGCCCATTCCTCCTCATCCAAGCCGCTCTTCCTCACATGCCTCGCGGCGGCCGTATTGTCAACATCGGCAGTATCGCAGGCAAACTCGGCATCTCCCCGCTGACTGTGTACGGTACTTCCAAGGCTGCGTTGACTTTCATGTCGACTGCTATGGCCGGCGAATTAGCGGGCAAGGGCATTACCATCAATGTTGTCTCGCCTGGCCCCACTGCTACGGATATGACTATGGAGGGTACGCCGATTGGAGAGATTTTGAGGAGTCACCAGGTTGATAAGAGGGAGGGTACACCGCAGGAGATTGCTGATGCGGTTTTGTTTGTTGCTAGTCCTGCCTCGAGCTTTATGACTGGGCAAGTTATTCCTGTTGATGGAGGAATCCATATGCCGTAGACGAAGGAAGAATTATTCATAATCGATAGTTGTAGCAGAAAAAGAATTTATACTTTTGTGCTTTCGTGTTTTTTCGGTTTTCTTTTTTGTGCTCAAAACTTAATTTGAAAACCGAACAGTCCTTCTCTCGTTTGTACAATAGACGAAAAATAGGACATCGTCGCCTTGAGGTCTTACGTCTCGGCATAGATGTTAACCTAGTTTTCGAACCATATTTCAGGCAAACGGTCATCCATTCTCTCGTCAAAGAATCTTGACTGGATTCTCGGAGCGTATGTTCCTCTTCCCGTATCATCAGGCATGGCAGACCGCCGTCTAGCCCAAAAGTCTTGCCAGCGCTGCGACCGTCTGGTTCTTCGCGCCGCCTCATCATACGTTGCAGCCTCGAGATCGAGAGCAACCAGTTGTTCAACCTCCGGGAAGTTCTGAGGGGACTTGGGATATAATCGTTGGTCGTCAAAAAGTCCCCATGCTGGCTGTCGATAGATTTGAACTTGACGCATAAATGGCTTCTGCCACAACTTTTAATAGCTATTCCTGAGGCAATGGACATGGAAAACAGAACCGAAGAAGACGATTGCGGATTGTGGATGGCGTCTCAAGAGGTCTTCCCAATGGGTACCCGATAGTGCGTCCCTCAAGCGCCCGTGCTCAAATCTGTCTTGAATCAGGATCCATGGCCGAAATATCTGCGTCTTCCCTATCAGGTCTCTCAACCACGTCTTGAAATAGTGTTTCCATGAATCCGCCTTGCTCAAATTGCTAATGATGCCGGTCAGAAGATCTAGTCCACGGCCAGCCAGCTCGTCCAAGATCTGGGGGCGCCTTTTGGTTCCGATGTTTAGATCTTTGAAGTATTCATGTGCATCGAAAAATAGGCTATCGGGAAATATGAGCTCGCGGCCATCCCCCGTAGTGCTTGGCAACCATGCGTCACCGCAATGCGCAAACACAGCACCGTACAGTGTTTTGTAGTAATCATGCGCGGAGTAGAAAGTCAGTATATCAGGTGCATTCGATCCACCAAAGGCGTTGAAGTCCTTGACTAGTGGGTCATACGAAGGGTCGGACTATCGCCCAGCGATGCAGTAGATAAGGCAGACCAGCTCGTATCTGACGAACGCGCGCAGAAGACGATACCCCTCAGAACGTGTCAGGCTTGTAAACGACACTAGCCTAGTGTCAAGCTTTCGACGTCTAAACTAGCTCCCAGTTCCCCACTTGAGATCCGGAAGACCAAGGTAGGCACGAGGGGGATATTCACTCGTTGCCTTTGACAAATAGTCTTCGATCAAGGTGATGATCCGACTAACCAAGGGGTGTACCGATCGAAGATGAGAGATGCCAATTGAGCTTTTCAGTGTACCTCCCCTCTGATGACTTGTTATAGACCGGATCCTGATCCTTGAATTGACTGGGCACCAATACCATTTACCGCGCGGCATGTCTCTGGTGATTGCAAAGATGTCTTTGACAACATTCCCTTCTTTGTCATCCACAATGAGGTTCCGCAAGATACGGTGCAGAATCCTGGTCTCGTATCGGTTGAAAAGAGACTGCATGAACGGGTATGCCTCGAAAAGAGACCTGTGGCTGGGTTCAGTTCCGAGCTGAACGATGATTTCCTCCTGGATCAGTGTTGGGAGACGCTCCAGAAGGTTCGCAGGTGAAGACATTTTGTTCTTGGGCGAGGGAATGAATCTCGGCGTGCAAATAGCTTGTCTCTACGAGCGGACTTTCGGGTTCTATTCTGCGATATTCGGTCTAATCGTGTTGGTCCTTCCTTTTCGCGGCGGCTTTTGGGCTTTTGCGTGGTAGTATATGCGGTGTTTCCTTGACTGGTGGCAGAATGTAGTGGTGAAGAAGTTAGGTTGTGTGGGAGTCTTTGAGGAGGGAAGGCGGCAATATATGCAGCTGCAAAAGCTTAATGAAGGCGCAGAGATTTTGCCGAAAGAGAGTTTTGTTGATGCAACATGTTGGAAATGCCAGACGACAAAGGTAATCCGTTTACTTGCAGATAAGAAAGCTGCTGCGTGAGTCATCCCTCCGGCAGCGAATTATAAGTCCGAACAAGCCATAATTATTGCCTGGGGCAGGCTTTATAGACCTCCTGAAATGAAAACCTCTCTGGTCGGAGAGTGATACTGTTGAACTCACCGCTGCTTGATGAGCAACGAGCTGCCTGAGGTTGCAAGCTCGTAGGCATTAACCTCAGAGTGATAATGGAAAGCGCGATGGATTCTTTGTTTCCTGACAGACCATGTTGCATCTAAGCATACCAAACCATTTGGCGTGTTAACAAATGGATGCGAAGACTATTCATGTCCATTGTTGAGTATTGGGTGGGGATGTATTTTGTGTGGCAGGTTTTGATCTCCATGGAAGAAAAGGATGGTGAAGAGGAAAGAAGGGCAAGTAAGGCTTTTATATTTTTAGGAAAGTAGAAACCTTGTGCTAGAGCAGGGCAAAGGGTAAAAGAAGGTCTCGCGAGCTCGGATTCATGCTCCAGATGTGAAACTTTGTTAAGGAAAACTTTAACTGGTATTATCCCGAGCTCGTAATGTCACCTTTGTGCATGACTCACGATCTGGCCTCTGGCTTGGAGCTTCAATAACCATTTATCATCCCCAACATATTGTCTCAAGCTTATCAGAATAGAGTAGAACCCAAATCGAGACCCTAAGCGCACGTTAGATCAAATGGACTTTTCTTACCGAAACTATCTTATTGAAAATGACTTGAAAAAAGTCCATATGCTTCAATGCTTAAAGTGTCAGATGATGAAAACTTTGCAAACTTCTGCCCCCTCCTTCCAGGCCATTATACCCTTCAGCATCTTCACAGTTCCATACATACTATAAAAAATACCGACCGTACTCATTCGCTGAGCACATGGGGATCTACCTTGTGCACCTCACTCCCTCAGCCCTGGAACTTTGTTGCTCCTCAGATAACCCTTTTACACTGATTGCCAATCTCTGCCCAGAAGACATTGACGATGTAGACGGACTTCTTCCAGAACTCATGTCCTTGGTACCTGCGTATATCTCCTATCCCAGCTGCACAAGATCTACACAAAGCCTTCAATAATGAACTCCACTATATCAAGTGAGAGTAGTAGCAGCCAATAACTTCCACTATATATCTATATAGGCGAGCTCAATAGACCCACTATTTCTGGGTTTTTCCGAGGCGTAAGACCTCAATATACATGTCAAATCAACACAAGAATAATCGTAGATCTTTCAAAAGGCCCACTATGGAACTTGAGCTTCCTGAGCCCAGCGTAGCCTAACAATCTCAGCTATGTTGTTTCGGGGCCTATCACTCCCCGTTAAGTCCAAACTCCGCTGGGGTGGATTGTATTCATACTAATTCCCCCACTTAGGCTGTCTCGGACCTGATAAGTATGCGGAGTTTCAAGGCAGTGATCAATTTAAAAGTAGCTAAGTTAACTACATAAGAGCTCTACCAAGCCGTTTCTGTATAGACATCCACACTCGATTCATTGGAAGAGATTACGAGAGTACTTCTTCAGTGACTCGGCGCACTCAGTGTTTAAGCATGCCTCAATTCAATGCTCCTTTCAATCATATCGCCCTTTCGGTCCCCGATGCGGAGGCAGCAGTGGAATGGTACACTAAAATCTTCGGCTTTCAGGTGATTGTACCGACAAGCACGAGAAGAAATACCGATGAGGGTGGTCAGGTCTTAGCATCCAGTGAGTATCCTGTCTGCTCTTAAACAAAGTCTCAAATCATAGGTTCTAACCCGGGCAGTTTATGGTCCGGAACTGAAGGAAATGAAGCTAGCAGTTCTCTCATGCGGCAATGATGTGGCTATGGAGATATTTCAATTTATCGACCCACCATATAACGGTCCTACGACAAGAGTTGATTGGAATCCTGATACTTATACCCGAGGCGGTGTTTTTCACTTTTGTCTTACTGTTCCTGATGTCGAGGCAACAGTCGCTGAGGCTGTTACAGCAGGAGCCAGACGCGTGGGGTGGGGTTATAGAGCCGCTTCCAGGTCAAAAAGCCTGCTACTTGCAAGACCCATGGGGCAATACTCTAGAGGTTCTCAGCTGTACTATTAATCAGCTGTACCTTGCGATGATTGGGAGCGCTTTACAGAGTAAAATATAGGACATCTTTATCAGTTATGCAATGCGTTGGCAAAGGAGTCATAATGCCCTGTGGAAAGTCTGAATATCTGCAAGGCCTTTTATCTGATGATTTTTACCAGTGTACCCTTACAGTTCGCAATCGTGAGGCTATGCTGGATATTTCTAGTGCTTTTCACGAGATCCAATGAAGCCTGGTGGATGCGATCTGGACGGCGTGGTACCTCGCTGAGCTGTCGTATGTAGCTGCGCAGGATAGATGCAGTATCCCTCCTACTGGGATCAGAACGATAGCAGTAGAAAAAAGCGAAACCTTCATCGTGCTGACTAACCAAACTGTTTTGGTCTTCTTCACGAACTAAGTAGCGATCGATGACCTTAGAGGACAGATATGACTTTCCTGTTCCCACTAAAAAGGCTATTAGTACTTCACGTTTCAGTCTGTTGCAAATGTACTTACTATTGCCCTGTAACCAGAAGATTGAAGAACAATTTGAGTCTTCCCATTTTTGAAAGAATGAATGGTCAACCAACCACTCGCCAGTACCAGCCGTTCTGCTTTTGCACTTTTGATTGTGATGACTGCCAACGGGTATGGTGCTCAGGTAATCCATAACTCCAATTCGCTCGGCCTCTTCCAGTATTGCAAGGACCGCGACAACTCCCTCGTCGATTTTCTTCAAAGGCAGCTGTAAGCTCTTCAGCAGGTCACGATGCTCTTTGCTTCTGGTATCACTGGCCTCAGCTTCACAAGCTCGAGCAGCAACTTCCAATTGTTGCTCAAGTGCTTTCACTTCCGAAACACGTTGTTCACCCTTTCCTGGATCAACAAGAGCTTTGAGAAGCCGATGCAAATTTCCTTGCTTTAGTTCTTCGTGTACAAAAGCAAGAAAATCCAAGCAGGCTTTGTAGACACTGACCAGCTTCTCCTCGAGATCTTTTTGGGCAGAGCCAAGAGGAATACTGCTGAGGTAGACTTCTTGGTACACTATGCCGCGTCTGACAAGAGACAGAACCAGATTTGTGCATCCCATGATGGACACGACGTCTGCAGCTTGAGATACATTCACCTAGACCATCCATTAGCTCCGGTGAGTAACCCTACCTGCTAATATTCAGACCTACCTTGAGAACGACTTTCAAGGCATTCCAAATAATCGGGGAAGGTGAAGGTGCAAAGTTAATCGCTATGTCGCCGATGGTTGTCAAGCACGAGGTCACTCTACTCGTATAATCCCTCAAGACAACAACACGCCCATGGAGCTTAAACTGCAAGGCGTCTTGATTATGCTTCTCCTCACTGCTGCGAACTAGATCCACTAGTTCTGTGAAACGATTGGCGCTTTCGGACCACTTTCCAAAATTTTCGTCAATCCATTTCCGGGTACTCTCTTCAGCCGTAATATAAGCCTCTTGCCACAGGTCTAATTGTGCTTCACAGTCCTTCCTCAGCCGAGAAGTCCCTGGTACGGTGGACCGCGGTTTGTTATCGATAATGGCAGACGGTGAGGTATCCGTCTTTATTGGTCCAGGAACGAGATCACCAGTAGATTGTGGTGTTGAGGCGCATTGATGTGCAATTGTCGAGCTCGGCGGCAGAGTGCCATCCGCTGTAGCAGTATTCCCTGTTTCTTTTGAGGTCTGGACGTCTATGGGTTGCCTTTTACCTCGACCTTTGAAGCAAGAGGATAAAACTGATAGACAGCCCTCACCGGGTTCTTTGGGAGCCGACATAACCCATAAGACAGACGTTGAGGCATATAAAGAAATGTCGGGAAAGGATAGGTCTTAGAAGAGGAAAATAGCTATTCAATGAATTATTGTTACTTGTTGTTTTTCTATTGTTATGGCCAATGAGATGATTCTTTCTCATGCTGTTTAGTCATATTATCCGAGCGTCGCCAGCGAAGCAAATTCAGGTGGGGCTGGCCTGAGACCTGCATGTATGTATGGCCATCCAAAGAAGAAGCTGAGGAGAGCAGAGACAACTGCCACCCGGATGAAGGCACTGACCCCCAATGTCTATTAGTTGAAAGCTAGCTAGTAATTGCCCCTAAGTACCAAATGCGCCAGCGAACAAGTTAATACAACTGCTAAATTGTTAAACTACAGAAAAGAAAATCCAGAGAAAATCCAGTAAAACGTTCTCTTCGCATTCAGTTTTATGTCTTGCATCACTAGATTGAATTAGAATTTTATATGTCCTCTTCCTGGACCGGATTAGGAGAGTTTCAAGACGCTTCATCTCAGGGGGATATACTGCAGGTGTGCGTGCGACGGTATTGTATCTTAGGGTGTAAGTATGTGTAATAGGCATATGGATCGGCTATTGAAGCTGGTCAAATTTTTTCAGTATCAGCCTTAGTCTGTGGTGAAGCTGGATGCACTCAGACGTATGGTATCTGTCACCACAGCACAGGAAATGCTGGTCAGGCAAACAGGGGTATTCGGGTGGCCGCTTGGGCACAACTTTTGCTTTCCTGCACCCATACCCAAGCCCAGATTGACCGGGGTGGTCTAGCTATTAGGGCTGGCGCCTACTGCGCAACAGGCTCAAATGTATGGGTTGATAAAGTTGTTTTCACTTATCAATGATTAGACAAAACTCTTGTAGGAAAATGCTGCTACGTTGAAATAGACTACATAATCAGTGGCTTGCAGGACTTCTGTATTTAATAGGCATAGTGGGCAAGTAGAGTCAGGGCCAGATGTCAGCAAATGTGGTACCCTGATTGGTCGAGCATCTTCCCCGCGCGGTTCAATTACCAAAGTGCATCCTTCCCGTCAATTGATATCTGGAAAACAAGGCTGTTAAAATCCTCTTCGGTACATATGCTTAATTCAGTGGACAGAGCTCGATTTAAGACCAGGGATCCTTTGCGTTTAGGTTTTTAAGCGAAAGTAGAATGTCCTAGCGCTTACCTTAATTTCTTTTCTTAGCTAAGTGCCTAGAATAGATCCACTCTTTCAATTTCGCATCATATGGACTTCCTCACGTTTTAATTCAGTTAAAGAAGTTAAAACCAGCATTTCTCTAATAATTAGTTATATGTAGACGTTAACGTGCTAATTCTACGGTGATACTGGATGGACGCGTTCTTGGGCTTCTGTAAGAATGACAGGTCGGATGTCTTCACCTGAAATTGGTAGTGGGGCCAGATTGGTCGAAGGATTCAGGGGGCTGCGCCGTGTTTGAAGGATCATCCATTATACATAAAGGCACTGTTCCTTGCTGTCATAGATGGATCTCTTCTCCATCTTTTCCTATCACAAACCAAGCCATTCGTCACCATGAAGTTCTCCCTGTTGTGCTTCCTGTCCATCTCATCTTCGGCTCTAGCCGCCTTCCCTCGCGGATTTGAATTGTAAGATCTTAGATCCTCTATCCAACTCACCGCTAATTAGTCCCAGCTCATCCTCTCTTATCCTGCCGCGCGCAAACAACCCCATCAGCGAAGATGGCAACTGCGGATCCAACTCTGACATTAACGCGACATGTCTTGGGTCTGAATTTGGTAACTGCTGCTCTGTGAAAGGCTACTGCGGTAAGACTACAGCATACTGCGCTGAGGGCTGTCAGAGCTCCTTCGGTAAATGCGGATCAGCAAAGTCCGATGGGCAGCTTGTCAGTACTTCAGGATCTTGTGGTATAACTTCCTCGGGTAACAATGTTACTTGCCAAGGGAGTGAGTTTGGAAACTGCTGCTCGGCGAAAGGGTACTGTGGCAAGGTTGATACCTACTGCGGTGAGGGGTGAGTAGAACTGAATCACCTTTAACTCTGAGATATTCGCTAACATATGTGTTCAAATAGCTGTCAAAGTGGTTTCGGTACTTGTTCATCCGATGACAAGTCCTCCACGGCTACCACAGCAACTCACAAGACGGCAACCTTGAAACCAACCTCTTCAGCGGACGATAGCACTTCAACCTCTGAAGCAACCTCTGAAGCAACCTCTGAAGCAACCTCCGACGTAACTTCATCAACAGACGATGTCACTTCTGCTGATAGCACTTCAACCTCGGATGCAACCTCGGAAGCCACTTCGGAAGCAACTTCATCGGCGGACAATGATACTTCTGTCGACAGCACCTCAACCGCCGAAGCAGCCACACCAACAGATGCTGATTCGCCAAGCTCGTCGGTAGTTAACACTAGCGCTGGCACCAAGGCTGGGATCACGGTCAGATTCGTGATTAGCCAAATCGCAGCGATGGGCTTGCTCGCCTGGCTTTGAGACGGAAAGTAGGAAGCCTCTTGTACAAACGACACATGGCACTGTGGTGAGCTGTAGTAATGGAGCAAAGTATAAACTGTACGGGGAGGAGTTTTCTAAGTTGCCTGCAAGGATAGAATAGAGGCAGACTTAGCAACAGTAATAATATGGTACAGATAAAACATAAAGGGCTAAATACACGTTGCCCAACGCGTTCACAATCGTCAATAAATTTCATTCAATGCGCTATCACTACTCGTTGATAACCTTGCGTAGTAAGAATGTCCTGTAGCATCTGTTTTAGAACCATCGTCGATTGGTATCGCAGATGTTCCAAGAACGAAAAATACATCGCTAGGGTAAGTATCTGAAAACAGAGACCCGGTCATCCAGGTAACAGTGATTCAAAGGTATAGATTCTTCGCAACACAGCCACGTATTAACGCCGGATTTATGACTGTCTGAAAGGATCTCTATTCTAACACTTCCCGGGTTACAGGCTGCCCTGTTCAATTGTGTTGGTATGGACTGTACGACTTGATGACTGACCTTCAACAACCTTGAATAGGCTGCCCTGTTAATTGATATGAAAGCTGAAGACGAGAATATCGCTATCGGTCAGATAAGGTTTGTAAAGCTATTTACAGTTTTCACAAGGGCATCATTACTACTTTGCCCACACATGACCTTTTTTTGCCCTACCCTATACATAAGATGAATATCGCTATCTCTTTCTCTACTGTTGTCACGGTTGTTTTCCTTCCACTATCCATTGTAACGAGCATAGAGATTCTCTCTTCAGATGTTCAGGACCACCGCCGTCCCAGTTGACGACGATAAATACTGTGCTAGAAACGGGATGGGCCTGACGGCTAACATAAGGAGTAGTTACATGAGGCTAAAATTGTTACAGTGTTGACCTACAGTGTAAGATGTCAAGAGAAGCGTTTGACGATGGAGATCGCTCCGGCGCCCTTAGATCTAGGTCTTGACCATGATAGATCTTCAACGACACGATTTATATCTCCTCATCTAGATATAGCCAATCCAATGACGAAAAAGAAGCTATGCCCGACCCATTCCCGTGATACTAAATCAAGGATGTGTCAGGAATTCAGCGGGCTGAACCGAGAAAAGGCTACTTGCCAATCGCTTAATGTAGATCATTACCGCTACGTGGTCAGCCCGTTACGTCAGGCAGGGTCACTAGTGCCAGGGCGCTCCAAGATCAGGATGTGCAGTGGCGAATCTCAAATCCGATGGCAGAAATCAGGTTTAAAACAGGGCAATCTAGATTTCCGGTGTAAATCATTCCTCATACTAAAACATGGTAATCCCAAATCTCGATCCCTGGTCCCCATCTGCCCAACACATGCAACTTGTTCCTGAATTGCAGACAAAGCGCAGGTCTAGACCGCGCGGAGACAACAAAGTGGCAAATAATTCCATCTAGTAATAAAACCTGTTGTAAATGACTGCGTGTCTGTTGATTATGCTTTTCCTCATGATATCAATGCCTCGCTTTGCTACATTCCAATGGCTCCCCCAAAGCTGAGGCCGTTGCAGCCATCGCCTTTACCGTCGTCGTCGTCGACTTCTCCTGGAAACCAGCCACCATTGCCTGGTCTAGTGCGCAAGGCTGGATACGTTCCCGCATGCGAACCCTGTCGCAAACGAAAGAAAAAGGTTCGCGATACTGATTGTCTCCCCTGTCTGTGTCAGACAGCAAAGGGGTACGATGGCTCCATTTTAAATGGCAGGACAAAGCTTACTAACGTGGATTCAGTGCGACCGAAGTCGACCCGCGTGTTCAAAATGTTCCCATCGTGGTTTGGAATGCACGTATCTAGACGTAGCAACTGCATCGCCAGGTGGTCCTGGTCAGCTCGGAAAACTGGCGTCGTATTTGAACAGTGAGCCAGCGGTCATTATCGACCTCCTGACCACTCTCCCGTATTTCGAAGCCTTGGAGCTTTTTAACATGCTTCGCGAAATGCCCCGAGGTAGAGAGACATCGGTCGCATCCGAGGCTCGGATTCCTTCCATGCGTTTGCCATCTCTACAACCCGAGAACCTCATCAAAAGCCTTCTACCATCGGATCCCATGATACAAGAGCTTATGGTCAGACACCCCATTGCGTACCCTGTATTGCTACCCATGGCTGTCAGTGACCTTCCTCTCGAAGAGCTGACTTCCCGAAGGCCTGGGATGACGGCGACGCAGGTCTTGCGTGATACAAGATCTCCTTCATCGGCCGACATGATGCTCACGGACGACGAAGAAGCAGAAGATGATGCCCTCCTTGAGTTTTGTAGAGGATTACCGCATTTAACCCCCTTCCAGATTGAGAGTCTCCAAAAGGTCGACCTGACATTGTGGATGGAATTGCCTATTCCCAATGAAACCGCAGTCCGGGTCATAGCTCTCTACCTCAACAACGACTACCCTGTTCTTCCACTTTTTCATGCAGATTTATTTCTTCAAGACCTTTGTCAGAACCGACCCTATTTTTGCTCGGTCCTCTTGGTATCAGCTTTACTGGGTTGGGCGTGTGTAGGCATCCCAGTTGACGAAACATCATTCTTTTAAGCGCTAACTATGAACTTCGGCAGCAAGCGTGTACTTGCATCGATCCAGAAACTGCGTCTTGGAGCCCTCTCCTTTTCGCCGATGCCCAAACTCGATGGAGTCAGCTCAATCCTGACGAGTCCGTCACAATCTCTAGTCTATCTGCTCTGCAATTCATGTGCATGACAGCCATAACGCATGGGCAAGATGACCTGGGATTGGACTATCTCAGACAAGGTCTAGAACTCGGACAGAAAATGGGTATTGTGAATGCTGAGCGAGGAACCCAGGCGAGGTGGCTTACTGGCTATCCTGACTGGATAAGAGCATCGTCGTATGCTGCATGGGGTGCTCACAACCTAGCGTCGTAAGTAGCTTCTCTCCGCCTCAGATTGTATCTAATATGTCGCCAGTATGGTCTCACTCCATTTTCACATGGTGCAAGTTGAGACAGCGCCTGAACTCCCGATGCCGGGAAGTTTTGAAGATGACTCGCTCATTCAAGATGGCAAGTTGAATGTCTCGCGTATCAATGGCCAAATCTTCAAGGCGAGCAGCAAACTGTGGGTAATATCTGCTACGATAGCGAAAAGGTACTATAGACAAAGCAATGCAACCGCGTCTGTGGAGTTTGCCGAGGAAATATACCGGCAACTCCTTGGTTGGGCAGATGAATTGCCTCTAGAACTAGTCCGGCGACCTGGTAGTTGCCACGGTGTGCACATGCTGCAGTAAGTCCTGCACAGCAAAATTTTCATCTTGATTAACTAATGCTTTTCTGTTAGCATTTATCTCCACGCAATCATCGGAGACCTTTTCCGCCCGTTGCTACAGGGTGAATTATCGTTTGCCCCGCTGCGCACGTTCAAAGCAAACAATGCAACTCCACAGACGGCGTACGACGCCTCCATTGGGCAATTGAAGCGGCTTCTGCTCTCGCACCGCTCGGACATGGGACCAGAAGTGCTGTCGATATTCTGGCAGAGTTGCGTCATATACGTCGCAAACGCAGCCATCCATAGCGGAGACGACCAACAGGAAAGACAGTTTTATGTCAATCTCGGTCTAACTGGATTGGAAGAACTATACCTGTCTTATCGTGTTTCTGGTAAAATAGTCAAGGCGATTGCGGGGATGGCAATCCGAAACGGGGTTTTGAACAAGGAGCACGCTATTGACATCCGTCGCCGACTGGGGGAGACTGCAAGGCGCTTTGAGACGGAGCCCCAGGTGGTGGGGAGTTGGATTATTGACTTGGATCTTGCGGTGACGGATCCTGCGGGCGCAAAGGCAAGCAAGCTTGCTGAGGATTTTGATCACATTGGTGGAGACGAGGGGGATGATTAATTTAATTGTTTTGTTATGGTATTATTATCTATCTACCAGGGGGTATTAAAAATAAAAAATAAAGTAAACAAGTCATATATCGTCGTAAAACACAAAGCTAACTCCCGCTAATACATATATCGTGAGGAATAGTGAAAGACAGTGGACAATGGCATGGTTCAGGATGGCCAGCTGAATCTGGTGGAAACGGAAGTGCCCATTGCCTTAGAATGTTTGCGTATGGCGCGCTTTGACTCAACCAAGCTGCAGAAATTACAGAGCCGTGGGCAGCCGGGGGAGCTGCGTCTCCAGCGCGGTGTCTCGGTTACTCCGCATTTGTAGCATCGCTTGGGAGAACCCGTGTTTGTCACAGGGGATCTTGAGCGTCTAGGTTTGGCATCGTCGTGTTTCGTGATTTGTTCTTGAGGCGCGGAGCGGACCATGTCATCGAGAGCTTGCGAGATATTTCCGGCAAGTGTGGCTATATCCGAGATATGACAGTCGTCGGTGGCTGATGCCTTGTTCAAGAAATGGGTTATATCGTAGGACTCGGCCAGTTTTTGGAGGGTATGGGCATCTTGCAGTAGCTGGTTGAATGTTAGTACTGGATGAAATATGTATTCAGTGTTGTGTATAACATACTGTTTGCATTTTGATGGTTTGGTTGGTCTTGTCGCTAGAGTCGACGCTTGTTCGCTGGAAGAAATTGGCGGATTCGACCTGAGCCATGTCCTGTGGAGAGGGGGAAATCATGGTGAAGAGGATGGATGAGATAGCGCTGTTACTCGCTTGTGTGCAAGTTGAAGAATGGTAGAGACTAGAAGCGTGCAAAGGGATCAAGATCAAATTCAGCATACGGATTTATCCATATCTTAACAGAAAAAGCAGATATTGAAAACAGCGGAGATTAGGAACATTCCCACTGTGATGTCATGGTGAGGTTAAACGTGGAGGTTTATATACCAGCCAATCAAGAGATGGCGGATGTCCGCCCTAAAAACTCAACTCAAGGATTCAGAACTCAGGGTTCAGGGTCCACAGGGTTCAAGGTAGCTAGGGGTAAAGTTTGACCAACCACAAGAGAGAATCAGGCGGAGGCTGTCCGCTCCCTCCGACATGCTTCGGCAAGCTTACGTACCTCAGACTGTCCATTTTTACGCCAATAATGAGCTGTCACAACCCAAGCTTCCTCGTACCTTGTAGCTGATATGAAGTAGAGTCAACTCAGCAACTGAGCTCAGTAGGTGATCTCATGTGACAATCAATTCACTGTCACATTTACATTAAATGTCTTTACTAGCTTATGTTTTGAGCATGTTACCCTTGATCATCAATACGGCTAGCCCGGGTACCTAGACTACAGTAGCACCATGCACAGTCATCAAGGATCTTTTTTAGCGCAACTGGAGCACACCATTTCTTTGCAACAGGTGATTAAAATAACATGATTATGCCATGATAACGTTCTTCGAGTTACAGAGAAACATTCATTTTTATACAGCAGTATTCAGTCCATCATCTATTCTTAAAGCATCCTGTTATTCTTTTGCTTCAAGATGGTGAACAAGGGCTTGAAACCTGATTGTGGGCTACGCCCCTCGCCAAGTTACCCCTCAGCGGAGCAAGGGTCGTGTCAGTTTTCAGGGTCTGCTATTCCCAGTCAGGGGGATGCTTCTGAAATGGGGTTTGAATGGGTCCAAGCTCGGCTTGTCAGTCAGGTTGGATGACAAAGAAATCCGACGCTTTTTTATGCGAGTAGGAAACCAAGACAGTACTAGACAGAATAAAAAGGTTTAAGCTATGCCAAATGAGGGTAACATATGAGAGTCTGTATTGAGTATGCTATCTGACTCTAAAATTAAGAGTTCTCATTTTCTAGATCCAGTAGGTTACATGATTTCTTCTGAGCTATGGATAGGTTTAGGGTAAGAAATATAGATACCCATTGTTTGAAGCTCAAGGTTCTCAATGGTGAAATCCGTTGTGAAAATACACTAAGGACCAGTCTGGAAAATCTTATCTGCTCCCCTGCTTATCTCTTTCAGGTCTGCCCAATCGCTGCTACCCGGATACTGACCGGTTGAAAAACTGCTGGACAGCAGTGCTATATACGACTAGACTGACCGAGACTTGATACCGTACGATTTGTGGAGTACCCCAGGCCAAGCATCAACCTCCAAGCCATTCTTTTAGAATTCTGTGGCGGCCACTCGGAGCTGCAGAAACCTTCATGTGCCAATCATTACCATTTCGGCAACGCCTCGTCCCGCCGCTACCTCCGAGGATGGAAAAAGATAATGGGGCAGCAAGAGTAGTCCATACTTTTGCCACAGTATTTATTTGCCACAAGAATTTATCGGCCTGTGAACAAGATGTAGCGAATAAGAATGTCTCAATACGGCGGCATGGCGGAAATTGCCCTACTACTGTACAGAGTACATCCTTGCAAACAGTATTGTAAGGTTCTGTCTCGCTACGGATAGTCTTTAGTCCCTTTCGAGACTGAGGAGCGAAGCGTCCGCGCTCGCCACCTTGCTGAGCCCTGCTAGCGGTCTAGCTGCCGCTCGCCTTTAAGCTAGTCAACGGTCGTGGACGGAGTCCCATCTCTCTCTCATTTCTTCCATTTTGTGCTGTAACCGTGATTAACCAACCCGCCCATCCCATCCAGTAGGGATCTTCACTGTCATCAAATGTTTATCGCTGTCAATCTCTAATCGCGGTTTGTCATTCCCATTGCTCTCACTGCCATTCCCATGGCGCCGACTCGGAGACAGATTGAGCTTGCTCGCGAGAGGGAGACTTTCAGGTTTGTCGCACAGCCGCTTCTGTCTAACCACAAGATGAAGCTTACGTCTCCGTTCACTGCAGATACGATCCGACCTTGATATCCAACTCAAGACCCAACTCGCCGACAAACCTAATACCCTCGAATGAACTCACAACCTCAGCCGACACGACCTTGACGGCATTCTGTCAGCTTACAGCCTTACGTCTAAACACCTCGAGATCCCTCATTTCTCTTTTCGATCGCTCCAGTCAATTCGTCGTCGCCGAAGCTACACCACATACTCCTCTACAGCCCACATCGATAATAAAAGGCACCGATCATGGCCTTTGGCTTTGCGGAACCCATTTCCCCCGTTCATTCGGAGTTTGCGAACGCGCTATCAATTGTCCAAGCCTCGAATTAGTACAAGTACCACCGAGCATCGGCGCAGAACCTCCGTTGACAATAATAAACGACCTCAACGACGACGACTTACTATGTGGTCGATCATACTGTCTTGGCTGGCCGCACCATCGCTTCTACGCTGGCGCACCACTTGTGACCCCTCGCGGCATTGTCATTGGGGTTCTGTGTGTATTCGATTCAAAACCTCGATCCGGATTGGATAAAACATCTGAGAATATCCTACGAGATGTAGCCCAATCCGTAATATCACATCTCGAGGAAAGACGTGTCAGCGAGGGTTATCGCCAAGCAGATCGCGTAACCCGGGGCATTCGAAGATTCTTTCATGGGCGAAACACAAAAACAGATATAAAGAACGACCGTTTACTAGCATCAGAACCGAGACTACGAACGCCAGGAACCGATTTCAGTCCGCAGTTCCATTATTCCAGTGATAACAGACATCGAGGGGACAGTCTAGTCAGCACTTGCGCAACGGCAGCCGATATCATGAGGGACGCTTTAGAAGTCGAGGGTCTTTTATTACTTGATGCCTCATCGTCACATCTCAGCCCTGGAACAGACAATGGGCCAAATCCTCCAAATGAAGCTGATAGCCCATGTCCAGTACTTGGCTCGTCCGTGACAGCCGAGGCTAAGCAAGGCGGAGACTCGTATTTTGGCCACTCCACCCTGTATGCGTCGACCCTCAAGAAGTTATTGCGCTATTACCCCCGAGGCACGATATGGAATTTCGACAACGCCGAGAGTGATGTGAGCGATTGCTTAAGCGACGACAGCTCTTCGGATACCTCAGGTGATGGCACAATCGCGGAAGAGATTGATGGTCCTGATGAACTTCCGCCCGATACTCCCCCCGACACGGTGTTTACTCCCGGCCAGCTGGAAACAAGGCAGGAGCTTCGAAAAGAGGTATTTCGTCTTCTACCCGGCGCTACGAGCGTGGCATTCTTCCCCCTATGGAACGCTCAAAAGCGACGCTGGTTCGCCGGCGGGTTTGCTTATAGCAACAAGACAAGCCGGGTATTTTCACCCAAGAGGGAACTCAGCTACCTACGGGCCCTTGGTAGCGTTCTCATGGCTGAGGTATCGTTCATCAAGGAGCGCGAGGTGGAACTGTCCAAGTTAGACGTGTTGGACTCGATATCTCACGAACTTCGTTCACCACTGCACGGTATCTTCTTTGGTGCTGGTATACTTCGCAGCAAAGACCTTAGCGCTTCTCAAGAGGATGCCCTCCTGTCAATAGAAGCGTGTAGCCGTACTTTGCTAGATACGATTGATCAGATTCTGGATTGGAGCAAGATCAATCATTTTACTTCCTCTCTGGCTACTGGGCCCGAGTACACACATACCAAGGTTGACAACCGTGCCCTGCGCATTTCCCGCAACAACAGTGCTGAAGCAGGCATGATGAGCATCGCGTCAGACGCTGACCTCCCTCGTCTTGTGGAAGATGTTGTTGAAAGTGTCCACGTCGGTCACGAGTTCCAGAAGTTATCGTTTGGTCAAACAGAGCAGGCCAACTTAACCAAGGACCCCGTCCGCTTCGTGGTTCACTTTGAGCCTGGAGAAAACTGGAGATTCCACGTACAACCTGGCGCAATTCGACGCATCATCATGAACGTTCTCGGAAATGCCCTCAGATTCACGTCAAGTGGTTCGATTTATATCAAGATGGAGCAATCGGCAACCGATGATCCTACAGTACGCCTGGTGAAACTCATTATTGCCGACACTGGATGTGGTATGACTCGCGACTTTCTCACCAATGATCTTTTCAGCCCTTTTACGCAGCAAAATATGATGAACGCTGGGACCGGCCTTGGACTGAGTATTGTCCGGCGAATCACCCAAGCTCTTGGCGGAACTGTTGATGTCCGCAGCGCAGTGTCTGTTGGTACCACAGTATGCATCAGTCTACCCTTGAAACTCAGCGAACGAAACCCCGACGACGCTACTGAGTCGGCTTCAGATCAAGATGTTGCCAATGAGTTCGTCGGTTGCAGTGCCTCCGTGATAGGACTCAATGATCAGGCAGACCAAAGTGTCCGAAGCCCGTATCTTGAACGCCCATTGAGCGAGAAGAATAATCTTTTATCAGTATGTCAAGATTGGTTGGGAATGCAGGTCATCCAACCTTCCGAGACACAAATAACTCCTCACGTTGTGCTATGCGATGATCTTTCCTTAGAAGAGGCCAGGGCAGTGACACAAGGCGACCAATCAACGCCGATAGTCGTCATATGTCCAAACGCGGTTCTAGCTCGTAAAGCAGAAAAAGCCAAGGCCAGCCATGGTGAAAATGACGGGCAGCGTATTTACTTCACATATCAACCGTAAGTAGTCCTACGCCTACATTTACACTTTCCAAGCTGACTTCTTATAGTATTGGCCCACGAAAAATAGCCAGGATCTTGTCAAAGGCCATCAAACGTGTATCAACGCCATTACGACTCCCTCTAAGCAGCACGTCTTCCAGCCAAGACGGCCACGATCACATAATCCCCACAATACAAAAGGGTCCTCCAACACCCCCTCATCAAGACCCTGGAAACGGAGCTCTGATGAGCGATCCATTCGACCACGCAATTCCAGCGGTCGCGCAACATTTGCCTCGCAGTCCTCTCATCACACCATCCGAGGGCCCAGACCCCATGTGTAACGACGAATCCAAAAGCAACACATTTCTTTTAGTAGACGATAACCCAATCAACCTAAAAATGCTTATAATGTTTATGAAGAAGCTAAAGCTGAAGTATGCCACAGCCACTGACGGAAAGGAGGCAGTGGAAATGTATAACAAGAGCCCAAGGAGCTTCAGATGCGTATTCATGGATATTTCCATGCCAGTTATGAATGGCTTCGAAGCAACGCGAGCGATACGTGCTTTTGAAGTAGAAGATGCTATACCGAGGTGTAGTATTTTTGCACTGACAGGTCTAGCGTCGAAAGATGCGCAGCAGGAGGCTTTGTTGAGTGGTATTGACTTATTCTTGACAAAGCCTATTCAGTTGGCTGAGATCAAGAATATTCTGGAGTTGAAAGGGCTGTTGTAAATATGGAGTTCTTAGGATTGATGATTGATACCCAACTGTTATAAATAATATTTGTCAAGCTTGGTCTTTGAGCTCCGGTGAACAATGTTCTACGTGGAGCTGAATGCAATACGGCAACATTGAAACATGTATTAACTAGGTTTCTGAGCTGTTGCTTACGAGGCTTGAGGTTATCATTGCGAACACATCAGCGATGTCTCGCAAGGTAATTGAGAATCGCGTTGGGGTCGAGATTATATACATATGGAAGAGACAAGCCAAAGATAGCTTCTTGGTGAAGTTGTGCATGCAGCGTAAAGATTTCCATCCTCTCACTGCATTGAATCTTAAGCATCCGGCCGCTTAGTTCGCTGCTGCAGCTCGATAGTGGCGACCTCGGCCTTTAAGATCCTGTATGATAGCTAGCAGCGCACTTATCCGGTGTCCTTCCAGGATGGCCTGCCATAAACACGTGTTACGTTTCAAGAGTAGATCATGTTATAGGTTTTACCTCATCATATATCACGTACCAGACCTAAATGCGTAGATATCTATTTGCTTACTGGATAGTATGTACCCTGCTTAAAGACATTCAGGCAAGTGACATAAGAATTGTCCTTGACGGCTAGGCTACTAAAATAAAGTAGCTTAAGTGCTAGTCTAAGCTAACATAAAGTGAATAAATACTTCACCTCTTATGCTTTTAGTAATTAATTCTTCTGATAACCGGAGGCTATGTTTAATTCCGTTGTATACAATTTTAGTCAAGGTTATTCAGAGACTTGATTACGTCACTCACCCTTGGCATCGCGAAATCATTCTACTTATCTCAATTATCGTTGACTTAACTCCACTCAGCCAAGGCAGATATCTACTAGTTTAGTTTAGGACTAAAAGAACTTTTGAGGTAAAAGAAGAGTGACATGTAATATCTTTCACAAACAAAGCCCGCTTTGGTAGGACAAAAACAAGGCAGAGGGCGACTTTCGTCATCTGCAAGGGTCGTCGATGTCAGCATTGTCACGTGATAAGATTGTCAAAACATACCGCGGAGTCTAGAATCCAAAGCCTCCATTCCACTCCTCTTACTACTGAGAAACTCATAACTGGTAGTGCAAGATGGCTGAGCGGAGGAGCGTGAGACTCCAAGCCAAGGCTGATAAGTCAGCCCCAGCAGAGTTGCCCTCCCAACAACCTAAGAGAACAGCAAAGCGCAAAACTCCACCTTCCAACCATGATAAGCTTGTCAGAAAAGCGCCCAAGGCAAAATCTCAGAGTAAAGAATCTAAAGACAAGTTAACTAGCCAACAATCAAAGCCAAAGGAAGACCATATAATGAAAGAGATTAGCCAGTCACCTGTTCAGGTATCAGCCATTACTTCCAATGGCCCCTTCTCATCCTTGCCCCCGGAAGCTATGAATCTGGTCTTGGAAAAGGTGAGCTACAATTCTGAATGCCCAATTCCAACAAATCCGTTGACAATGGGTCAGATTAAAGACAAGGCGTCTTTAGGAAACCTGGGCAAAACCTGCAAGGCTTTCCACAGCCTCGTTATGCCGCGACTGTACAAGCGCGTCGAAGGAAGCGTGGAATATCATGCCCACATTGCTAAACTTATCCGGAGCATCGAACCAGCTCTCACAATCGAGCAGAGGAAGCAATTGAGGAATGAGGGCCAATACAAGGGACAACAAGAGACCTTCCCTGATAATGTGGATGAAAAGAGAAAGCCTGAGATTGCAAATTTCATCCAGCAAGCTGCTTTTGAGATTGGTGATCCAGGTCAAAGACACAGATTCATCGTTTACCGCTATATCGAAGAGCTCCTGGAAAGCGCGACTCACCTGCAGGTTTTTGCAGTCACGGACTTCACAGAGTATGAATTTCGATATCTACTGAACTTAATAATCATTGCTGACGATAGAATAGACGGATGGCAAAGAGCTTGGCTGCCGATGATCACCTTCGGGCTCTTTACCTCAAAATCTCTAGTGAGAGAACGCCAGATGCATTACCGTTGAAGGCAATCAAGGGATTGAGGCACCTTCATTTGGAAACGTCCCAATTATATACTTCTGAAGACAGTCCCCTTACACTCATCTGGAATTCACGGTCCACACTCCGAAATCTGACCCTTGATAAGAGCTGTTTTCAATACTTCTATGAGAACAAAATGGACAGGACAGAAGAGCCAAACGGATCCTCCAACCGGCAGTACGACTTTGTCAATCTGAAGTCGCTTTCTCTCGAACGTGTGTCGATGGACCCGGATGAGGTCGATGCGATCACGAGAGCAATTGACTTTACCGCACTGGAAAATATCGATTTCAGCCAAAGGAACACACGGATCTCACTGTTATTTCGGCGACTGACGAGTATTTTCTCCTCTACTGAAAGCGCCAACATGAAACTCCGGAAGCTGTCATTGAATCTGGGCCCCAAGGCATTCACGGATCTAGGTGATCAGACTAGGAAGCCCCAGGAGAAACCCGGCCTGGAACTTATATCTTCCTTCGACACGTTGACTAGTCTCACACTTTGTGTTCATTCTGCAGACTTGCCCAATTCGGGACTGAAAGATAGACTGTTTCAAGGAATCTTGAAGCATAAGAACTTGAGCACTCTGGAGTTCATAAACACATTTGACAGCCGGCACTGGAATACGCCGTATTTAGATGCACAGACAGTGGCACTTTTTATTGACAATCTGCCGAACCTAAGACATTTTAGGTTTCACTCAGGAGCAATACACATGGTAAGATTCAATACTATGCCCTAGAAAAGAAAGATGGGCCCCCACTAACACTTGACAGAGCGAAATCGCTGGAGTTCTCTCACGGGGCTGCAACTTGGAGACAATCAGGATTGAGATACCTTCGACCAGCGAGGATGAAGCTAAAGAGCTTGGCACCAAGTTTATACGTGACCTGGTGCTCCCGATTCTGGAAAGAGACTCTGATCGCGACACAAAGGACTACCGATGGGAAGACCACAGTAAGATTCACCAGGTGATACTGGACGTTACGGTATGGGAAATCGGTTCAAAGTTTGGGCCGTTTAAGAAGGGGATGAAGAAAGCTGAGAAAGTCACTTCTTCGTCTGATCCAAAGCGCAAAGTTATGTATCGAGACGTTACACGTCCGACGTACCTTTGGATGAGGACCAGTTTTGACCAGGTGCGTGGATGGGTAGATGAGGTTGCAAAGGATCTTACTTAGTAAATCTAGCTCCACATAATACATTAATTCCTTAGTGGGCTATAGGCGTAGCGTTATTCAATCTTCAATAGTCGTTATACAGTCTTAAAAGTATGCAATCATCTAAAAGTTACATAGTACTGCCAAATATAGGAGGGATCTAAATGAATATATGAAGCATATTGCGAGTTGTTATGAATGATAATAGTGGAAATTGATTTATTCTGTTACTAGCTTTCTTACTACATAGTTCCACACATCTCGTAAAGCTTCCTTTCAAATAAGAGTAGCTGCCCAGACATCCATGGTTCTAGGGTTCGCACCAGCAAGCTGCTCGCTTGCCCTCAAAACCGCTTCTCTCTGACCCCTCAGTAAAGTCTTGACTTTGGTGTCTTTGACATACTTATCGACATCTGCCTGGAACTCAGCACTCTTGACTCCTCCGACCTCCCACTTACCGTCTTGCAGCTTCTCGTCAGGAGCAATGGTCGTCTCTTCCTCTACCTCCCATCCAACCTGATCAGCAATTCTTTTGATGTGTGTTGGTGTGAGAAGACAACGAATATTTGCTTCGCTCTCTGGATGGTGTGCCGCGAGTGTAGCTTGAGCAAAGGCTGCAAGAACATGAGGCACTGCAGCCAGCGAAGAGGCTTGCATTGAGTACTCAGCGATACAGAGCCTGTTAACTCGACCCCTCAAAGACTTGAGCATGCTTGTCAAGGTCTCTTCACTATCAAGGTACCAGATGCAATGAACCAGAACAGCGTAGTCCCATTTTTTATCGCCCGTCTCTTGCAGAAAATCTTCGAGTTTTCTCTGCCAGAAAGTTACGCGATCGCCCATTTCACCGTTGGTTATATGATCTTGTGCTTGACCGAGCGTGTATGGCGCGCCGTAATCAAGAGGTGCGGGGTCAAGCGCGTCGACACAGCCAGATGGCCCCGTGACATGACCCAGGACGACAGTGCATGTTCCTTGACCACAGCCGATCTCAAGAATATTTGACGATTGAGGGATTTTGAAAAAGTTGAGAAGATCGAGACGATGAGTTGCTTGATCGATCTCAATTGGCAGTGTCTCTGGAGTGTTTATATTGTAAGCTGCGATTGTGGGTGCAGCTGACAGGGGCAGTGGCTGCCACTCTTTCGGAGAGGTAGAGCTCATTGTAACAATTGAATGAAGGATACTACAAAGAAGAGTGTTGAGATTGCAGAAAAAACTTCATATTATAGCCGCGAGATAAGAAACCTTGTAGGATTCGCAATCACTAGAATAGGAAGCTCGTTGATACTGTGCCTTTGTGACTCATGCTGACGCCGTCCAAGCGAGTGCGATTATACCATTTCGTGCTGTTGGTATGAATCCTTGCATCGGCTGAGTCACTGGGCATTACTGCTTATTTCCGGTAGAGTATCAGATTAGAGATCGTCATAAATCTAAGCAATTTATGCACTTATCAGAAACTACGTTACCAATTTGACTTGTCTCTCCATAATTGGCTCAATGTGGTCTGTGCGATTGACAACTCACCAATGGACAACACGATAATGTGGAGATGCCAGCTCCTTCACCGACCCAGCTTTAACATCAACAGCTCAGCCCAGCAAGGACATTCAATCTTTTCCCCAAAACACTCCTTCATCAACTATGGGTACCAAAACAAGAACATGGGATATCCGATCCGCTTTAGTCAATTCGGTCATTAGCACTCAACTCGAAGCTTCTCGCGAAAACGCCCAACAGAACCAGAATATCACCAAGCGATGGCAAAATTGCTCAAGCGAAAGCTTGGATCAGCAAGACTGGCCGCCTTCCCCGGAATTTACCCCAGAACTTCACGATGAAGGTCTTACGACTGGTGACTCAATCGCCTTCATCCGCAAATCGGACCCTCGTGCAGATGGCACCTATCTCATTCTCGATGTCGCGCGGAATAGAGCTTTGACGTGTCATCAAGGCGAACTCCGCCTCGAACCCATAAGTCTAGACAACAAGAACATATCCGAAAAAGCCCAATGGACATGTACCGAAAAGAATGGCTTTAAAGGCTTCAAGAACGTGGGTGGAGGAGGTTTCCTAGGTCATGACGTCTGGTGGCATTTCCGCGGCAATGCTTCAACGCATAGCCTTTGGGAAAGCTTCACTATTGCGAGGCGCGATGGCGGTCTGTACTGGTTGCAGATTCTACATTGGTGGACGCAGTGGCAGGTCTCTGCGAGTGAGGAGGGGAATGGAGTTTATCCGGAATTGGAGGGTGGTACGTCTTGGGAATTTGTTAAAGTTTTGAACATGGGAGAGGGAATTTGATTGCTTATGAGTTTTGTTTGGGACCTTGGCGTTTGCTTTATGTTATGAGGTCATGAGATTGATGCAGATTGGTTCACGATATGGACACAAATTGGATACAAGTACAGATTAGAACATACACTAGAAAGCAGACACTGAACAGAGGATATTTAACGTCGACTGTATGATTGCCAGGAAGATAAATGTTTCGAGTGAAATTGTCCCTTGTTTCTTATATCGACTACATACGGGCCGTTGGACAAACTGCCTTGGTGTAACCATTGCGGATCGAAAAGAAAAAGGCGCTGTTCTGGGGCCCAGATTTAAAAGTATTTTTTGTTAAGTACACAATGTGGGCATCTTATTTTCAGATGTGTCACCGGCAAACCCCAAACTAGTGACACTAGCCAAGTCATCATGACAGGTTTGGTCCAACATGTGAATGGTCCAATTGTGTACATATATGTGGATGCTGTATCCCCTTGGCTCGGCTAGGCCCGGAGTGCCAGTGTGTTTGTCGACAAGCCCGTAGTCGTGCAGCGTACCCATTACGACATTGAAAGGCGATCGCTCTCGCACACGACGACTGGAGGGGTCTTTTCTTTCTGCTGCAAAATGGATGTGTAACGTCGTAAAGTTCGAGAGGCCGTCAAGTAAAGCTGTATCCTCAAGGCCTACCCTGTAGTCAAGACTCCGGACATGGCCGAACCAGTAAATCTTATTCAACTCGTCACCAAGGTCGACGAAAACGTCTTGGACAGGCCATCCTTTTCTTTATCGATCAATCCTCACGAAAGAAATCGCCATAATCATTAAAGAGCAAGGGCCGATGTCTTATTTGGTCCTCATCATTCAATACATACGCAATTGACTTGAGACACGACGGGATATAGTCAGCGTCAGATTGAGCCATGATATAGACGATCCTTGCCCATGTTGTTCCTTGATCTGAATGGGTAGTTTGATTATGCTAGTCTAGAGGACAGCGATGCAGATGGAATCCGCAAACCCCTTGAGGGCAATCTCCTTGACGAGCGAGGGGTTATGTGATGGCAATTGTCAACACAAGCCACTAGCGAAAGTCACGGAACCATTACGCCAAAGTCACAGTACGTACGGGATATATATCGTTCAACCCAGCACTCAGTATTTTATTTCTCCTTCTCATTTCCTCATTGGACTAAGTTCTTCATTCACACAGCCAATACAGCCACATTTTGTGCTCAAAGCACGATGGTGACATATTTTCCCAATAAAAAGGATTTATTCAAAGCCGTTCCAGGGAAGATTTCTTTATAGGATCGACAGAAAAGCGATCGCGTCACGGTTCTTTCTTTGATCCTCTAAAATCTTATCGGACTGCGTCTACGTTTCAGCACCCGATGGTTGGCTTTCGGTGGATCAGATTGTTGGAAATATATTCAAAATCGAGGCTGACAATCCAGCCAGGGCACGGAAAAACGTCCTTTGTAAATTTCGCTGGGTCTGTACCACGTTATGTTGCTACCCATCTTCTGCCATAACTATCATATGGCTCGCTTCAATGAATTGAAACATTAAATGGGTACGATGCCCTGGCTCTTGTAAGCGAGGCCTAGGTCCATTGCCGTATAGCTGATTAAGGGGTTTTAGTGTGGGTATAACCCAAGGAGCCGGTTTGTGAATACGAATAGCCGAGCATGCAAAATTCCCTCGCCATCTGGAGGGTCAGGTGGGTCGAAGTAGAAACGACACACCAAGAGATCTCGACGGAAAGAATGAGTGGTGATCTCACCCTGAAATGGTGCTTTTAATCTGTCATCATTTGCTCTTTCAGTATGGTGTAAGAGCTTTTGGTGTGTCGGTCGTGATTTTACCCACCTGAAGGGTATCTTTTGCTGCGCCTGTCTGCAATGGAATGTGCGAGATTGGAATAAGGCGGTTTGTAAATTGCGAAGGCGGCTTATCTTGCTCTATCTGCGTTGCTTGAGTTGCATTTAATATTCTATTCTTGACGCCTTTGCCATCGTGATATACCGCTGCAGCGGAATAGTACCGCACCACGGCAGCTAACAATAGGTACAAAAAATTCCGAGACCCGTTAGTTTGGTTCCCATTAGTGGCGGTAGTGACATCGCATGAATAACGCCCCGGGCGGACCTCGGCCATGGGTTGGGTTCGGAAGGCCTTGTCAACTTCGTGTAGTCGATCATACCTCCTTGATGCGTTTCCCATAGAACGCTGTAAGACAGCAATAGCCGTAGGCCGAGGATCAGGATCAGACACTATAAAGCAAGCGGCTCACGTCTCTCTTAGTAGCTAGAATCAAGTCAGCATCACTTTTGCCTCAACACCCACAGTCTTTCAAAGCACACATACGTTCTTTACAAACTGCATCACTGCTCAATCTTTATCAATCATGAAATTCATTTCCATGCTCGCGGCCGTCGGAGCCGTCGCTGCCCTGCCAGCCAGCCAGCCTCAAGCCGAGTGTAAAAACCCGGAGAAGAGAATCGAGTGGCGTCAGATGGATCCCAAGGACCAGAAGAGCTACCTCGACGCTGTTCTCTGCCTCAAGACGAAGCCTTCCAAGATCGGTCTCAACTCAACCCTTTACGATGACTTCCCCAACGTGCACTTCAAGCTCAATGACTATAGTCTGTTTGGCCCTGCGACATCATTTAGTTCCCAGCAAATTTACTGACTCTGATATTGACAGTTCACGGCGGCGCCCCGTTCCTTCCATGGCACCGATATTTCTCCTACGTCTACCTCAACACCCTCCGTGAGGAGTGTGGCTACAAGGGTCCCGGCACGTAAGTACATTCGCCTAGGACGTTCTTTCTACTGCTAATAACACCTTAGATACTGGGATTGGACCCTCGATACCAAGGGACTCCGCTTCTCTCCCGTTATGTCGGGCGAGCACAACTTCGGTGGCGATGGTAGCACCAACCGGACCGAAGTTGGCCCTGCCGGGGACAAGCTTCAGTGCGTAGACGATGGTCCGTTCTCCAAGATACGACCCGAGTGGCTTGGGGTGAACCCTAAGAAGATGGTCGGCGGCGGTCACTGCCTCTTCCGCAACTTGCCCGAGGTCTCTGAGCCCAGCGCTTTTGCCGTCAGCGCCAAAATCTTCGGGCCCGACAACATTGCTAAGGTACAGGCCCATGACACCTGGGATGAGTTCCGCTGGGATCTCGAGGGAGGCCCACACGGCATCATTCACGGTTCTCTCGGCGGCGAAATGAACCCTACAACCTCTCCCAACGGTGCGTAACCAACTTCCAATAGTCCCACATCTTCGCTAACAGATATCGACAGAGCCCCTGTTCTTCCTTCACCACCCGCAGATTGATCGCATCTGGTGGCAGTGGCAGCAGAAGAACGAGTCCCGTCTGACTGAGTATTATGGCCCAGCATATCACGTTGGTGAGAAGGGCAGCCGCGAAGTCAAGCTCGACGACGTGCTGCCCATGAATGGCCTTGCCAAGGACATCACTGTCCGCGAGGTTATCGACATCTCCAAGCGCTTGTGCTACACCTTCTGATCGGTGACACCGTCTTGAGAGCTCAAGCTTTCCGACCGCGTTCTGGCAGCTGCATCGCATCCCTAGTAGATAGAACACAAAAGTACATATGACGAATATGCATAGAACATAGATATAGATAGAATTTACAGCGTGTAGAGCACGCAATATGTAGCATCAAGAAAATAAAAGGGGAAGGGATTATATGTTCTTTATTGAATCCCAGTCATTACCCGCCATATATCTTCTGCCCCAAGAATGTATTGTTCCCAGTGCTATAAGACTTTAGCATTGTATCTATCTAAGCGATTTCAGAGAGGCCATTGAGATTTAGCCCACCTCTCTTGGACCACTTTGCTAAGTGATAGATAAGAAAATGCCACGCACACCAAAAGAAATCAAATAGAGCAAGTCAACCAAGATTATATGAAGCGCGGTAAATTAATTCCTTACGCAGTCTAATAAGCTGAGAAAAGATACATTGTGCGCTATATTCAGCGACATGCTATACGGACCTGTATCCAACCATGTTTATATTCTGCCGCGCCGCAAGTGGAATTTGCCATTACACCGGCAGCTGTTTCATTATGCTGCCGGACATTTGTGGGATGGCAGGTATCAGTCTGCGGATCTATCGTTATTCCCACATTCGTCTTCACCGGCCGGGTATTGTGCCCTGGAGCCAACGGCAAAGCCCCCGGCAGTCGTCTGTGTTCCTCTACATCTGGTTACTGGAATCTACAAGCAGGTTATAACTAAAATTAGATAACATCACACTGTATGCAAGGTATCAAAAAACCCAAGAGGTAAAAATTACTCCCAGTTGAATTTCCTATATAACAAGGGTTCTGCAATTCTATACCACGTCCGGTAAACAATCACCTACATTGTAGCAGAGGTCGTTGATTGCTAAGGTGTCTAATATCAGTGGTTGTTAAGACACGTTCCAACAGCCAGCCCGGCCCAACACCTGTGATACAACCATCATTTACGGGGAATCATGGAATGCAATTGGCTCACTCGTAAAGTGTAACAGTAATCATCCACAATCTTTCTAGTGGGCCGGAATTTCACTACGGATTTGATCCTGTATCTCACCGCGGGGCTTCGCCTGCATATCCAGTCGCGTGCCGAGGTCCCCAAGTCGCGCATCAAATACATAATTCTGGAAGTCTTCGAATAGTAGTGTCGGCTACTTCGGACCTTCTTTCCGGCTACCTAACATAAACCTTGAAGTCTTGAAACACCTTATGCCGTATGCAGGGGCCATCATTGCTTGTTTTAGTAGCACATGGCGCCCCGCAATCTAGAATACGAACTTTCAGCGTAGGATTGAACCCGCTTTGTAGATACTCAATGCAAGGCTGTAAAAGCTCCTATTGGATTGAAAGATTGAACCCTGACTATTGGGACTTTTATAGCCGTATCAAGTCCAAGCGAACTAATATCCATAGCACTATCTGATAGTAATTTCAAGAGTTCCTGGTATCACAAGGCTATACTCGTATCTGACCGGCACATGGAAGCGGGACGGACCACGCCCCAGAACGGCAGGTAAAATTCCGCTATCAGTGTGGCTCCATTATGCACCGATACTTCATGATGTGATAATATCAAGATATGGATTGTTACCGCCTAAACGGGTTCAACCTCTTGTTTGTGCTTCTATACATATTACGTATTCGCCAACCTTTCTGTCCTTTCCGCACTCTTCATCGACTCGTCATTACCCGCTCATTCACTTCTCCTCAGCGCAACTCAATCGCGCATGAAACTCCGTTCTACCCCCTTAAGCGCGCACGACTCTCGGGTTCTCTTGTAAAATTTACCGACATGGTCCGCCAGACTCACTTAGCAGTTGCTGTAATGGCACTTGCCCAGTGCGGCGCTGCCGCCGTAGTGAAGCTACCCATCTGGTTTCGCAACACATATGTAAGTCAATCTTCTCTATCTCCATCCATATATAATACCATCTGCTGACGGGAGCCATAGGCGATGACGGAGCTCGCGGTTGGCACACCTCCTGTGAATCATCTGTTGTTCTTTGACACTGGTAGTGGGTCATCGTGGATTGTTGATACGGCATGTGCCGATGGTGCCTGTAGAAACGGCAGTGGGTAAGTCGCGAAGACTCTCCTGAGGTTCAAGAACTATTGAAAACAAACACTAAACACACCGTTAGTTATCCCCGATACGGTTACGACGCGAACGCATCGTCTACGGCCCTGGATCTTGGCATCTACGACTCCATTGAATATTTAGGTGGTAAGACGGGTGGTCCGGCCATGGCTGACATGTTCCACGCGAATGGCCAGTCGTGGAACCAGACCTTCCTGGCTGCCAACCAGACGTCCTGGTCCTTCATCCCGGGCGATGGCTTCTTTGGTATGGCCTTCTCTACCATTGCGCAACCGCGCACCGAGGTCGCAGTCGAGACCATGATACGAGAGGGCATTCTGGATACGCCTAAGTTCGCCATGTATTATGGCAAGGAGTTCCGTGACACTGGCGATGGCCCACGCGATGGTGCCATTACCCTTGGTGCCTCCGAGGAGGCCAAGTACGTCGACGGCGACCTGACATGGCTACCAGGGCGCAAGGACAACGGAACCGTATACCAGCTGTGGCGGTCGACGCTGCGTGAGGTCCGCGGACGCCATACGGGCAGCTCTGGTGAGCCCGTGGCTGCTGAGTCCATTACCTACCCCCCTGGCCGGGCTAACGGGGTGTTTGACACCGGCACGGGTCTGTTCTCAGTACCCAAGGCGGCGCTCGACCCGCTCTATAAGGCCATTGGGTGGCCCAGCTTCGAAGCGCTGGTGGGCGGCAAGTTCATGCCGCTGTGCTCCTACTTTAACAGCACCTGGGCGGTTGACTTCGCCTTCTCTGACGATGGCGTCCACTATTCCAACATTACCGTGACTGGGGACCAGTTCCGGGGAAACACTGGCTTTGCAGGCCGCGACGACGCCTGCGAGCCTCCCTTTTCTGAGAGTGGTAGCGACGGCCTCTACTTGTTCGGTCAGAGTGTACTGCGCCATGTGTATAGCGTCTACGATTATGGTGCTACTGAAGTTAAGGACTACAAGCCTCGCATTGGGTGGGGCAAGCTCAAGGAGGAGTACTTTGCTTAAGTTATTATACGATACTCTAAGGTCTTATGCAACGCGGGAGGCTAAGTTGGGTCGAAACATGTGAGGTTGCCAGCTTGAGCCTTTTTATCGGTGCTCTTGTGCGTCCGACTTACGTAGCTGTAGTAACATAGATAGGTTTCCTTAATTAAGCTATGTATCCATAAACATAGAACAATATTACCTTTAGCGTCAAGCACTAATTGTGCCTAGTTATAGTTATCGTCCCCGGTTATTATTTATAGTAGTGTAGTTAGCGTCGTCACATGCTTGCTACTAATTCAATATAAGCAATGATTCTTGAACTATGGCTTCCCCACCTGCGCTATACCTGTTCCAAAAGCAGTCGGTCTTCGGCCTTACTCCTCCAGCGCAACGGTCCCCGAACGTTATGTCTACCAGATAACCGGCAGCTTGACAACTCCGACGTCCCGATTCAGAGGTGTATATTCAATTTCTTGGAGAGGAATGGCCACCTCTAAGTTAGGCAATGTCTTCAGCAGAATTTCTAGTACAATATCAGTAATCATGTACTTTATCCTGACAGCAATAGGAACATACCAAAAGCAATTTCCATCTCAGTTTTAGCTAGCAACTCTGCAATGCAACGATGCGGGCCATAACCAAAACCTAGCGCATCGTGCTTTGGCTTTCGGTGGAGATCAAACTTGTTAGGGTCGGGAAATATATCTTCATCCCGACTGGCGGACTGATTGGCCGCGATAATACCTTCGCCTGCGCGGATGATCTAGCCATGGACCAAGAGTGTCAGCATTTGTCACTCTTTTGTAGAGTAGGTTCCATCATATGGCTCTAACTTACCTTGCCACCGAGCTCAACGTCCTCTTTGGCGACCCTCTTCATCGCCATCGAAGACCCTGTGTGATATCTGCATAGCTCGTTGACGAAACTAGGTACAAGAGAAAAATCGGCTTTCAGTTCACGAAGCTGTTCCGGGTGCTGCATGAGTGTAACAATTCCCTGCTCGAGTTAGCCATCTGCCCTCAACATTGTTCTAAGAGGATTTATCGAAGAGTCTTACCAGCGCAATCATATTGACCATAGTGGCGTTACCGGCAACAAGGAGCAAAAAGGCGATCTGAACTACGTCGGACTTCTCGATGTTGTTAGGCTTCAGCTGTTCGACAACGAGACGACTGATCAGGTCATCCTTTGGTTCCTCTGATCGCTTATCAACAAGCGCGGCAAGATAGTCCAGAAGCTCCCTGGCAATAAGTTAGTTTCAACTGTGAAACCATTGTGTTTTGGCATACTGATTGGCAGCGGCGGCCTCCTGAGCGGTACCACTTCCATTGCTGCGAATGGCATTCTGTTCGGTAAGATATTCCAGATCTTCAAAAGGAACTCCCAGAATGGTGTAGATAGTCTAATTGCTATATTAGTTTCTGAATAACTTTGACATCCTTGGATGTGATGCGCGAACATACATAGGAGGGAACTGGAAGCGCGAACTTCTCAATTAAATCAACAGGCTCCTTGCAACCCTTGGATGCCATGTTATCCAGAAGCCTTTGGACTGTCTCCCGGATATACGGCTTCAGCTTTTCGACGTAATCTTGGGTGAAGAATGATCCAACCATGCTCCTGTAACAAGTTAACTATATGATTGCGACCGTCACCACATTAGTCCTGACCTTTGTTGCATGTGTGCCGGGGCATCCATGTCCACAAATGTAGCTTTGTTCTTAGCGGCAGCTTTACCACCGGCGCTCAGCTCTGGGAAACCAGGCCGAGTGCGTTCCTATAGTCAAGTTAGTCCACTGCTCCTTAGTAGCTGAAGCGGAAACAATCCTTTCGTACCTTGGACAGTCTTTGGTCAGTAGCAACCTTGCAGACATCATGATACTTGACAACAAGCCAAGCCAAGCTGCCGTCGTACAGCTTCACTTGGGAAACAGGCTCAGTTGCCCGGAGACGAGCATACTCCTCAGGAGGCTCGAGTGCGGAGGCACGCTGAAAGGGAAATCGAGGTGGGCTCATGGCAGGAATAGAAGGCAGAGCTGAGATTCGTGTCCCGATGGCTCGTGAAACAAATTCAAGCCTTTGAGACTCTAAACGGCTTTTGGGAAGTCTAATCAAACGTAAAGATGGGTTGTACTGAAAGTAGATCTCGAATAACCTTTTAATGGTTGCGCTGATGAGAGCTAGGGACCACGGCACGCAAACCATTAACGCTCTAGCATTTTATACAACTTCAAGCATCACTGCACAGAAGTGGCGCTCATTCTGTTTCTAAAAATACTGCATCTCGATCCTTGGGAAAAACAAGATCAGGCCATAACATCCGATTATGACGGGGCCCGAACATGCCGCCACGGAGGCTGCGGGTCATAGAAGTAGAATGTTGCATCAAGACCTATTGATCAAAGGCTGGTAATCAAGTCTTGCATATTACGTTGTGATGACTAAGAATCGAGTCAGACAATGCCATATGACCAAGCAGCAAAGACTAAGCATACTGAACCCCGCTGTATAGAGGTGACACGTCAGCGAGGTTAATTCTCTAAGAAGATTTAGGCTTCGAAATGCCTCATTTACTGAGGACTTGATTGCTAAGACCACATCATAATAGAGAAAAGGCCCGTTATTGTAATATTGTAACCTCTGTCAGTAACACCAGCCGGCAAACCCCAGCGCGTGTGACTAACTATTTCGTTGGCTTACGAAGTTATTTAATTATGTTTTAGCACCGCTTGTAGGCGCTTAGTAAATTAATTTTCCAGCCTTTATGTGCGCAGTAAAGGCTGTGATGATACAATTAAGCCTATCTGTTAAGATATTTAGTAATCTTGGTTAGACCAAAGGGCTTCCGGTAGTATACTCTAAAAGTTTGTATGTAAACGTTAGGATTGTACAAGCTTGGATTGAATGTACAGTGACCAGAAAAGTCAGGAATAAAAGGCTCTATATATAGCTTGCAAGGTCTGTCTCAAACAATCTATCTTAGCAGCCTTTTCTCTGCCTTTCAGATAACTGTATTACTTTATCGTTTGTTCTTAAATTCAAGCTACTACTAGCACTATGTTGCTAACCGTACTCTTGACTCTCGTTACCCTTCTAACTCTTATGTTTTTACTAAAACTATCTTGTATTTGTTGTTTGTAGCTGTTATGCGTTATTAGTCAGACTGCGATTTAATGCAACTATTGGATCGTCTGGAGCAGTACCGCCACACCAATAATAGACTGCTAAACAACAAGTGCGGGGTCACAAGAGACACAACAGCCTCCTTTGTTAAGGTGTAGTTATCCGACTCGTCCTTCGGCTTTCCCTCCGCCATTTATCGACCGGAATTATCAGCATCTCAGCAGCGATGTCAACTTCTGTCTCGAGCGTAGGCGTGATGACGCCTCGCACCATCTTCGAAGCAAACCCAGTAGAGCAGTGGCTGGACTCGTCGAGCGGTGGTGTCGACACTCCAACGCACACGGTCTGCACCCCAGCAGCATCTGAAGCCGGCGACAGAATGCCAGATCGCCATAGCTTTACACGCAAGTCCTACCCTCATCACGACGGAAAATACATCATCCTCGACGTCGCCAACAATCGCGCTCTCACATGCCACGAAGGCAACCTACGCCTCGAAGCAATTGACCTGAGCAACTCGCAACGACACATCTCCGAGCAGGCGCAGTGGGAGTGCAACGAAAGAAATGGTTTCAAAGGATTCAAAAACATCGCTGAGGGGACCTTCCTAGGGCATGATATTTGGTGGGATTTCTACGCAAAGGTGTATCATCACAAGGGTTGGGAGGATTTTACTCTGTGTCGGCGTGAAGGTGGCCTGTATCTGATACAGAGTCTGGACTGGTGGACTCAGAGACAAGTGTCTGCCAAGAAAAATGGGAGTGGTTTGATTCGACAGGATGATGGGGGTACTCTGTGGGAATTTGTCAAGATCGCGGGTTGAGATGCCGTGGTAGTTTTGTATCGCGATTTAAACTTTGGAGGACTACAAGATTGATCTATCAATAGCCGACTAAGTGGCCGAGTTCCGTCAATTGAATGATTTCGTATCAATAAGTGCGAAAGTTCAGGCTTTCATTTGGACCTGTGCAACTGTCGTCATCGCCTTTCCCCAAGCAACATCACAATACCCCACGTAGCATCATTTCAGCTGGAAGAAACAAAGGATGGGTCGGACAAGCCGGACCAGATAATTACGCAACTCCCTCGTACTTCAAAACGGACAATGCCGTTGCCCATTCTCCAACTGGCTAGCCCTTAATCACGGCTGGAAAGTCGAGGTAACGTAACTAAAACATCCAGTTAGCGTCACCCAAAATAATCCGTGGCGTCAATCCAACGAATCATTCCTGTTTCCAGCGTTACAGCTGACAGGTGGAGTTTAAGGTTACTTCTGAGCTCCAGTACCGTACTGTCGTCTAGCTTGAATGACAGAGCTAAGCTGAACAAGTGCTAGGTACCTGACGATCATTGGCTTGGCTCACGCCTTGAAAGGCTATGCCCCTCCAAACGAGCGAATGCGAATCTGGAAAGACCGTCGGTAAAGCCACATTATCATCATTTGTCTTGTAGCTCACTGGTTCCAGTTGAATGGTTACAAGCAAGAACGCTAATGCACGTGGGTATACCGAATGGGTTGTTCATTCGAAACTTTAGCTTTGGTATTGCTCTCGCGATCTTCTAGCTACCTTGCATGTGAGAAAGTTGGTCTTCATTACGTAGGGCTTGCGCGAAACGTAGCAGAAGAGCTTGTTGCCAGAATGAAGCTTCAGTTGTAAATGGGTATATGAACACTCATTCTGCCGTCTCAAATTAACAATCCAGACAACAATCACTTCCATCATCTCCTCACATCAACTTCTTCACAATGGCTTCACAAGGGGAAGCGTTCGCTTTGCAGGTTGCCTCTGAGTCAGAGACATCTCTTGCCTCAATCCCACCTCAACCCACCGAGCCTAAACACGAAGTCATCCTAGCTTCCCCAAAGGAAGTTGTACTCCCGGAACAGCGCGGCTTAGAAACGACTCGTGACTTCAAATGTAAGCTTTCTTCGTCTCGAATTGATGCGCCATCTAACACTTACTAGACAGACATGCCTCAACATACCGCAAGATCTTCACCATCATCTTCGTCGCCAATGCAGCCGTCTTCATCGCCCTCATGGTTACTTCCAACGCCACCTTACTCTCCCGCGACGCCGCCAGCGCAGCATCAGCCAATCTCATGGTCTGCATTCTCTTCCGCCAAGAAGAATTCGTGAATCTGTGCTACGAAATCGCCGTTCTCGTTCCGCATTCCTGGCCTATCTGGATCCGCAAGCGTTTTGCCAAAGTTTTCCACTATGGAGGTTTTCATAGTGGTGCTGGTGTCGCTGCGACCGCTTGGTATCTGACTTATACGATCTTGGCTACTATGGAGTATGCTGAAGATAAGAAAGAGTATCGCTTGGTGAACATGATTACTGGTTGGGTTGTTGTTTGCATGTTTTTTGTTATCCTTATCGCTGCTTACCCGACTATCCGACGAAAGTTTCATGATCACTTTGAAGCTTTCCATCGTTTTGCAGGTTGGGTTTCACTCATTGCATTCTGGGTCCACAACATCGTCCAAGCCCGCGTTACAGCCCACGAGTGGAATAAGTCTATCGCCTACGCGCTTGTCCGATCTCCCAACTTTTGGTGCATCTGCGTCACAACCTCCTGCACAATAATGTCCTGGTCCCGCCTCCGTCGTCGCGTTGTATACCCCGAGAAGTTGAGCGACCACGCTACCCGTCTTCACTTCAAGTACAGGGGCATGAAGCCCTTCTACGGCCTGAAGATCAGCGAGAAGCCTCTTACTGAGTGGCACGCTTTTGCTACTATTCCTGATATCGAGCCTGAGTCTGGAAAGGTTGAGGGGTTTAGTGTTGTCGTTTCTAACGCGGGCGATTTTACTAAGAAGCAGATCATGGATGCTGCGGAACGAAAGCTCTGGGTTCGAGGAGCTCCTCTGCATGGTCTTCTCTACACTTCCAAGATTTGGCAACGGATTGTCATTGTCGCTACTGGATCTGGTATTGGACCTTGTCTGTCTCTTCTTTATGCGGATGTCACACCTCGACGTGTTCTTTGGTCGACGCGTGATCCTGAGAAGACATACGGACCTACTGTCGTCAGTGCAGTTAAAAGGGCTGATCCCAACGCACTTATCTGGAATACTACGACTCGGGGATATCCAGATATCGTGCTTGAGACTTACAAGTTAGTCGTTGAGTCTAATGCGGAGGCGGTTTACATCATTTCGAATCCCAAGGTCACGGATAAGGTTGTGTTTGGCATGCAGACTCGTGGTATTCCCGCCTTTGGAGCCATCTTCGATTCATAAGCGTTAAGAGCAGTTGGAAGTCTGAGGTATTTGTTTGGTCCTTTGAGGCAGTTTATAAAAGTTTATGTTCTTTATTAGCAAAGCTTCTTCATAATACATAGATAGAAAGCGCTGTTAGCGTTACAAATACAAACCACTGGTCATACCTAAAGCCCGTAAGATACCTAAATTTCAGTGTGTAGCTACTCAGGCTGGCCAAGCATAGCTCTAGCAACATTAATAGCACACCCCTCGTGACTTACACATCCGGTATACCCAAATCTCCCATCCCCAATCGCTGTGTATGCAACAGCAGTCTGGCCCTCAGCGTCCGAGTTAGTATACCAACATTCCGACTTCTTCACACCCTTGATAAAACACATCTTGTCAGATAACCCCCGTGGCAGGTTGAACGTCAAGTGAGTGTCCAGCACTCCAGACTGCAGAGAAACATTAGCTTCACGATGAGCCCCTCTCTCCCACGGAAGACCAAGAATGGTAAAGAAGCGACGACTGGCCAACTCTAGCAGAACATGTGGAACAATGTCTCTCAGACCCAGCGCATCATCGGTATGACTCTCGAGGTGGGACAAGAGCTCTCCCAGCGCATGTTCCTTATCTCCTAGGGGTTCATGTAGTTGTCTGTCGATACGGTGGTATTGCAGGAGAAAATTGTGGGCCTCCATGGTGTGCAGGGTAACTTGATTGTCAACGAGATGACTTTACTACATTCAATCCAATTAATATCCAGCATCATTTATTCTCTGTGGAATCAGATTGCTTGCAATAAGTAATTGTTGAAACCAAGAAATACCATGCAATTTGATACAGTGGTGCAGGTAAGCAGCGTGTTTTATCTGAGATCCCGTTTCTCAATTGCAAAAAACTCCCCAGACAAGCGCCGACAAAGTGTTCATAGGACACCAAGAACGTTAGATTGCAAGACGTCAAAAGGTATGCAAAGGATAAAAATAAAAAAAGAATACACAACCGTGCAATCGACCACGTCAGGAGTCGAACCTGAAATCTCTAGAGGGGGTGATTTGGGTGAACCGAAATCTAGCGCCTTAGCCATTAGGCCACGCGGCCGTACCACTTTGGATGACTTGGCGACCAAAATCTGCCACTATGCATGCTTCGCTCACAGTGTATTGCAGAATGTTCTACTGCTTAACTAACAGTCAAGGAATTGTATGACACCATAAAAACTGGGGTCTTGTCAAATTTAAGCAAGACTTCATATGTGGTGTTTGATTTTGATGGCTTTGGTAGATCATTCTCTCTCAACCATAACAACAGTCCCACGCTGCTCATCCCACGTTGGAACCTCCTTTGGACGGGAGAACCTGCCATCACGCATTATACCTCCTCCACCACCGAAGCACCCCATCGCTATGATAATCATGCTCCTTGCGCTGTGGTCACCCAGTTGAATCCAGTATCCATTTTGTGCTGTCGCACCCTCAACAGTACCATAAATGCCCTTCGTCTTGAATTTTGATGCTAAGTCATAATTGCCATCCAAATAGCGCCAAATCTTGTATTTCACCTTGTCCTGCATGTTTGTCTCATCTAAATGATTCTTTTTTTCATGCATGTTAGATACTTCCCTGAATAACTGTTCATATGCCCAGCTTGCGATGCCGATCGTAATTGGCTCAACTAGGTATTGTGCGCGACGAGCAACAAATGAGTCTAAGCCTTTGATCATGTTATTCAGATGTACCGGGACTTGCTCGTAAAGCTTTAGCTCGAGTGAAAGATTCAAGGGCCTTAACTGGGGAAAGTTTGAGTCGAGGCTGGAGAAAACCTTATCGAGATCATCCTGTCGTGGGATGGACTTCCCGGCACGTAAGTATGTGTCAATTGACCACACTACCTCAAGCGAAGTTATCATAGACATTCTCTGCGGTAGTAATAAATCTTTCAAGTTAGTACGAAGTGGTTTGCTGGATAAATGGAAGGTATTGGTGCTGTAAAGCACTTCCAAGCCCTCAGTATACCTGGAAAGTGTTGGCTTAATCGAGGGACTAGCCGAAGCACGCACGCTTGTCTGCAGACCAAAAGCCAACACATCGCCCCGATCCAGCACAAATGAATCTTATTGTGGCAACAATGCGTTCTTCTCGAGCACGTCATCGGCTGGCACGATTTTGTATTCCTCAAATTGAACAAGAGTGTAGTATTCAGCTGGCAGTCTGCGATTGCATCGGTAACCTCTCCACTGCCAATTTAGAGACTGCCAATTTAGAGACCGATCTTTACTGCCACGAGATTGAGTTTCGTATGCTGTATGAAGATTGCAACGACCATTGAATCTCTCGGAATCAGCCGTGTTTAAAGTGGGCAGTAACGCGAGATCCATGTGTAGGTGCGATCGCCGAACGCTATGAACAGGATCTGTCGTCGAATTTCGGTCGGCAATTTGCTGAAGATTGGGGTGATCTGCGACAAGGATTCGAGATCTTGTGTGGATGGTGTGGGTATTGATGCGCCGGGTCGTGGGGTCGAAAGACAGGGCATGGTGGGTCACAGTTGCTTTCTTCTGACCCCTGACGTCGCAGGGGTGTGGCACTCAGCCAAGCTTTTGGCCGCTGTCTCATTGTGGGGGCGGGCCGATCAACGGTATGGATCTGAGATCAACACGATCAGGTACGTCGGGGCTTGCCGTGTCCTATATGCATATTTTGGGCCCCCTGTCCGGTAAGTTACTCAGCAACTCGGAGAAGTTGACGCTAACGAGGTTAGTGTATATCAGTACTTGGATGACTTCTAACAATCTGTGTCAAATATCCTCTGCAATTAGCAATCATTCTGATTTTAAGTGTTATTCATTCAATATCCTGCTTTAATTACAATTATAATCCGACAGGCGCTCTGTTCTATCTCTCAAGTAAGTAGATGGCCAGTTACATAGCCATACATGGTAAGAACACAACGCTAAATGGGGCTTTTACACACTTCTGGAACCATACATTGTCTACGTTTCGTAGAAAAAAAATGGTGTCTTGTTGTAATCAACGGTTGGTAACGCAATCTTGTATCTGTAAGATACCATCCAGACGTCGGTACTCTCCCATCTTTAAGGAGCGCGCATTGTGAATTTCCAGTTGATAAGCGTATTTCTGTCAGGAACACTTTGAGAAAGGGCACATGACGATTGAGAAATGACGGAATAACCATGATGGATGCCCCTACATTGAAGGCTGTGACTGAAATATATCCAACATGCAAAATCATATCGCTCTTCAAGTTGTTTAGGATTGTCCGCAATACGTCATAATTTATGTACGTCATAGACTTTTCCATTCCACGACATGTCTGAGACGCGAGATACATAGCTTCACAAAACCAGAACCTGTACACTACCCTTTCGTTAAGACAGCATTATTGCACACACCGTTTCGTGTCCGAAACAGTATGCCAAGCTCACCCAAAGCAAAACGTCTAATGGACACCATCACCGAAGCCCATCGCATGTCCTACCGCATAGGCCGCGGCGAACAAGGCGTCCTCACATTCGAACCCTACAAATCCCACATCCTTCCACTATGGCGCTTCCGCACCGTCCCAATTGCCAAGAAAAGTGCGGAAGATCTCTGGGAAAAGTTCGAAGAGTTCAAGGATCAGCGTGACTTTGTGGGGATGGATATGACGCGCAAGTTCATACAAATGGGTATGACGCGTGCGAAACGATATGCGAATCATGCTGGTGGACGGAAGTATGAGAAGGGAACGCACAAGGAGTTGCCAAAGAGTGAGGAACATCCGGATAAGAAGGAGAAAGAGAGGGCAAGTTTGATTTTTCGGGGGTATTGGGAGAGATGTAAGGAGGATGAAGACTATCAGGATTTGAAGAATGATTTTATTAAGCAGCAGAAAGATTGGAACAAGTCATGATCAATTGGTTAGCACCGTCTTCCAGTAGCTCTTTCACCAATCTTTAGGCAGAACCTGCGCGTCGGCGGAGGTGGTGTCGCGACTGTAACCCCACAGTCCAACGCCTTTCGGCACTATGAACCTTCTTCAGTCTCTGGTCGTCTATGAGACGGCGAAGTTTCGCAAGGTCTGACGACGAGCTCTGTGGTTCCAGGAAACATCGATACGTCCCCACGGAGGAGGAGGCAAAGATACTTGGCATCCAAGCATATGGCCATCGCTAGAACAAAATAGGATTCTTATTAATATCATTAATACTTGATTCAGCACTGCTGCTTCGGCCGATTGCCCTCTCACGCCGTTCGTCGTTGTATCAGTTATCCACGGACTAGTCACGTTAAAAGAACCACTGCTGACCCTACAAACAAGCTTTTTGCGATAGCAAATAATAACTTGGAGGCGCATTTTCTGATATCAATCTTTCTATGATGTGCGGGTAAACAAATCCCCCTATTCGCTATCTCTCCCAAAAATACTAAGCTGCCCAGTACCTTAGAGCAGCTAACGACAAAAGCTGCGGGCCCAATCGTCCAGTCAGGGTACAAGCTCCTCGTAAATCGAATAGCCTCCTCGCCCAAAGATGCAGCACTACAGTAAATGAATTCGCTGCTAAGATCGTATCCGACAACTATGGCCTTCAGACTTCTTTTCCTAAATTAATAATCAGTATATAAATTAAAGCCTTACTTCCTTTACACTTTTAGGCTGCGGAAAGGCTTTCTTGAACGCCTACAACCAATGAGGCAGTATGTCAAGGACGTGCGCCAACTTCCCGCGCCAGGCATGCCGACTGTACCAAGATACATAGTATCAAAACGTTCGAGAAGATCTTTCCAGTTATCTGGCATCACTTCGCTGTACTCTTTGCAGTATTCGCAGCTGTCATAATTGAATTTTACGGAACTAACAGTTCTTTCACCTTATCCTGTGCTTACTATACGAAAGCCTTATATTGGAAGGGTACTTTATAAAACCCAGTTCTTTAACGCAAACAAGTCTATAACCAACATAACAAATGTAGACTATTTATGTAAGGGTTTAAGTAATGATTATATTACATTTAGCAAAATCCCCAAAGGTGAAAAAGTGTTCTATATAGGTAACAGTGTTTCTCTTATTAAAGCATGAATAGATACATTTGAAAATCCACATAAGTATATAACAATTCAAATTATAGCATTCTATCGTCGAAGACTCTATCTATACCCAAGTCCACTTTGCTTACAGTTACTATACCTAGTCTAATGCCCGAGTCTTTAACTACTGAGAACCTGGACATTTACAGGAAACCCAGTCTACATGTTACCTTACACTGCCTACAAGAAGCAACACAGATATTATAAGACTCAGTTGAAAAGTCTCTACATTACGTAGCGACAAGCCTGTACTGCACAGTAGCACGCAAGCATTGCTTAAAATTCGATCATGGATCTAATTTAATTCTAACTATAATTGACAGATATAGAATCTCAACTAAACTAACTAAAGACAAAGGGAAGATTCGTTTTGTAAACATTCAATGATCGGATACACCTCAAAAAGAATGTAACAACTAATAACTATGTAAACCCATAAGTCCAATAACCCCTCCTATAGAACCACAACGTCAACCTACCGCTCACTCTTCACCACGATGGTTGAGTAATGTTTGAAGAGGTCAATCACAGCAACGCGTACCTTGCCATAATCGGCAGTCTTCAACGATTTCCCGTGGAAAGCAGGTGGAACCGTGCCCTTACGAGTTCCATTCGCAGAAGTTGCCAGCTCAGTCCCAGAGATGGAAAGGTCGACGCCATCCGGTTTGCGCAGTAGCTTGACAAGCTCACGAAGACAGTCCATCTTGCCAGCGACGGAGTAGTGCAGAGTTTCGACATGAAGATTGGTTTCGGACTCGGAAGGCTCGTCAGACTGAGATTCATCAGAATCATATCCAGAACTGGAATCACCGGCGGAATCCGATTCATGCTGGGCCACAAGGTGGTCAGAGGACTGAGTAGTGTCCTCGGACTTGATGTGCGTCACGACATCGGGCTGGAGAGCAAGCCTTCTTGGAGGGCGGTTCGTCTAGCATCCCATCGTCAGCGTCGGAACGGCGGCGTCGAATTGGGGAGGACGGAGGCGTGGGGACTACTTCAACAGTCTCTTGCGAAGAGGGAGCCGATGAAGAATCCGAGGTCTCGTCCTGATAGGGCTCAAGGACATCATCGGCAACCTCATCCATCTGGTCATCATCGTCGGAAGAGTCGTAGTCAGAACTCAGATCAGAACCAGAGTCAGAATAGGAGGAGTCGTCTTCATAGGAAGGAGGGTCGTGATGAAAGTCATCGTCCGGGAGAGGTGGGGTGCCCGCAATAAAGAGCTTGTGGGACAGCGCTGTATCGTTGTTGGTCGCAGGCGCCGGTTCGTTGATGAGAGGCTTCTCATTGACAGCGGACGTTTGGTGGTTGGCGGAAGGCTCCTGCTTGATAGTGGACGCCTGGTCGTTGGGAGGTACATGCCTCATTGGCGTGGCAAATATCCTGCTGAAGACTTTCTCCATATGAATCTCGGTCGGGAATTGTGGGCCATACCTTCACGTTCCCAACTCTCTGACTTTTTGGAGCGTCTCGGGATCGATGAGTTTGTGTGGAACCTCCCCGGCATATGGTCTTATCGAACCGATTTCTATTGGAACCTCCGAGACGCTTTCGGCAGGTCCCATAACGCTGAGTATTACAGGAATCCTCCGTTCGACTTTGAGCTCCGCAGTCATGAGAAGATCAGGTTCTCTGCCGCTGCTGTCGCTATCAGGTTCATTGGAGTATTTCCCTACCATCAACGCATGCAGCTCCGCATGGTAAGCATATACGAAGATCTCCCAGCAGTCAACCTCCAGTCACTTCATGGCCACGGGCTGGTCCCTCTGTTGAGAGAGAATACCCAGCTGAAGATACAACGTCGCGTTAGCGTCGTTCATTGTATGATGAACCTCTACATTGGCATAGAAAATGTCCATACTCTCGAAATATACCTGGTTCAACTTGAGCAACGTTTCAACACTGTCGACCAAAGGTTTGTGCCTAATCTATCATGTTGGCTGCTCGATGCTCTTTCAGTGGCTGATGTCGAAATTCCCTCCAAATCTTTCTCATTGCTACTGGATTCGGGTCCATATGCCGATGCCTGTACTGAGATCTTTGAGGAATTGGTTCATGGTAGCATTGCTCGTGCCAAGGCTTGGGAGCATCATGTTCAAGCCAACCTGATACAGGGTATCCCGGAAAAAGGAATTCGAAATATCACACTTATGTTTTCGTATGCCTCGGAGGTCGGGTTCGAAGAGGCTTTCATGAAGTTGGTGAACGAGTCCTTGGCCGTGTTACGACGCAACTTCAACCCAGGACTGCCTTGGAACCCTCAGCGGATAGTAGACAAGGTTAGTGATAAGTGTTCTGAGCTGCAGTATAATTTTTCGTACCAGGGCTGGGGCAGTAGTACCTTGCTGGGTCCAGTCAAACTACCCAATCGTATTAATGATGATAGTGTGGCTCGAGTATCTGCTATTCAGTCGGGGGATCAATATCTGCAATCACAGGGACGCGACGTCCCTCGTGTGCGGACAGTCGACGATATGCTCAGACTGAAAAGGGCGAGGCACATTGCAGGTCAGTACATTTGATGGAGGAATAAATATTTGACCTACGATGGATGTTTGGGATAGCTGTTATTGCTTCTTAGCTAGATGTCAATCGACTAGTGCACTAGAATAATTTCCATCATCAATTGGCAACAGCAGCAATCAGAGCAGCACCCGTCCCCGATCCATCCTTCGTGAGCTCTATCTTTATCCTTCCCTCATGCGATCGTCCAACCTCGGCAACATCTCTAAGTGCACCACGCATCAACTTCTCAAACTCTGCATGGAGCTCAAATAACGAGCCATCAACAGCAACACTAATCTCCTCTTCTATCAGCACTGCCGAGTTGACCATCTCTTCTGACTCGTATGATGATTTGCTTGTTGGAAGCGACGGCTCTAGGTCGGACGTTATGCAGCCGCAGAGGCTTTTGATGAATCGGACGAATGAGGATATGGTACTATTTTCTTCTTGCTTGGTTGGCTTTGTGATGACCTCTTGCGCTTGCGTTATCGTTGTCGTCTTCGGTGTGGTAATTGTTGGCTGTAGTCGTCCAGACTGAATAAGAATTGCTGCAAGGCCTGCACCTACTAGTCGAGCAGACCTTGCGATAATTCCTTTCGCGAGCGTCTGCAATAATTGCAAGTCTTGTATCGTCACCTCTTTCGCTGCCAGGTTTTCCATCACGTATGCCAATGCTCTTTGCGTATCTTCTGCTGCGAATGCAGAGACCCTTGTCAAGAATGCTGTTTCGATGCCCATGTGTCGATGAGCAGGGCTGTTCTCGTCAAGGATAAAGCTGAGTTCTCCGTTTTGGTACAGCGCTAGAAGCATCAACCGCAGTAGTTCACCGAGATACATGCCTGAGACCATCTTCTCTAGCAGACCACACCCAGGGTCAGAAGAGCTCTGATCTATCAACTTGTCGAACCGCGTCTGGGGAAGAACCACCAGTTCATCGTCCCAGGATCCCCATTCAGTGTTGATGACCATAACTCCGTCATCCTTCGTCTTCTCATCGAGTCCCAACCTTGTAATATTCGAGAGTCGTTCGACGTAAGCAGCGTTGGTGCCTGTGCCAAGGATGATAGCAGCCAATGTGGCGTCGGACTTCTTCGCGGTATATGCTTTTGTAAGAAGTGTGCCAACAGCATCGTTCGCTAAGACGCCCACCCGCACTGGTAACGCGATTTCGTCAATTGCTGCTTGCAGTAAAGCGCAGGGGTCCTGATTTACAGCGCTCGGAATGTCCCATCCTTTATCCCAATGCACGAGTGTACCTCGAGACAATGAAGTCTGTTCACAAGTAAAGCTGAACGTGAATCCCAGATTGAATGTTTGCTGCTTCAAATCCCCCTTCCGAATTTCGAGCGCATACTCATGCAGAAAGTCTCCAATTTTTAATGCAATAAACTCGAACAAAGGCTTGTAGCTTTCGTTGACTCTCAGTTCGGGAGGAACAACATGCTTTCTTTGAAACACATCAAAGGTAGAATCGCCATGTAGATTCACAGCACAGACGCGACAATTCGTACCTCCCAGATCAACAGCGAGAACCAATCCTTTCTCATGGCCAGTTGGTATCTCAGTGACGAAGGAAGGTATCTGATAAGAATGCTTGGCTTTTAAACCATGCTCTGATAGGTCTGGTCAGCTAGATACTTGAAGATATGGAAGTGGTACATTATACATACGCATCTGTTGAACGAAGTGATTCGTGATTTTTTGTATTCTGTCACCGTCAATCCCCAGTTCTTTGACGATGGAATCAACAGTCGCCGAATGGCCATCCTCAAAACCCTTCTGTAACATAATTAATTCCGATGGCTGAGACAAAATGGCAGAAACATCACATGAACGGTATTTGGAGAGTGCAGAGTACAAGTGCCAAAGGACTAATACCAAAATTGCCAAAGTTTCCGGAACCATGTCAATTACCGTCTCCCAAAGAAGCATAGTCTTCTATCCGGTGATGTCCGGTCCGAGGCCGGTCAACCTCGGCTTCCAGCCACTTTAGTACTAGACCACCAGCGCAAGCATACAAGGTGATATCCGGCCACTTCGCCGCTGTTTTCTCCCCGCATCATCCACTTTTACAATCTCAGACATACGACCAGAAACAATTGCAGAATGACTTTCGGCGAAGATTCCCGGCATCAAAGCGACGAGTCTGGAGCGCTCAAAGCTCGCAAGGCTTGCAGTACGTACTCACCATACCCTTGTCGATGCCACGGGCTAATTATAGAATCCTAGTCAATTGTCGCAAGCAGAAGATGAAATGCGTTATACAGGGTAATAACGAGACGTGCAGACGATGTCGTCGTGCAGGTTTGCCCTGCGTGTTTGTGCCTAGAGCGAATGCGGCGCAATTACCTTCAGCTTCTGAACCTTTGGATCTAGAGTTTAAGAATAATGTTCTTTCACGACTCAAGATTGTTGAAGAGCGATTGGGTCTTTTAGGTGAGAGTAATATGAGTCTGGACATGTTTTCTGGTGTACAGGAACAATCGCCTGAGGCTGGTGATGGACCGTTGTGGAATGCGATTTTACAGTTGCAGAGATGTTGCAGTGGGTTGCCTTCTGAAATATGGCACCGCGATACTGTTGAGTCGTTATGGTCATCGTATGTCTTTTTTTGCCCTTGGTCAATTGCTCTGTGGATAACATTTTGGTGCTGTAGGTTCCACGATAGAATGCCCGGATTGCATTTCATGCCCGACAAACAAACATTCTCAGCACCGCAACCAGTTCTACTCGCCTCTATACTTTACTGTTCAAGTACACGAGGCCCACCAGATATGGTCGATATCGCGCCGCATTTCTTTACAGTCTTATGCACCGCCATTGCCCAATTGAGCATTCCCAGTAGTGAGATCGGACGACCCATCGAGGCTTCTGTGTCTCGCGAAGAATGGTCTTTCCAGACTGTACTTGGGATAGTGCTGGCTGGTCTCCTCACGGAAGGAAACATAAGAGAGACTGGTAATTGGATATCTGTGGGCTATAGACTAATGCTGGACTATTGTCCCGCTCACGTCGACGATACTTCGAGGGAATGGCGAAAGCTGTTCAGCGGTATACAAATTGTTGACCTGGAACACTCATCGATTCACCTCGCTTATCCAGTCATACCCATCGAAGCACCACTGGCTACACTACGAATGTCCCCTCTCGACCAACTATACAAGTTATCACGTATGATGCACACCGGCCTTAGTCACTTCACAGGACGAAGGTTACCAACAATATGGTCATGTTTCGAAGATTCACCACTTGACAATCACAACTTCACTACGAGTTTCACAGCTATCGATGGTGTACTCATTAGAGACTGGGCGAAGCAACTGGACGACTGGTTGGTGGAGTTCAATGGCAAAACACCCGAGCCGGATCAGAGCAGTAAACTTGTTCTTCGACAATACGTTTTACACCGACTGCTCGTGCTGTCGATCTATCATCCTGCTAGAAGTGGTAATCTATGGGCACAGAGCATTACATCTCATGAGCAGGAGGAATTACTCTTGTCAGCTCGCGCGACGCTCAAGCTTCATCAACACGATGATTCAATCTGGTCTAATTGGGACTTGATCATTATTACTTGGGCTGCTTTGATCGTTCTCCAAGGAATACAGGGCGGCGTTGGAGAAATGGAAGGTAAGAATAATCCTTTTTTTTTTTGTTGTTTTCTAAACTGACTCTTATAGACATGACAAACATCAAACTCCATCTCGACATCCTCAAACAAAAGAATGAGCCTAAACCAAGCCTTTGCGACAAACTCATCGCGCGCTTGGAAGAAAGTCTCCAAGAAGTCAGCACGCCTGACTTCTCGTATGTTCAACCGGCACATCCATCAGTCATAGACCCCAGCTTCGACTATACTTGGCAGATCTTTGATCAGGTCAATCTGCAACACATTCAATTCCCTGGTTGAAATGTTCCTCAACGGGTCTTGATCGCGGGGTTACATGCCAATGGGGAAAGTCACGGATCGGACTCTTGTGGTGGGCGATATCCGGGAGGCCATGTTATCAGGCTTCAGGTCACCATCGTCATGATCATCGGCTGAAAGAGTTGGAGACGGAGGAAGTTGTCCTAGAACTTCCTTTTCCTTGATTGTCTTTGCAACGCCCTTGAAGTACTAGATTCGATTAGTAACCTCTTCCTTGCCATGCATTTGCGAGGACTCACGTTGACAGTCTTGACTTTCATCTCAAGAGTAGCATCCTCATCCACAACAACCATACTTTTGGCATGAAGTTGGAGACAAGACAGGGTGCAAAGATGACTGACTCCACCCTCGACAGCCTGTTGCAAAGCCAAAGCCTTGGAAGCACCCGTAGCGATGATGACTACTTCTCGAGCATCCATGACAGTTTGCACACCAACCGTCAAAGCCATATCCGGAACAGCATTAATATCATCGTCGAAGAACCGCGCATTCGCAATCCTTGTTTCATAAGCAAGAGACTTTACCCTTGTACGACTGGACAAACTAGATCCTGGTTCGTTGAAAGCGATGTGACCATCCGTTCCCACACCACCAAGAAACAACTCAATGCCTCCCACGGACCTGATCTTGTCTTCGTATTCTTGACACTCCTTGAAGAGATCTGGTGCATTGCCGTTGAGTAGATGGATGTTCTTATCTTGTATGTCGATGTGTTTGAATAGATTGTGGTGCATGAAGGAATAATAGCTTTCTGGGTGATCACGAGGCAGACCGACGTATTCGTCCATGTTGAAGGTGACTACATGGCGGAAGGATACTCTTGAGGATTGGTGTGCGGCTATGAGGGCTTTATAGATATGGATTGGACTGCTTCCGGTGGGAAGACCGAGGACGAAGGGCTTTTCCTCTGAGGGACTGAAGGCTAGTATGCGACCTTGTTGATGGTTAGATGTGCGGTGACAGAATTTTGAGGGTGGAATCTTACGGATGATGTATTCTGCGATGTAATATGATGCCTCTTGGGGGCTTTCACGGATGACTAGACGCATCTTGAATTGATACGAGGCAAAAGAAATAAGTGATAGCGTGATAAAATGTGTTTTCAGTGGATATGGTTACTGAGAACAGTCTCCAACAACACTCGCCAAGTCTTCTATGAATGCAAAAGTCTTATACCATCTATCTCAGTACGTCTTGCGTCATCGACCATTTGACTCATACTATGTAAGTAAGTCTATCTAGCATAATTACTATCCTGTTCGATAGAGTTTCGAGAATGGCCGAAGTTTGCCGGTGTATGGTCCTCGGTCCTTCTGGCTTTTAGTCCGGCATACTACGGTCATCTTGTGACATTAAATTTGGCTAGCCACGATTTACTAACTGCCGCTTGCCTTCTAATGGCAGATTCTGGGGAAGGCTACTGCCATTGGACCGTGACAGTATGATAGCTGCATTCTATGAACGGATCATGATACGTATGACATATCTATTTGAGTTTTTGAAGGTCGGTTTTCAAGTTGTACAGTTCAAATCAACACAACGGTATGACCTATCCTGAACGTGGAAGCCAGTCGATCAACAAGTTTAGGAATTATTCAATAAACGATATTTGAAGGTAACTAAAATAGTTCTATGCTAGTACATTCTAACAAGTATACTCCATATCAAGAGTAACAGTAGGAACTCCCTTGAATCCCTCAGGAACAACATACGAAACATTGTAAATCCAATGATTCCTCAACGTAGCACCATAAACAACATCCTGCTTCTCCAATCCAGGCGCAGTAACATTCACCTCCAAACAAGGCAACTTCTCCAACCCCGTAACAACATTCTTGTTTCCAAGCGTCCAAGATGGCGGAATACCAGTCAGTGCAAAAGTGAAAATGTCAGTGCCCTCCTGCGTAGTGTTGGGATAAGACACAGTCAACGTCTTGGGTCCTGCCTTGGCGCTCAGCGTGGAGGCGCTGGGGTAGAGTGAGAAGAAGCCCATGTATGGGTAGGGCTTGTGCTCGGGGTCTGAAGCCCATTGAACAATAGCGGGGACGTATTGGTTCCCTCGGTTCTTCTCCTCAGCGACGGTCTGACCACCGATCATGAGCTCGGCGCTAAGCCAAGACGTAACATGACGAGGGGTCTCGGAGTCAAGTTCCTCGTAGACAGTTTTGTTGATGAATCGCGTACCCTTCCACTTGCCCTTAGTCTTGATGATAGACTGCGCCTTCTTGGAAACAGTAGGCGCAACAACGTCAAGGATCATAGCGATAGCAGCACCTTGCGCGACATCGTACAGAAGATCGCCTTCTCCAAGTGGTGGTTGACCACCAACACCACGACCGTACAGACCCCAAAGAACCATGGAAAGAATCTGAGAATGAGTGTTTGCATCGCGACTATACGCACGATCATACGGTCCCACCATGTTTCCAAGGTAAGGATTATAATGCGCCGCAATATCATCCCAAAGCTTCTCAAGAATAAACTTGGAATTCTTAGTCATGGGCATATCCTTGGGTCCATAAGCGATATTCGCAGCAAGAGCCCAGATATCGATACCGTAATAATTCGGCGCATTATACTCGGCCAACACATTCTGACCATCCTTCTTGAACAATTTGAGCAAATCGTCGCCTTGCTCTTTGGCAAAGTTGATGAGTTCCTTGTTGTTCTTGCGCTTGCCGATCCAGCCGGTTGTGAGGGCTCGCATGATGGCTGGGTTGGAGTAGCCGAGAATTAGGTTGTCGTCTTGGGGGAAGGAGCCGTTGCGACGCATACCGCCGATTGCGGCGGCTTCGAGGGCATCTTCGATGCGGGATTCTAGGCCCTTGGGAAGGAGATGGCTGAATTCCTCGACGACTTGGATGAGTTGGGAGCTGGAAAATGTCAGTTTTGGGTGATTGAGTCTTGGCACGAAATACTTACCCGACGAATTCTCTCCAGTTGGGATCGTATGTCCCGTAGATTGAAGGAGGATACAGGGTGCCATTTGGCGTAGGATCAGGCTCATCAGGCGCAAGCTTGAAAGTGCCATACCAAGCAGAATCAAAGTCGCTGTTCAGTTGATTCGCCAAGCTATGCCAAGTCAATTAGTTGCTCATCGACTTACATGGGTTGACTTACACGTTCTCAATTGCCTTGACAGCAGTCTTGACATCGTCTCCCTTGCCACGATGCAAAAGACCCGCAATGTACCAAGCCGTAAAACGAACAGACCATTGTCCGTTATCTTGATACCAGACATATCCATAGCTAGCATCAAATCGCGAATCAGATACTTCCATGGAATAGTCAAACAGACTCTGTGCTGGGGCAGTCAACTTGTGGTTGTTACTGCGTTGGGAAAGATTGGCTGCGGTGGCTGTTGAGCCAAGCGCCAATAGCGAAGTAGCCAGTGTAAGAAGACCCATGTTTGCTGTCACACAAAAGATACGAAACAAACGATAGAGTCCAATTGACAAATGAGAGAGGATTGAGACGCCTCTTAACTGGTCTCATATCTGTGCCTCGGATATTCGTATTGTGATGGGCAAAACCGGTGAATGCTCGCCGGACTAATCTTCCCATCTTGGGGTTCCCCCGCAATCCGCCCATGACTAGCATGGTTCGTTTGTACGAGCTAAGGAACAGACCATTGTCTCTCTCCACATTTGATAGGGGTCCCCAGTTTTGGCTGTCAAAGTCCTGGATATCGGGATAAGAACCAGCTACTGAGTACCCGTCTAGATAAGAAGATAACTAATATCCTTGGGCGGCAATTGATATGCCCCATCACTCAACTGATACCGAACCAGTCAAATTGAACTTGATAGCATCAATTGATTGCATGATAGCGATAAATTAAGTGACATACAAAGTCAATTGGTTCCAAGCTAACTAATTTAGCAACCCATCCCCGCGGTTCTTCGGCTCCCAAAGACCCTGATCTTTCCCCTCTCAGCTCACCTACTCTTCCCCGACTTCTCCCACCACCCGGTAAACACCGGCCAAACCACCGGACCCCAATCCCCCCTGCCACAGGTCGCGTGCACAGCGGAGACCCCCATGGGGATAAGTGTCAATCCCTATCGCGGGGATAAATCGGTTCCACCACAGAGGCATTGATAGATAATACTACCTTGCCTCCCCTCTTTTCTTGACTCAAACATCTTGAACTTGACCTTGAAGTTATTCAATTCGTTTGGCAAGATGGTTCAAGCACAGGCTACTCTTGCTCTGGATGACCAGCTGGCTTCTGGCTGGTTTGGATGGTTCAGGAATAAGGGAATCTTGAAACTTAATGCTATTCTGTGTTTATCTCTTATTTCCAGTTATGCGACTGGCTATGATGGAAGTAAGTACCCCAACATTCAATTGGTCTTTAGCGACTAACATATCAGGTATGATGAACGGCCTTCAGAGCCTGGATACCTGGAAAGAGTCATTCAACAATCCAGATGCCCAAAGACTCGCCATGTAAGTACACCCTCAAAATACATCCTTCAAATGAGTAACTAACAAGCCAGTCTCAACGCCATCCAAAACATAGGCCAACTCGCAGCCCTCCCCTTCTGTGCCGGCTTCTGCGACAGATTCGGCCGTCGCCCAGCCCTAGTCGTAGGCGCCTTCATTATGCTCATCGGCGTAGCCCTCCAAGGCGGCGCCCAAAACACAGGAATGTTCATCGCAGCCCGCGGTATTCTCGGTTTCGGTCTCGCTCTCAACATCACAGCCGCGCCAGTCCTCATCATGGAATTAGCATACCCCACGCAGCGCGCCCCCATGGTGTCCATCTACAACACTCTTTGGGGATTGGGCGCTCTGTCTGCTGCGTGGATTACTTATGGAACTTTCAGAATTGGAAATTCTTGGGCGTGGAGAATTCCTTCGATTTTGCAGGCGCTGTCGAGTGTGTTGCAGATTTGTCTTTGTTTTGTCATTGATGAGTCGCCGAGATGGTTGGTTAGTAAGGAGAGGGAGGCTGAGGCTGAGATGTTGCTGGTTAAGTACCATGCCAATGGTGATAGCAGCAATCCTGCTGTTGCTATTGAGATGGAGGAAATTCGCACTGCGATTCGTCTTGAGAATGAGGCTATGGCGACGACCAGCTATCTCTCTTTCTTCAAGACCAAGGGAAACCGTCGTCGATTCTTCATTATTCTTTCTGTTGGCTTCTTCAGTCAGTGGAGTGGTAACGGTTTGATCAGCTACTATCTGACTCTCATCCTCAACTCCATCGGTTACCGATCGCAGGAAACACAAACCCTCATCAACGCCTTGTTGACCCTCTGGGGTCTGTTCTGGGGTGTCGTCTTCTCACTCCTGGTCAACAAGATCCCCCGCCGAACGCTTTTCCTCGGTTCAACCCTCGGTACGCTGGCAACATATGTCACATGGACAGCCCTCCAAGCGACATACGAACAATCAACCGATGTAAACGCCGACGGCACTGGTGGCCCCAGCGGTATCGCCAAGGGTGTTCTAGCCATGATCTTCCTCTTCAACGTTTTCTTCACCGCTGGTTGGGGTGTTCTCCAAGTAACATACGTCGTCGAGATTCTACCCTTCAACCTCCGCGCACGTGGGCTTGTGCTGTACAATCTCTTTGTGGCGTGCGCGCTCATCTTTAACCAATATGCCAATCCTATTGGTGTTGAGAACGCCAAGTGGAAGTACTACATTACGTATGACGTTTGGCTTGCTGTGGAAGCTCTTGTTGTTTACTTTTTGTTTGTTGAGACGAGGGGATTGAGTTTGGAGGAGACGGCTTTGGTGTTGGATGGTGCGGAAATGGGTGATAGGCTTGTTGGGGAGGTGCTGAGGAATACCGAGAAGGGTGTTCATATCATCGAGACTGAGAAGCCTTCTGCTTCTGCGTAGGGTTGGATTTAGTTTAATTTTGCAGTATGTTAGTATGATCCGAATGATCTAATTCATAATCCCTTGTTAATTTACTATAACACGATGTTATCTACCAATTATTGCAGCCATATTGGGTACCCCTCCACAAATATCTACAGATGTGTTATTGTCAAGGCCTACATGGTGTAACAAGCGCGCAGTTAACTATCCCACTCACCGCTATCTAATTATATCACCTGCATGATGCTTCCATCTCGTGACTGTCATAGAAAAATAGACAATTGCTACTGAGTCAAGAATTGATCGGCTCCGAAACTCGGAGCCATGGCCGAGGTCCGAATATTACCCCATCCAAACGGGCAACGCCGGTGAAAGTGGACCTGTCTTATCACTTCCCCGAAAGTTCACCCACTGAATCCACCAACTTAGCGTGAGGAGCACTGTAAGCGCCATTTCATCATCTCGTATCTCATTTAACGAGACCATATTCCCAATAGCTTGTCAAACTTGACTGTCTGGAGTAACACACCAGAAACCAAGATGGACGCCTCATCTGAGAAGCCCGACTATGAGAACCTGGAGGTAATCCAGAGGAATCGCCTTCCAGCGAGAGCTTACTGGTTACCACCAACTCACATCCTCCTCAACGGAACATGGGACTTTCAATACGCACCTACACCCCTCGAAGCGTCCGAGTACCCTAAGGACTCATCTTCCACTGAGGAATGGTCTTCAATCAACGTCCCAGGCCACTGGCAACTTCAAGGCCATGGACATCCTCACTACACAAACGTACAATTCCCCTTCCCATCTGCACCACCATTCATCCCCACTGAGAATCCCACGGGAACATACCGACGCAAGTTCACGGTTCCTAGTGACTGGGATGATGATTCCCAGCTTCGGCTTCGATTTGATGGCGTTGATAGTGCTTATCACGTTTGGCTGAATGGGCAGTTTGTGGGGTACTCGCAGGGAAGTCGGAATGCAGCTGAGTTTGATGTTACCGGCCTAATGAAGAAGGATGGTGAGAATGAACTTGTTGTGAGAGTTTATCAGTGGTGCGAGGCGTCGTATATTGAAGATCAGGATCAGTGGTGGTTATCTGGTATGTTCACTCTCTGCATGACTACATGCAGCTAACAAGAACAGGTATCTTTCGTGATGTTACCCTATTGGCCTTTCCAGCTATTGCCAGGATTGAGGATTTCTTCGTCAAGACGAACCTTGATGAGCAATACCAGGACGCCACCCTCGACTTAACCGCGACCGTGGACCGATCTGGCGACTGTCCACCTCTTGAGCTCGTTGTCATTCTTCGCAATGGTGAAACCGAAGTAGCCAGGACATCAAAGAACTTGCCCGATGAATTTTCCTCGCATCAACTTGAGATCGCCGTCACGAACCCAAAGAAGTGGACTGCCGAAAGCCCATACCTGTACCAGCTCGAAATCACTCTCAAAGGCCCCAGCGACAACGAACTGCAGAAAATCACGCAAAACGTCGGCTTCCGCAAAGTCGAGTTAAAGAACAATCTCATCAGCGTCAACGGCAGGCCCATTCTCCTCCGCGGCACAAACAGACACGATCACCATCCCATCCACGGTCGAGCCGTACCCTACGAATTCGTAAGACAAGACCTGATCCTCATGAAACAACACAACATCAACGCCCTTCGAACAAGTCACTACCCCGGTCAACCGTGGTTATACGATCTAGCAGACGAACTAGGCTTCTGGGTCATGGACGAAGCTGATCTCGAATGTCACGGCTTTTACGATGTTGTTACTCAACATGTTGAGCCAGCGCCGTATCTGGACTATGAAGGAAGTAAAGAAGAGTTCTTTCCCAAGGCTGCGCAGTTTACTTCTGATAATCCAGAGTGGCGTGAGTCGTACCTTGATCGAATGGTTCAGATGGTTCAGAGGGACAAGAACCATCCGTGTATCTTCTCGTGGTCGTTGGGTAATGAGTCTTTTTACGGTGTTAACCATGTCGCCATGATTGAATACGCGCGAAGTGTGGACGATCGTCTGATTCACTACGAAGGCGATATCAAGGCTCAACTAACGGATATGTACTCGTACATGTACCCTGACCAGGAGCGTCTGTCGCGTCATGTCGAACAAGACGGCATTACAGATGGCAAGTGGACAAAACCTGTTATTCTCTGTGAATACGCGCATGCAATGGGTAATGGTCCAGGCGCTCTAGACGATTACCAGGCCGCATTCCGCAGATACGAGCGTCTCCAAGGTGGTTTCATCTGGGAGTGGGCAAACCACGGTCTTCTTCACAAAGACGGGTATTATGCCTACGGAGGAGATTTTGGCGATCAGCCGAATGATTCGACGTTCGTCATGGATGGGCTTTGTGATAGTGAGCATAAGCCCACGCCTGGACTCGTGGAGTTGAGGAAGGTGTTTCAGCCGGTGAGGTTTGAAGTTGTGGATGGGAAGGTGACTGTTACCAATGAGTATGACTTTGTTGGGTTGAGCCATTTGGAGGGCAAGTTTGACGTTGTGGCGATGGGTGATAAGTAAGTTTGAAGATCGACATTGAAGAGATGGAGCTAACGTGTGTTTTTGCAGGACTACGGTGCTTGAGAGTGGCAAGGTTGATATTCCAGACGTTAAGCCATGGGAAACTGCTGAGCTTCCTCTCCCAATCGATCTCAGCCGATATCGCGACCATGAGGAAGAAGTCTTCTTGAAGATATCCTTTACACTCAAAACGGCTGCTCAGTGGGCGCCTGCAGGTTATGAGATAGCGTGGTTCCAGCACAAACTCTCTGTCGATCAACAGCCCAGCATCCCAGCTGCGGTCTCTACTACAGGAGACCTCAACGTCAAGGAGACTCGTACAGAAGTCGAAATATCGGGCGCAGACTGGGTCATTAAGTTTGACCGCGTCCGAGGCTACATTACAAAATGGTCTGATCTTCTTGAAGTCGACACGAAGACGCGCGCAGCGATTTATCCTTGCTTCTGGCGCGCGCCTACGGATAATGACAAAGATGGCGCTGTCGCTGTGTGGAAGGACTATGGTGTTCATCGAATGACATCTCAATTGCGATCTTTCCGGGTGCAGAAAGATACCGATGGCGTTACTGTCAAGACGGTTACGTATCTCGCGCCTCCAGTTCTGGGATGGGGCTACGACGTCATCACTCACTACCAAATTTCTTCTGCGGGTGTTCTGTCAATGAAACTCGATCTCACGCCCAAAGGTGTTTTCCCTAAGGACATTCCCCGCATCGGTCTCAATCTCCGCCTCCCCAAGTCCCTCTCCGAAGTAACATTCTTCGGTCGCGGCCCCGGCGAATCCTACCCCGACAAACAAACCTCCCAAGCCATCGGAATTTACTCATCTTCAATTGACGCGCTGGAAGTACCATACGATGTACCTCAAGGCCACGGCAACAGAATGGATACGCGTTGGGTACGCGTTACGAACGCGCAAGGACGTGGAATAAAAGCTACAAGACGCGATGAAGCAACATTCAATTGGACGGGCACGAGATTGTCGGATGAGACGATTGAGAAGGCGAAACATCCGATTGATCTCGTGAGGGAAGAAGCTACCCTGTTGAATTTGAGTGCAAAGGTTGCTGGTGTGGGAAGCGCGACTTGTGGGCCTGGTGTTAGGGAGGATTTGAAGGTTAGGGTGGAAGCTACCAGCTATGAATTTGTTCTGGAAAGAGTCTAGAATAGGGTAGCCTTGAGCTAATGTCAATTTGAACAATTTCGTCACAGTGATTGATTACGCGATGATCCTCATCTAGGTTGGTGCGCCAAGCAGGCATCACTTCAGGGTAACCATCAAGCGAAGTCATTGCACTCAAAGCTATGAACAGATCGATCGATTAATTCATCTGTGTTTAACTTACGAGATTTTCATGCGATCAGATCGAATATTTCGTCGCTCTTAATATGGGATGAACAGGGTCAATCGCTGCGACCGTAGGGCTGACCAGCGTGAATTATCGAAGCTTGGACGACAACAAGATTGACAGTCATTAAACATTCCATGCAATTGATCACTAGACTCGAACTAAACATCAAAAGAGATGACATGTCTGTTAGAAGAGATGACTGTGAGACGAAGTAATTCGCTAGATGACGGTGGTGATTTGCTTCTACGGTATTCTGGAATGACATGTCTTGAATGCACAACAGACTGTGAATATTGTGTTGAAGATATTTAACCGAGGTATGCATATGCCCCACTTTGTTGCATATCTCCATTGGTCTCTGAATATTAATTTCTCTGCTTTGATGTTTTAGTTGCTTCACCTCTGGATCTGTATCGTATCAAGTATCACCACTGCATCATCCCAAACAACAGAGATACCTACTAAAGGGTTCTACTAACCGTTATATCGGCGTGACCGGTGCAAAGCATAACAAATGACGCACAGAGTTATGCGCTAAGCCCCGCATTCTACCAGGAACAAGCTCGACACTATTCCCCCTCTAGTAAAACGTCTCCAGAATACACACGCGAAATGAAACAATGAAGGGGTAACGCCTAAGCGAAACAATGCAGCACATTCCTCGCCCCTTTTTGTCAAAACATTCCCTTCTCCTCTTTTACACGCACCAAACGTAAACAAACTTCTTCTTTCTTTGTTCCTTTCCCATGCAGCAGCTATTACTGCATCAACTCTACAGTACTCTAATAATATAACAAAACAATTACTATCTATCATCAATTAATTATGGTTTGCTACGACATGGTCAGATCCAGCGACAACAAGCCAATATGGCGTCCTCTCGCTCACAAATTCTCGACTCTCATCCTCAGAAGAAAACCCAGTAAACAAAGAACCAGAATCGATACCGACGAGAAGAATGACGAACTCAACTTCAAACCACTCGAGGTTCGATCAAATGTCCTCGATGGCCTTCACGTTCCCAACAGCTGGCTTGTCGAATCTCCTTCAGCTACCTCCCACGACAAGCTTACCCTCCCCGCCATCAACCTCTCCGAGTCACAAAAGTCCCCGCGATCGCGAGGTCGTATCTCCAAGGATATATCAAGGCCCTTGACCATTGGAGATGTCACCGGCTTGTTCAAGACAGAGCAAGATCGTGCTTCGGCGCTGGCAAGTCTTACTTCCTCCGACACAGCTCCTAGGGAGGAGCGCAGTGTGCTGGATCGTGGTCGACCTGTTGAACCTCGGCATTTAATACACCAGCCTGCCCAACGCACCAAGCGCAAGTCACTGCCCTTGGAGTTGATGTTCACAGCCCCAGCATCAAACGAAGGCCCCCCCGATACTGCCACCTCTAATAACGACACCACAACCAAGATCGACGTTGCTTCTCCGTCCTCTTTCCAAGATTCTTCCCCTTGGACTGCTGAGCACAGAAGACGATCTACTATTCGCATCGTCGACCGATCACCTACACGAGCTGATGAGACCAAGACCGAAACGACTTCCACGACACCACCACCACAAGACGAGCCTGCACCTCGAGTCAGCCAATCCATCCCAAGAAAGCCCGTCGCTCCAACCCCAGCTCCTACACCCACACAAACACCTTCTTCCTCCACCAACAACAGCAACAACAACTCTGATACCCCATACTCCACATCCGTCACAAGACTCAAACCCAAACAACCCTCCAAACTAAGCGACCGCCTCTCATGGATCAAGAACCTGGAGGAGAAGAACAATGACCGACCGAACAAGGACCTAGCCGAGCTACCCAAGCGAGCTGGCAGCGTCTCAGACAAGCTGGCCATGTTTGAGAAGAAGAACATGTCCGCTGCCAACAAGCAGCACCTGTTAGCACCAACGCGGACATACTCTAGCAGTCACTCGAGCACCTACTCAAGCACCTACAACTCAGCGCGCGGTCGCGAGAGTATTTTCTCCACGGACAGTAACCCAGCTGTATCGTCGACGCGAACATCCATCGATACCACACATCGCGCTTCTTCGGTGATGAGTTACTACGATGACTCGTTCCGTCAGAAGCTTGAGTCGCTTGTCGGGCAGGAACCTGTGGAGGCTGAGGCTGAGGCTACCAAGACTGAGGAGCAGCAATAAACATATACCCATACTAACTAACCACCGTCGCGTGAAACACCAGAACTCTGTTCTTCCCGTTGTCGAGGCAGGCTTTCCCTCCACTTTAAGAACATGGAGCAATATTACCTACACAGAATATCACGCGCCCCCCGAGCTGGCGGTGCATGTCTCACGACTACAGCAATTTACATAGATTACACCTTTTATGATTTTAGAATGATGCATGCGACTTTATATTTAATAGCATTTTATTTTTTTACACTCAGTATATATATCTTTCATTTGTTTCCCATCTTGTCCCCATCCGCTGTGATCTACCTTGTGTCAAGATGTTGTCTTCCATCCACCTTCGCCAATCATCATTGACTCTCAACCGTGACCAGAATAGTCCCCGGCCCATCTCCCGAATCTTTCACCTCCGTCGAGACGATTAAATTATGTGATTTAGTAGAGGGCACCTTAACTGTGCGAGGGAAATCTTGTCGCGGGGAAACCCTTGTTCGAAGCTTTTCCAAATATAACTCGTCCCCAGACGACCCATAATACTCGTTGACACAAGCCATGATTGTGCTCGCTCCAAAAGTATGGTTTGCGGAATAGACAACCGCCCATGACTCTAAGCCCACGGAAGAGTCTTTCTCTCTTAGGCCACATACCACAATGATTCGGCTCGATATAAAAGAACCCGAAGAATTAGAGATCTGAAAGTCTAGAAACCCAGTGAAGCTGTGATAATTGTTGGTGATGAAAGCGTGGCCATTTTGATCCCACAGGTCTGCTGGCTTTGCAGCAAAGGAATGCATCTTGTATCCTGGGCTGATGTTCATATATGCAGCGATATTCATAGCTAAATCGCTCCTCAATTTTTCCGAAACGAAAGGCGTGACACGTTTACGAATGAAGACTTTGTATCGCGTACCAGCCCACATGTGAGAACCCGTTGACTTAAAAAGGTCTGTAGGTGTGGACCGAACATATCCGTCCGCTGTCTTTGTCAAATAGACACCTATGTTGCGTTTAATATTTGAACGATCGGGTAGTAGACAAGCCAGGTTGAGGATGTCCCCAGTGCCTAGACGTGTCTCCAGTCTTAGACCCTTATTTGTCATGGCCGTTTCAAAACCGCTTCGCATACTTGGCGCGAGAGAAAGATGCCGACAGTGCGCGAATTCGGCGGGGGACTGAGCTAGAATACCGCGATATTCTTGAGACATGTCTTTCGCTTTCCACGCGAAGATTGACATATCGGTTGTCTGCTTAATTATTTCTTCCTGTAGCCGTTCGAAAGCCCTTGAACCCTCACCGTACATCATCGGCATATGGACATCGAAAATACCAAGAAGACAATACGCCATGTCTTCAACCCTTGTTGTTGTCCGGTTAGCAGCCCAGGACATACGTCTTGCCAAAGGGATATTCTCAAGAGATGCAATGTTCTCCAGAACCTCATTGTCGACACAGGTGATCTGAGAAATGAAGTCTCCCATATTTTCTTTCGTCCCTCTGAACTGCCACGAACTGTCATAAAACCACAGTTTTCTGGGTGCTATCAGCTCTTGCAAAGTCCATCCCCTCGTGAACCATCTACAATCTTTCAACTCTTCGTAAATATTCCCATCACTCCCGAGATCTTCAAGGTGTGCGAAACAAATAGTCGCCTGCTCATACCATCTGAACATAGAATTAATAGCCTCGGCGAGCTCAGCGCTGCTACGCTTGTCGATACAGCAGGTATCGACCCATGCGTAAGATATGCCTTTCTCTCGTGCCATATCACAAGTCTTTAGTATTTTAATGTAGCCTGACTTTTGAGTTGGCGGGCTTTGTTGAATCATGTCTTCGAATGTGACCTCTTCTTTTCCCCATGTGTGCGACAAGATTGCGTATTCCGTTGAAGATAGGTCGTCTGGGTTGGCCCTTTCGAGCTTAATTGTGGAGGTGTTGATGAGCCACATCTTTGCTCAAAGACCATATAGAGCTTGAATTGTTTTGTCGGAAATTTCGTGCGAAACCATAAATTGACGAAGGCAAATGAGTCAAGATGCCAGGAGGCATATAATGTCAGATGCGGGGTCAATGTGCGCTTTGTTCAGCTTCTCATAGGCTGGACAAACGACGCTATTTACTGCCTGACTGTGGCCTTGTGTAACAATGAGTGGTCATCATATATAATATGTTGGCGGAGTCTAGTAGACGACCAGTAAGGGCTATTTGCGATCAACATGAAGAGGGCTCAAATAATCATGGAATAATTTTCATCTCGAGTAGTATATACTGCTACTTGTTTAAAGCCTGTCGTAAGAACCGATGTATACTTCTAATAGCATTCCTCTAAGTAGGGCTCCCCAGTTGCTACTAAGCTATACAGTTCACCTGGATCTGCCGTTTTCGCTTAGGAAAAAGCCGCCCTGACGTCCATACCAACAGGCTCCAACCCTTGCATTGGAGCATCCCTTTCTGTTGTCAAGTCGTCCGCACCAATGACAAGCGACCATGTTCCTTCATCCCAACCAAGAAGGTAAAAATGATTCCAGGTATACCCAAGGTCAGTACAGCCAGCATCGTTGCACTTCACAGCCGGCATGTTACAGGCCAAACCAGCCGCAGAAGGAGGTTGGCATCTTAAATGACGATACTGCCCAGCTACGACACTTGGACAGCCCACTAGACCAGCAAGGCGGCCTGATGGCTCGTCTGCAACGCAGAGGGCAACGCCGTTCACTTTTAGATGCTCTGTTTCTTTCTCATAGGTGATGGCACTGGTCCATGACGATGAGAATGTGTAGGTGCTGATTAAGACTTGGCGCCCATTGCTGTGCATGACCACATCGCCTATCGATTGGCTTCGGGCGACAAGTTGGAAGGTAGGAACAGGTGGAAGTGTGGACTCGGTTGTTGAGGCTGGTGTTTCTTCTGTTGTAGCCTGGCTCATTGAGATAGTGGTTGGCTCATCAGTAGTTTCGGTGGTAGTCAAAGTGGTGACCTCGCTCTCTGCAGTCGTGATCGTTTCGCTGATGGACCAAGTAGTGGTCTCGCTCGTCGCAGTAGTGGTAATCCCCGTAGACTCTTCGCTGGTCACTGCAGTAGTTGTACCAGTCTCAGCGACAGAAGAGGAAATACTGAAGGAAGATTCGGGAACGAGAGAAGTGCTCAATAAAGACGCCACTGTCTCAGAGAAGGAGATCTTTTCAGTAGTCGAAGTCTCGGAACCCGACGTCGTGACAAGAAGAGTTTCCGAGCTGGTCGTAAGCCATACAGACGTCTCAGATGAGAGAGTGACTTGTGGCGATGGACGACATGGTGAAGCAATCACAGCTCTGAAACCAAACGCCACAAGGGCCGCGGTTAGAAATGTCGCGGAAACCATTGAAGGAATTAGTGACAAAACTAGAATTGATATCGAAGCTGGATGAAAAAAAGGCCATCTCCTTTTATTCTTCTGCCAGAATCAATTGCCAAGAGTCGTTCAGCTTATATCCGCAAAACTATTGCCTTTAGCGTCAGCTCAGTCCTGACTATTGATTTCTGAACCACGCTATAGCCAATTAAAGCTAAAGCTGCAATCCACTAATCTAATGCTGTTATCCTTCCTTTTTTTTGCTTTTATCTATTTATTAAACCAAGGAGAAATTTACAAACATTTACATGGACTGGACTCCAGATAGAATCTTTCGGAAGGATCATAAATACATAAGACCAGGCGATATTATTGGTGTGTCGTACAGTTGCAGTGCCCCTGTTGTACCCTATTATCATAGCCCTTAAAATCAGTGACAGTGAGACACATCCAGGTATCCATACGGGAGGAAATGATGTGGTATGGAAATATAGGAAAGTCAGAATGCAAAGCGTTAATTCTTAGGATGCTTTTAGATATTGTACTTGAAACGACCAGTACCATCTGCAGGGGCCGACCATCACCACACGTTGGAGGCCGACCGACGTAATCTGCAGGAGGCCGACCAACACGTCTTGTCTAGCCATTCATCTTGCGCAAAATACATTTGGGCACCATGACTGCCTAAATATTGAGTCCCCCTCTTTTGTACTGGCTTGAAGCGTTGATCTTTCCCATAAATCCCGTTCCTCTTCTTTTCTGCTTCTTTTCATCAATTTATGGTTGATAAAACGTACCACCCGACAAGCATCCGGCCAAGAGAAACCGCAAGATTCATTTCACATTTTTACCTCGAGGTCCTTTGATCTGTCATAGTAATTTGTTTTCATTTCCATCGTGGAGTTGTCTATACGCTAGATCAAGATGGCAGACATCCAGCGGCAAGCTTTCCTCCTGCAAACCGACAGTATTAGCACTGACGCTTTCAGAAACGCTTTCAGAAACGCCCCTCGCGCCTTTGGAACTCGAAATCCTACTCAGCCTTGCTTCCGTTTTAAGCAGGGGACCTGCAAGTTCGGCAATCGCTGCAGGTTTTTACACGACGCTTCTACCCCGCTGCGAACATCCCAGCTGAACTCGCCCGACCCTCCTGGCGCTGCTTCCGATGGAAAACTGCGTCAATGGAAGAGACACCTGAACCTGGGTGACTTGGGCTGGAACTCATCGGAGTTGACAACTGCTGTCGTCGGACGATTCTTCCAGCTAGGCCTTGAGATGATGGATGGTGACATTGGTGCTGTGCAGGATGTCATAAAACTTCTTGCCAAAGACGCTGGGTTGGCATTCATCCGGGCCCTGGCTGATGTCCACATCCCACGGGCCGACAACTCGCGCAAGACCACTCTCTGGGAGACTGAGGTAAAACCTCTATTCACCGTCATCACGCACCCTCGAGTGGTGGACTCGACCGTATTGGAGCAGCAAGTCGCGGACATATTCAACTGCATACTGGGAGTTGAGGGCCAGCGCATGGCCAGAATCTTCAACCTCATCATTGATCTTGTTACTACATCCGTGCCTTCTACGCAACCTGATTCCCGGATGGAGGTGCTGGAGCTTTCTCTCAGCGTGCTGTCCAAAGTCATCGACTGTAACACCAGAAACATTGTCAACTCCGAATGCAACAGGCTTGTCTCGCTCTTTGCTCAGATTGTAGAGAGTGACCACGGCCAGAAAGACGAGTTTTCCCGTTTACAAGCCTCCAAATATATCGACTACATGCAACAACGATTGGACACCGGCAAAAGTATTCCAGACTTGGACCCTAGTCGTCGTGTCTTACTCGCAAGAGAAGACTTTGTGATCCGACATGACTTACCAGGGACACTGTCTGCTGACGGACCTCGCCACAACAACGACCATGTTGACATTACCAAGATAAAAATTATGCCTACCTACGATGAGATCGTCTCTCCTCGCGGAGAGTATCTACCGACCAACAACCCCTCTAGTTGGCACGTCAAGGGGATTCGTGGCCGTCTCGATCGAGAGTTTCGCCTCATCAGAGAGGACACAGTCGGCCAGCTCCGAGATGCTGTGCGCGACGTCCTAGAACTTGCCCGAGACCCTAAACACACTAAAGGTCGGCAGTCCAATACTCTCAGAACGTACACGTACGAAAACCCTCGTACTATCGATGTCGACCTCCATCGTGTCGGGGGGCTAGAGATGTCCATTTGTTGCCACCAGCTTCCAGTCGTTAGAAAGCTGAATGCTAAGAAACGAAAAGATTGGTGGGCACAGTCCAAGCGATTGCAAGCGGGAGCGCTCGTATGCCTGTTCGATGTCGCCGGTTCAATGCTATTCTGTGTCGTATCAGACACCACGATGAGGTCTAAAGACGATAAAGAGGCTCGAAAGATTGACAACGGCAATGACCAAGATCAACCTCCCAATGATCAAGTGAGAAATCTTTCGGGCGATCCAGACTTTCTCTTTGTCAATCTAAAGCTTGTGGACCCGACAACAAGCGAAATAAGTCTAGCCCTGAAATGGTACCAGAACATCAAGTCTTACCCACCGAGGTATCTGGTTGAGTTTCCTGGAGTTTTGCTTGACTCGTTTAAGCACAGTCTATCAGCCCTTCAGAAGATGCATGACAAACCCAACATCCCTTTCGCAAATCTATTAGCGCCTAAAGATGACTCGCCATCTGACGCTGACATTGGGTTACCGCAGTATGCACGAAAGACGGGATTTACCTTCGATCTAAGCTGTCTAACCAACGACAACACTCCGCTCACCATTGACCCCCGGTCACCAATAACCCCGCAGGCGCTCTCACTCAAGTCCAGCCTCGACCCGACACAGTCTGCTGCCCTGTTGAACACTCTGACTACAGGACTGTCTCTCATTCAGGGACCCCCAGGCACGGGAAAGAGTTTCACTGGCGAGAAGATCATCAAAGTTCTTCTGAAGAGTAAACAGACTGCAAAACTTGGCCCGATTCTATGTGTCTGCTACACTAACCACGCTTTGGATCAGCTCCTTGAGCACCTCCTTGATGATGGAACTAAAAGAATTATCCGAATTGGATCTCGATCCAAATCGGAACGGCTCCAGAATTTAAACTTGCGCGCCATCGCCAAAGGAATGTCCCTCACCAAGTCGGAGAAGAGCAGTCTCTGGGAAGCAGAAAGGGATATTCGCGAACATGTCGAGGATGGGAAAGATCTGCTCAAAAACCTTGCTGATTGCCAATCGTGGAAGGCCATCAAGTTGCTTTTAGCTTTGGACTATCCTAGACAGCATGCTGAGCTATTCGGAGAGGATCAGGACGGGTGGCAGACGGTCATTCATCAGCCAGAAATGGTCATTGATCGGTGGCTTCAAAGCGGACAACACATTGCTACAAACCCCAGACCACTTGAACATCTGAAGCGCGCTCAATTAAGCAGTTTGACCAATCATGAGCGGATTTTACTCCATCGTCATTGGATCAAGGCAATCAGAGACCCGATCATAGTCAGACTCGCCAGGCTCAATCAAAATTACAACGACGCGGTCAGACGCAGAGACGAGATCCGTGGCGACGTTGATATGCGCTGTCTGAACGATGCAGATATTGTCGGTGTCACAACAACTGGTCTAGCCAGGAATCTGAACCTCCTTCGAAAAATGCGATGCAAGGTCATGCTCTGCGAAGAAGCTGGCGAGGTTCTCGAGGGACATATCCTCACTGCACTCTTACCTTCCATTGAGCATGCCATCCTTATTGGTGATCATCTACAACTTCGCCCTCAGATACAGAACTACGATCTGCAGAGTACAAACCCCCGTGGCAAACAATACTCACTCGACGTGTCCTTATTTGAGAGACTGGTTCACCCTCCGCATGACACCGACCTGCGGATTCCCTACAGCATGCTCGAGACTCAGAGACGGATGCATCCCTCAATTGCCGAATTAGTTCGCTCAACCTTGTATCCGTCGCTCAATGATGCAGAGGCTGTAGCTGAGTACCCAGAAGTGGTGGGTATGAAACGTCGTCTATTCTGGTTCCATCATGATCAGCCTGAAAATTCAGATGAGAATAACAGCTCCCTGAGCACTTCCCGGTCCAACACTTTCGAAGTTGACATGACCGCTGCTTTGGTATCCCACCTCTCTCAGCAAGGCGCGTACAAACCAGGTGACATCGCAGTTCTCACGCCGTACCTTGGACAGCTACAACTTTTGCGCCGTAGGATGGAGTCCATGTTCGAGATTTACATCAATGATCGTGATCTAGATGAACTCGACGCCGCTCAGGACGAGGACAGTGGTACTAACAGACCACGTGGTGTTCCTCTAAGTAAAACAACTCTCCTCAAGAGCGTTAGAGTTGCGACTGTCGATAACTTTCAGGGGGAAGAAGCTAAAGTTGTAGTGATATCCTTGGTTCGCAGCAATCCCCAAGGAGAATGCGGCTTCCTCAAGACATCGAATCGCATTAATGTTCTGCTATCTCGCGCCAAGCATGGGATGTACATCATAGGAAACAGTACCTCGTACAAGAAGGTTCCAATGTGGGCAGGTGTCATGAGGATATTGGCATCCGAGAAGAACCTGGGCACAAAGCTTGAGTTGCAGTGTGCCAGACATCCGAATACCCCGATCAACGTGTCCCATCCTGATCACTTCTTGCAGTTCTCTCCGGAAAGCGGATGCAACCTTGCATGCGACAAGAGACTGTCCTGTGGGCATCCTTGCACTGGGAGATGTCACTCAGATACCTTGCATCATGCTGTCAAGTGCCTGGCACCCTGTCTACGTCCTAAAAAAGGATGCAACCATGCTTGCCCTCGTCGATGCGGAGACCCTTGTCACAACAAATGCCTTGTCAAACTTGAGAATGCTATTTTGCTCCCCTGCGGGCATCGCCTGTCTTCACCTCGATGTTGGGAAGCCCAGGATCCAGCAGCTGTCCGTTGCATGGAAATAGTCACGAAGAATGTGCCAGGCTGCGAGCATAAAGTGCGCGTCAAGTGTCATGAAGATGTCACCGCTGCCGATTACAAATGTACTTCTGCCTGCGGGAATCATCGCACCTGTGGACATAGCTGTACCAGTAGCTGTTTTCGCTGCAACACACGTAGAGACGGAAAGGTCACGGAACAAAACCATGGCATATGCAACCAGCGCTGTGGCCGAAAGTACTCGACTTGTCAACATAGCTGCTCTCAGAGCTGTCACGGTGATGCACCCTGTCAGCCGTGCAAGGAACGATGCGAAGTACGCTGCAGCCACTCGAGGTGTAGCAAGGCTTGTAGTCAGCCTTGTGATCCTTGTGCGCAGGCAACCTGTGAGTCGAGATGTGTTCATTCCAGGTGCACAGCCCCATGTGCCGCTCCTTGTAACTGGGTGCCTTGCTCTTTGAGGTGCGAGATGAAACTAGACTGCGGTCATCAGTGTAAGTAAATTTCAGTGATATGCACCCTCCTCTCCTTGCTAATCATTGCAGGCCCATCCCTTTGTGGAGAAGTTTGCCCGACTTCGAATTTCTGCCAAGTTTGCGCAACAGATGAGGTGAAATCTGTCTGTGTTGACTTCCTCGAGATGAAAGAGTATAAAGAAATAGATCTCGACCAAGAACCCTGCATCTTCCCAGACTGTGGCCACTTCCTCACTGTCTCATCCATGGATGGTCAGATGGATATGGCAGCACACTACAAGCTCGACTCTGATGGTGTCCCTGAGCTGATACTGCGAAGTTCAGAGCCATTCGCTATGGAAAACAAGGATGTCAAAAACTGTGCGACGTGTCGTGGACCTCTCCGTAGCATCTCGAGATACGGCCGCATTGTGCGGCGGGCTATGCTTGACGAGGCCACTAAAAAGTTCATTTCATGGTCTAATGCCGAGTATCATTTACTTGCCGCAAAACTTATCACTGAGCAAGAGATCCTTGCTGCTATGCAACCGACAGCCATCCGGGATCCAAAGTCTGAGCCAGTCGAGAATTTGACAAAGGGAGGTACGCGACAGAGGCAGCTACAGTGCTTGAAAGGATACATCGATAAAAGATACGATTCTATTCTCAAAATGCGGAAAGACATCGCGTCGTACACCGGCAAAGTCCAAAAGGAAGAACAGCCATTCCAGCGCGTTGCAAACCTGGTAAGGCACGCCAACCTCCACCATGGTGGGCAAAACGAATTTCGATATGACGAATCTGTTACCCAAACGAAAGGTTCGCTTCTCGCTTCTACTTTACTGTTGAAGTGCGACGTGTTGATTCTTTCTGATTTCTTTCGACTTTTGCTTGACCAAAAATCAGATCTCAATAAACCGGATGTTAAGCTCGATTTATCGCCCTTCATGCGCGATTGCGACAGCTTGATCCAAGGAGCAAAGAAGGCGGTATATCCACGCGAAGAGGCTCAGGGTCATATATTCTTTGCTCAGTTATGTGCTTTCTCCCGTTCGCTAGCCTCTACACCATCTAGCCCCTCGATACTTGAAAGTGAGGCGCCCTCGTCAACTCCAGCACACGACCCCGATACACTAGATAAACTGCGAGATCAAGGGCTTGATCACGTTCAGCAGGCGAGAAGAATCGTGATGAACAACCAGTCAGCAGCAGCCCTCAAGAATGACATCGACGTTGCCGAGGAAGCTTTGAACGGAGGAATATACCGTCCCGTCACAGCCGAGGAGCTTAGGCAAGTCTACGCGGCATCAATGGGAGAGTTATCCGGCACAGGACACTGGTACACCTGCGCCAATGGCCACCCATTTACCATCAACAACTGCGGCATGGCGATGGAGGAAGCACTTTGTCCCGAGTGTGGTGCTCGTATTGGAGGGCGGAATCATGTGTCGGTTGAAGGGGTAAGGCACGCGGTCGAAATCGAGGAGTTGGCGAGGGAGTTTGGCGGTGTTCGATTGTGAGTTGGTTGATATGTCGCGTCTATCAGGTTTAGGGACTTGACTATAACATACGGTAAGTTTTGACTGTAGAACTGCTCAATGAGAATTTATCATGCTTTCAAGCTTTGGGTGAATGAATACGTACACCACAGTGCCTAAAGAACAATTTTATAAACATAAGACGCCAGAAATTAATATTTTCAATAGATTCTACATTCACAAGTGAGACATTTCCGCTACATCATTATCTGAATAGTGTCTAGAGTTTATCTAGATGGGCCTTATTCGATGTGATCAATCGGAGAGCAGTAATTGAGAACAAAAGGCAAAAAAGAAACTCCGGTACAGGGAATCGAACCCTGGGCTCCGCGGTACTGATCTCTCAGGTTATGAGAGCGCGAAATGTTAGCCACTACACCATACCGGACGCTAATTGGTTGATGGACGAGGTTGAGATTGAACTCTATGAAGCAAACCCCTCCCTACCTCGACTTCTGTTTTGCAATTCGTTTCAATGCTCCAGCTTAACCTTCCTAATCCGGGCCGGTTTGAAAATTCTGGAATCTGTCGCAACATGAACTTTATCTCACTCAACGTCGAAGCCACAGCACTTGTGGACAAATCTATAGCAATGCCTCGCAAATGAACCCCCGATTCAGTTTTCCATGCAAACGAGAACCCTGAACCCGGTCCTTGGGTTATGGTGGATCATATCCGAGACGACCAATTGACGTTCATAGCCATTGCTCAGTAATCAGTCGCACCCGATCCCAACACTGACCTTTCTACTACAATACCATCTCAATAGTCTCAATACCGGTAAAGCCAATTTTCCCTAACCAATAACCGAGTAACATGTGATTCTCAAAAACTGCCGCCATTCGCCCGGTAATATCCGTTCACAGCAGAACGCCGCCCAGCTACCGACCCATTCCTAACCGGGGATAACTTCAACCCACAATATCAACCCACAATAAGGTTTGGCCGTTGGAACTAATCCTGCAATGGAGCAATAGTCCGGCTCCACGTCAGTCATCTAACGCTTGTAAGCTCACACTCCCCCTCTTTAATGCTCCGAGTGACGATTCGAGACCAATCGGTTGGTAGGGATGGAGGGATGATAAGAGGTGGTTGATGCGCTGTCTTTTGGACCCTGGGTTCTGTTCTGGTGTTTTTTGCTTTTTGTCGAAAGAACGTCTGGGACGATTGATCGAAGCCAAACGTCGTGTTTAATTCTTCTTCATTTCTTTCCAGTTCATCGATACCCTTCTTGACGCCCAAATACCCTCGCAACACTCAAAATGCGCGTCGCTATCATCGGAGGCGGCCCATCCGGTCTCGTCCAACTCAAAACCCTCAAAACAGCGCACAAGTACTTCCCCTCCATCGAACCCTTCGAAGTCAAACTGTTCGAATCATACGATAAACTCGGTGGTGTCTTTTTCCATCACGTCTACGAAGATGCCGAGCTCGTATCCTCCAAATTCCTGACTACATTCTCCGATTTCCGTCCTCGTCCTGAAGATAACGACTTTTTCTCCTCGGAAAGATATAGAGAATATCTTGAGGAGTATACCACGCATTTCGATCTTTGGAATGATATCCATCTGAGTACACCTGTTACAGGAGTTAGGAGAGGAGATACTAGTGAACATGTTATTAAGTATAAAGGTCCTGATGGAGAAGAAATAGAGTGGGAGTGTGATGCCATCGCTATCTGCTCAGGCGTGCACTCAAAAGCGCACATCCCCTCAATCCCCGGAATAGAGCACGTCCCCGAAGTCCTACACTCATCATCCTTCAAAACTCGATCCCAACTAGGAGAAGGAAAAACAATCATGGTTCTCGGCAGTGGCGAAACAGGTTGCGACATGTGCCATCTCGCCATCACATCACCTACCAAACGCGTAGTATTCTGCCACCGCGACGGCTGGATCGGAGCGCCCAAACGTGCACCAGGTCAAAGATTCCTGCCGTGGCTGTTCGGCGATGAAGATTTCGAGGAGCCGGAGTTGCCGCTTGATGTGAGTCAGGTTACGCTTTTTGATAGCATGTATGTGCATCCCATGGTAAGGGATACGATGATTGTGTGGGATTATTATCACTTTTTGGCGCTGCCTGCTGGATGTTGGATCTGTGGTGGCTCGGAGCATGGCGTGGATCAGTGGGTTGGACAGGTCTTTAGTGAACGATTCCATGCCTCGAGATGTAAGTCTAGCCACCTGTGTTGTTGAAGATATGGCTAACAGGGTATAGTATTCTGGAATAAGGGTTGGCAACGTATCCAGAACAACGTTTCGACACCCTGGAGACCGACACAATGGCCATTAACGACACGCATTCGACAGTTCTTCTTTAACATAGCTATCAAACCGGCTAAGCGCACCATTGACGTTGCACCTTTCCCATCGCACTTCACACCCGATGGAGTAGCTCACTTCCCAGACACTGGCCGTCCAGAAGCGAAGCTCATCAAAAAGTCAATTGTCAAACCAGACATGGTCATTCTCGCAACTGGCTATGTTCCACACTTTCCCTTCCTCAACACAGAGTACAACGCTGGTCGTGAACCATACCCAGTATCTCACGATGCAGATGTCCGTCAGATCTGGTCCACCGATGATCCAACAATCGGCTTCATCGGCTTCGTCCGTCCTGGCTTCGGCGCCATTCCTCCTCTGGCCGAGATGCAGTCTATGCTCTTCACCACTCATCTTCTCAACCGTGTTCCTCGACCTCTTCTTAAGGACGACGAGTGGCATTATCGTGTTATCCATGCCCCCAGTGCTCGTGTGACATATGGCGTTGAGCATGATAGCTATGCGTACCAGCTCGCCAAGGACATGGACATCGCTCCTTCTTTCACAGATATTCTCCGCATCGCGCTTTATACACCCAAGGGCTGGCGCCTACCATATATCTGGGCTGGAGGTGCCGCCTTCAACACCAAGTTCCGCCTCGTCGGGCCTTGGAAGAACGACACCGCTGCTGAGACTCTTACCGGAGAGCTATGGGAGACCATCTCCCGCCGCCACGGTCTGTTTGGCAATATTCCCATGGTCGTTGTGCCAGTCCTGTATCTTGGTGGTGTCAATCTGTACTACTACATGCACTCTTTGTTTTGGGGTTCCTTGGCTAAGCTGGGTCTCTGCAAAGCACCTGTTCCGAGGAACGATGTGAAGAGAAAGTTTGAAGAGCTTGCTCGTATGGAACAGATGAAGAGGGTGCAGGACGCCAAGATGGCTGTTAGTATCAACGTAGAGGAGATTTCGTCGGACGATAGCGATTACTAAACGTCGGAGAGGTTGTTATTGTTTTGGTCGAGCGAGAATAAATCAATGTATTAAGCACTACCAAAGAGTGATCTTTCTATACTCCAGCACTTACATCCACCAGAATCTTGACATGATTATCCTTATCGTTAATGAGCGTCGAAAAACCCTCATCAACAACCTTATCCATCTTGATGACCTTTGTAATCATTCCCTCAGGTGTAATCTTGCCATTCGACAAAGCATCAATGACTTCTTCAAAATCCCCAAGAGCATACGTCGCACTATAAAACTGTCAGCATTTGTCTCTGGTACACTGAGGATAACGTACCATCCAACATAAGATCTCTCTCTAAACACGATCTGATTCATGTTCAACTGCGCCCTATTCTCCCACACAGCAATATTTACCAAAACCGCTCTAGCCTTCAAGCAATCAAACGCCACATCAATAGCATGTTGCGAGCCCGCAGCGTCAAAACCAACATCTGCACCCATTCCTCCCGTCAACTTTCTCACATTCGCCACGACGTCATCTTTCGTGGGATCGAATACATGATGAGCACCAAACTTCTTTGCGAATTCTCGTCGCTTGGAACTGACTTCGCTTAGCATGATGTTCTTGCATCCCCGTCCGATGAGAGCCTGAACAACAGCGAGACCAATCGGTCCGCCGCCCACGACAAAGGCTGCATCACCTTCCTTGTATGGCGAGATCTTGATAGCGTGCCATCCGACAGCCAGAGGCTCGACAAGAGCGCCGACTTCAAGAGAGACGTTGTCGGGAAGTTTCTTGACAGCATCCTGCGGGACGACAGTTGACTCAGCCAAACCTCCACCCCAGCCACTCAACCCAATGAAGCCATTTTTATCACAACAATTCACGAGGCCACGCTTGCATGAACCACACTCATTGTCGTAAATGATAGGCTGCACGCAAACGCGATCTCCCTTCTGGAGGCGTGTAACTTCACTGCCGACTTCTTCAACAATGCCGCTGAATTCGTGGCCGAGGGTAAGCGGTGCGGTCTCGCCTGTTATGCCGTGCGGAGAGCCAGGTTTGGGAATGAGGTTGTTGCCGCCGAGATACTCGTGGACATCTGTACCGCAAATACCACAGAATTTGGGCGCAATGCGGACGGATCCAGGCTCTAAAGGCTTGAGAGGGATAGATTCTAGACGGATGTCCTTTTGACCATGGTAGCGAACTGCTTTGATAGATTGCGAAGACATATTGAAGTGCGGTTTATTGTAGAAGACAGATTGCAGAGGAGAAGAGGGGGTTTTATGTAAGCAGTAAACAATCACCCCTCGGTAACACGAAGCTGTAAACGTGACGCAAACGCCAGGTTCCCCTCATTGAACAAGTCCAGAGATGGCAATGCGAAGTCACAGAGTATAAATGAAGTGTGATGATGGGCTGATCGGATTACTCTGTTTGGTTTAGATCGATCATGAGAGGGTTCCACGAATGATGGGACGACTTTGAATGCGGGGAAGGAGAGTCTAGACTCGGGTTTGGGGACGGATATAAGCGTGATAATTGGGATAGTGGCATGTTAAAGTCTTTTGACAGGATGGTTTGGTGAGAATGTAGTCATATCAGTTTACATTTTTCTTGTATGATGTAGTGTTGTGAGTTTCTTGGGATATTAAGGTCACTTGTGATGGAACCACTGTTAAAGTAAGTTGATGAGAATAACTGCGATGATTGACGAAAATAGGTCTGGTGAGAGAATGGAGTTAAATAGATGAGTCAACAACGACAAAGTAATGATGTACATGTTCCTACAGGAATTCACAGCGGGCAGTCGACCTAAGAAATAGTATCTGCCTCGCCAAGGCTAATCTTCACAATGGATTCACATGTTACACGTCATCAAATAGAGTTGAGAAAGAAGGCAGACATTTATTCATAAGTACATAATTGATACCTTCATCTCCACAAGCAAACGCTTTCCGTATAGACCATGTCCAATCCATTGACCTCTTTTACAGTAACCTCCAAACCCAAACCCCATGACCTTCCAAAGCACTGAGTCTGCACCAAGCTCTTACGTCGCATAAGGCTGGTAAACAGTACCATTCCTCTGTGCCTCCCGCAAAAGTCTCTTGTTGGACCTGGTGAGCCAAATCTTGAGAACAATAGCGCAAGCACTAGAAGACAGACCAAATGCCATCATACCAATGAAAGCACTGATGTAGCGAGGCTCCTCCTTGGCAACGAACATGAAAGGAGCGGTGAAGTTACCAATCTGAGACAACAAGTTGCACAGAGCGACGGAAACAGCTCGCTTCTCGGGTGTCTTGGCCAAGGCGCCGCTGACATAACCCATGATGAGAGGGTTGGCGATGTACATACCGCCCACGTAGATAAATGAAGCACCGTATCGAGCTCGTGCGTCGGTGGTTGCGAGACAAATGATGAATCCGGAACAAGCGACAGCAACGGGAATGGCGTAATGCAGACCTCGCTCCTTGACCTTGTCGGAGTGCCAGGCGTTGACGTAAGAACCGATAGCAGCGAAAATGTAGGGCGGTGCAGTAAGGACGAGAGCGATGACAGGACCATAACCCCAATCAGCGGCAAGACCACGAACAATGGAAGGGTAGAAGTTGGAGAATCCGTAGGCAGCCGAGATGGTGATGTTCATGAGTGTCAGGATGTAGAGCTTGGGATCGCGAACAGAAAGCTTGAGTCCTTCCCAGGCACCGGTCTTGGCCTCAGAAGTGGAAGGTCGATCAGCAATGACACGGGCAGCAGCAACCTTTCGCATGTCCTCAGTCATGGTCCACATGGCGCTCCCAGTGGTGGAAGTGGGATAATCGGGGATGAACCAGATGCAGATCATAGCAGAACCAGCACCTGCAGTGGCAAGGATGATGAAGAGCCACTGCCAACCTGCAAGACCGTGTGCTTGTTCAAGAGTAGCGTAAGTAGCAGCGGCGATGAGACCGGCGGAGCAGAAAGCGATGGTCTGGGCAGAGTAGAGAATAGCCATGCGGAAGGCAATCTCCTTTCTGGTGTACCAGCAACCGAGAAGGTAAATGGCACCAGGAAGAAGAGGAGCTTCGACGAGACCGAGAGCGAATCGAACACCCATGAGACCAGAGTAAGATGAGACTCCGACAGTAGCGACACTGACACCAGACCAGACGATGGCCATAAGACAGAGGTACAGACTGGGTCGGATCTTGGTGATGAGCATGTTACTAGGAAGTTGACCAAGGACTAAGATTGTTAGCACAGTAACTCCACCGATTGAATGGATGTTAACGTACCATAACCGAGAGAAAGAATAGAAACAGCAGACGAAAAGTTGGATCCCGAAAGTCCCAAATCCGCATCAAAAGAACTCAACCGTGCATGACCAATAGAAGCTCTGTCAAGATAATTGAAGAAGTAAAGACACCAGACACAAGGCATGAGCGTCATGTCAAGACGTCTAACAATCTTCTTCTCCAGCTCACGCCAGTTGGGAATTCCCAGAGCATCAATCTGCTCTTCGGGGCTGGGAAGACGGCCTTCCTCCTTGAGGTAACCTTCTTCCACGGAGGCTAGTTCCTTCTCGATGGCTGAGGCGTCGTCGGCCTTCACATCTCCCGTGGGAGCAGGAGCTGGGATGTCCTGCTTGGGAGCATCACTGCCTACTTTCTCATTGGGAGTAGCCATTGAGAATGAGGAAAACAAAAGGAGTTGGAAGTAGCCCTTGGGTATGCTCAACAGGTAGATAGTTAAAGCAAAAGGGCAGAGAGGGATGAGAGGCACAGACAGGATGAAGAGTAAAACGGGACCCAAGTTTTATAACCATGGAAACAGTCTAAAACCCCGCATCGCGGTCACCGTCTGTTCTCCATCCCATCCCCTCAAGCCAAGCCTCAAGTCCGGGGGACCAAGAAAAACTGCGTCGAGGAAGAGTTGAAAACTGGGGTGGAGGGTCCTCGAATCTGGGGCCCCATATAATGAGGTTGGCCGATAATGTCTTACCTCTGACGATCCCCCGGATACAAGTCCGTGTACTCGGAAACCGTCATTCTTTGTAAAATTGTCTTGGTGATGGATGAACTTCAAATTTGGAGGCAAACTTTGAGGTGGTGAGGCTCTTTGTTTAGACTGCGGCTCAGCTTGAGGCTCTTGATGGGGAGAAGACGCCTCGGTTGAGGCTTCGGGGACATGGCCTGATGAGGATAAGTGGTTGGGGTCTACGCCTAATTATGCTTAGTTCTAAGCGTATCCCTCGTCAATTGACCTCGACTCCAAATAGTTAATTAATTCTACGAGAGATCCATCTTCAATTCAATCGTGATTCTATTCCCAAGTCCAACATCACAACGCCCAAAATGCGATCGTCTGTACGTTTGCCATCTGCCAAGTTGTCCGTTCAAGTTTATCACAATTGCCAAGTTTCTTTTCATTTTCGTTATCGTATGATCTGAGCTTGTTGTATTGCCAAGAGTATCTCTCCACCGTCAAGAGTCCCCGCGCTTGGAGTTTCCTCCATTTCCACGGGTTGTAAAAAAAGTCTTCCCGTGCCAAGCGATATGATGCCTACTACCGAGTTCCTGCTTGGCCACTTTGTACCTCGAGTCATTCCCGTCTCGGCATTTACAGGGATTATTCCCGTCAATACCACAGTGGCCAATGTCTTTGTAAAAGAATGTCAAAGAGAAATTGACGTTAAGCTTCTTGAAATTCTTGGCCTGGGCATCGCGTGAGTAATATGCGTCAAGCGAATGTCAATCTATTACCAATGTGGACGACTAGGAAAACAGATTTGTCTGCCTACCCGCGGGAGAAGATGTCCCTCTACTGCCAAGGCCGCGGGCTATAAACCCTTGTATTTTTGCGCCCCGAATTGTTCCCACGGGAAATAAAGTTGAGGGATCCCTTGTTCAGGTGGAGTAACCTTTGGAGAAGACAACTCGCGGAGACATTCTTTTCTCCGTAGTTTATTATCAAGCATAGATTTATGGTTAGATGATGCTCCACCAAATGTAAGACAATTGACACTCAATCGCCAACCAACATCAATCCCTTCTCAACAGATGCAGTAGATGACAAGGTATCGGGATAGATCGGCTTCGTTACGCAGGTAAAAGCCGTCATGAAGATAGACGCCAAGCCAACCGTTGGAGAAAATCCCCGCTTCGTGATAAGAAAACGATCTTGGCGGGCATTCGGATTTTAGATCTAATTCCGCAATTGTAGATCTCGCATTATCAGGCATGCTTCCTTGGTTTTGATGTTTCTGACTTCTTATTAAAGTTTGACCTTGCATATACAGTTGTGTCTGGCCTGTGTATTGGATAGAGGTTTTCTTGGCTGGTCGCGTAATTTTGGGGTTGTTGAACAAAGGCGTCATCCCCTGACCTGGCGTTCAACAGTCGCGCTGGTACGTAACAAGAATGTCGAAAACGGAATAAGGTTGTTCAATTGTCTCTTCAGTATAAAGTTGTAAATAAGAAAGGAAAAGAAATATTTTTATACAGGGGACAGTTAACATAAGCTTTTGGCTGGTGTGAAAGGTTTACGGCTCCCTGCTTTGCAACATCGTTCAACCGCTGCCCTATATTGCTGACACAGGCAGGTTTAAAAAAATAAAAAAAAGAAGATCTTTGGCTAACTTTGTGTGCATCAATTAGAATAGATCAAAAAATTAAAGTACCTTTTGCCAGTTGATCTTGCCTTCATTCTTCTTGCGACGTGTCAAGAATATGTTTTCCTCTAGGGTAGCATTAGTAAGCGCATTGGGGGAATATTTGCCGCAAGTAAGATGTCACTGCGTTCCAAACCTTCCCCATCTCTACATATGCCCTTCCCCCCTTGCGGCGCCGTACATAAAGTACTCGGTTATACGCGAGTATGGCCGAGCTGGTAGTCTTCTCTTCTCTTGGCCAATCTCCAGCCCGCCAACGCCAAGGGATTGTTACTCAGCAGATTGCTTGTTATGGTAGCCAAATGAAGACGAGTGACCACGATACCGATGGTAGCCAGGAATTATTCCATGCTGTTTCTAGAATCCATACAACATGGACTGGCGACCCATATGCTGCTATTGCGGGTCATACAGTCGATCCATTTAATACCCTTCGCGAAAACCCTGAACGGCTACGGCAGCTCTTGAGACATCGTATGCACCCGATCTGTTTAATGCTCCACCTCTCGACTAATGCACGATAACAGCATCGGCCAGATACGCGGGAGAACCACTATTTCGAATTGACGAGCAAACCAATCATGTTCTCTTCCAAAGTCTCGACAATCTATCGTCTTTTCTGACAGACCAGACACTATTCCATGCTCTCTCTCTGGTCTTAGCCTTGGAAGCAAACAACCATCTGCCCAACTGTGAGACGCTATATCACCGGGGCAAAGTCCTCCAATCTCTGAATCTGAACCTGGGCGATGCCCCGTCGCTGCAATGCATAACGGCAATTCTAATCTTGATAAGCTATGAGTACCGGGTCCGAGATACAAGGCCTGCTGCAGCCACCCATATTCGTGGGTTGCAGACTGTACTCCGCCAATTTGATATCTTGGCTAGTGGGTATAGGTCCGCACAGATACAGAAGACAGAGCGCGCGTTGTTCTGGCAGGACATAATGTGTTCCTTGGCAAATGGGACGCCGCGACTGCTGCAGTTTGATGTCGATGATGTCTTTTCTGATTTGAGAGATGACAAGAAATACCAAAAGTACTTTGCTCTACCTGAAGGATATAAGATACACACTGACGGCTGGCCGGCGACGTCTGTTCGTGTATTCGCAGATCTCAACGCCTTATGCTGCCTGGTGGATACAGTGCACAGACAAAAACGGCTGCCAGGACGATCTGCGGATCTTGATGCGAACGGCACGACCATTCCGATCCCACTGATGGAAGATCTAGATGACGAGGGGTACCCGTTATCCAACGCCCAAGCGAACCTGCAGACCCGTCTCGTCGATCTCCTCAGCGAAACAGCCAGGAACGGTCCACAAAAAGAGCAGATCCTTATCTACAGAGCATGTCTTTTCGCAGCATACCTCTGCACATACAGACTCTCGTCTGGTATTTGGGAAGGACACTTCGCGCCTGAAAAGTGCGTCGCAGAGATTCTTAACTGTATGGACAATTTCACAAGGCACATGTCGCCATGGAGGCTTGCTCCAGATATCTCGTTCTGGTTATTACTTGTCGCTGGCGGACTTACCAAGAGCCGGACCTACAGAAGTCAAGCGGTGTTGTTAGCGCAACGCTATCGATGCTTCTATCCTAGCGATTATAGTCAAGACTGGGAAATTGTGGAGGGCAAATTGAAGGAGTTCATATGGTGTGAACATACTATGAAGCAGAAGATTTATCAATTCTGGCAAGATTGCTAACATATTTAGCATTAGTCTTTTTCGCTATAGAAATTGTTAATGTTGGGCTGATTTGACAAGGATGGAACCTATTCCAGCTCACAGCCACGGCCTGTTGTGACATGTAAGCCTATCAAAAGACCATCGAAATTTAGACACTCAATATTGAGGTCGGTGGCGTTGCAGCTTAGCCATACGCCAATAGAACAGATGGGACAGCATGTTGGTGGCCTCAATATGCATCTAGCCCCCACCATAGTATTGAAGTCCTGCTTGATCATCACCAAGCAATACATTTGTTCGCATAGTTACATAACACAGCCTCATCATTTACATGTAAGAATGTTAAGTTACTATCCGTTGTTATCTCCCCCTCTCTCTCACCCTCAGCTTTCAGCTCATCAGTGGTACACTTGTCCACATCTTGTAACATTGAAATCACCACGCCATGGACCCAGCATCGGCAATCGGCGTAACATCCGCTGTCATCACTTTCCTCGAATTCAGCTGGAAAGTAGTGCGCAACGCCAAGGAAATTTACGACTCAGCTGATGGACGTCCAAACGACAATCTGACCAGGGAATCGGTCGCGAGATCTATGCAGGCATTCTCAAAGAAATTGCAGCCATCTGACCCATCGGCAATCCCTCCAGAGTATCAGGGCATTTGCGAGCTTTCCAGTGAATGCCAGAGTATATCTAGTGAGATCTTAAGAATTTCCAACTCTCTGAAGATCGAGGGAGAAAGATCAAGATACAAAGCCTTAAGGACGGGATTTAAGGCCTGGAAGTTCAAGAAGGACCTGATACAGCTAGAGGAGAGACTCACGCGATTCGGTAATCAGCTCTCCCTTGAGCTTTCATATCTCAAAAGGTAAGTCATTGGTTGTAGAGCGAGCCTCGGCTAACGTGACGTTCAGTGAACAGATAACGTGCTCGTTGGAACAAATTCTTTTCCTGGCCCAGGAGGATACTTTCAAACTCCAAAAACTTCAACAGACCGTCGACGAGCTTCGTCAAGCAACCCAGGTAAACCTAGGCTCCGACATCCTGGCCCATGTCCGTGATATTATTCAACGACAGGATGCCGCCCTAGATGGTCTTTGCCAAGACCGTATCTTGAGGAGTTTGTGCTCCAGCCAGATGGATTCGAGATATGACCAAGTACATCTACCGGCAGATGGAACCTTTGAGTGGGTTCTAGATCCTGGCCGGGTTGAAGAGTCACACTTGTACTTCAGCGGCGAGGAGTCCAATGAATCAGACGTAAAATGGGAATATCAACAACTGCAGATGCAATCAGAAGCGAGCGAAAAGTTTGTGAAATGGCTATCCCTTTCCAACGGCATATTTCACATCAGTGGAAAACTTGGATCCGGAAAGTCTACGTTAATGAAACTTCTCTATACTCATTCCCGCACTAAGAAAGAGCTAAGAGTTTGGTCAGGTAAGCTCCCGAGTATCCTGAATACAGAGTCCAGCATTTTCACAGCGTGCTTCTAACTTCTGAATAGGCAGTAAAACACTGTTGACAGCAACGTTCTTCTTTTGGAAACATGGTACAAAGTCACAAAACTCGTTGAATGGTCTGTACCGGTCGCTATTACACAGTATCCTTACCGAATATCCCGAACTTATACCGTCAGCGCTACCGAGCTATTGGCATCAAGTAAAGAAGGATACATCATTCATCCAGAGTCTGCTTCCGATCTCCGCAGAGAACATCGAGCGTTCCCTGTTCATGCTCTTGAAGAATGAATCGTTCTATGCATCACGTCGGTTATGCATTTTCATTGATGGGCTTGACGAATTTGTCGGCGGCGGGCAGCATGACTACAGAACCCTGGTCGATATACTGGATACTTGGGTGGAAGGTTCCCATGATAACTTGAAACTTTGTGTATCGAGTAGGGAAGAGAATGTTTTTATGAACCGATATCAGGAACATCACCGACTGCGACTTCATGAAATGACCTGGTACGATCTGAGGAAATACACACAAGCGAGTTTAAGTCATCTTCAAGATAAGACTTTGCTTAAAAAGCTTTGCTTTGAAGTTTCAAGCAAGGCACAAGGTATATTTCTCTGGTGCACACTAGTCGTGCAGACACTACGAAGAGAAATCGAGGTTGACCCGCACAACTCATTAGCTGGATCACCAGTGAGGCAATCTTCTATCATGAGATTGCTCGACGAGCTTCCAGCTGATCTGGAGGAGATCTTCCGGTACATTCTCAACCGCCTATCTAGACAGGAAAAGAGGAGTTTATATCAAACACTATCGATGGTAAAAGTCTCTGCTGAAACTCCATCAGACCGCCCGGTTCGTCTCTGGCTCATCTCATATTCGTATCTTGACGACTACAACAAAGACCTTGGATTTGCACTAGATCGAAAACCAGAAACAAGCCCCATTGATATTACGATTTCGAGGGAAGAAAGAATCATTTATGCTCGAAGGAAATTGCAGCATGAGTCTGGTGGCTTGCTTGAAGGGGTTATAGATCGAAGTGGCAAAGTGAACAAATACGACCTTGGTTACAATACGCACTACGACTCACCCACCTTCATTGGCTTCGCTCATAGATCTGTGCCTGAGATACTGGAAGTAAGGGAGTTTGCTTCGGAAATAAAGGATATACTTGGCAGCTTCGATGCAGCAGATGCCCTTGCAAACTTATCTTTGGGGCACTGGCGTTTCTGCGGAGGCTCGGAGCGACGCAATGGAAATATTTTCGTTGAACTTGCAGCTCTTATTCTAAAAAGGCCGTTCGAGAAAACCAACTTTGAGTTCTTGGATACGTTGGACTTTCTATATGAGAATCTTACACCGGAAAGAAGGTTAACCCAGAGAGGGGTCAGTATCTTAATGAAGGTTGGTATCATGGAAACAATTGGTTGTGTGAGTACATGTGATCATGCGAAAGCAGACGTAGGAGCGCACCACATCATATTCAACACTTCATTCCTTGCAATGGCGGTCAAGCGCTACGACTATGTTCTTTGGAAGATTAACCATCGTGCAGCTACCATGGACTCACCAATATATAAAGGCGTACTTGCTACCCTTTTTTTCGATATGCCACTGGCTGAGAATGACGACCGACACCTACAAGATGAGATATTTAACGTTGGATGTTTCGCAAGCTCCTGCGCCACAGGTTTCACGCACTTCTATCGCAGAAGCCGCAACTTCAATCTGCGCAATGTGGAATGCATGACAATATGGCGGGAATTCTTAGCCTCAAATTGGCTCGCATGGTCTAAGAACCCACATAGAACTCAGCGAAAATTCGGTTACTGGCTTGTGATGTTCCTCAAGAGTGGAGTTCTCTGCGAATTTAAGCTTACCATCACAAGGTCATCCCAAGAGGAGTGTGCCACTCTTACTCTCGGTGAAGTCGAGATCAACATCTGGGCCGAATACAGAACCAATTTATTAGGGGAGCGACAAACGCTGGAAGCAACACGAGTTTTCGAGTCTGATACTGTTTACACGTTTACAGATTGGATACAAATAGTGAATTTACCCAACCTGGACCAGATCCTCTTTTTGCTGGCAGAAAACAACACTGTTCTACGTCGTCACTGTCCGAACGAAGAAAGCCCGCAGAATTCGTAAGTTCATAGTGCCATCAACTGTCCATGGTGAATTTACTAGCTAACTATGATGTCACTCTTCCAGGAAAACGGTTGCTGAAGTGCGCAGCTTACAAACACGGATGCAGGCACTCACCAGTCGCTCCAGTATAGCTTTGCTTGGTACGTAAATCGAAAAGGGCTAAGCACTTACTAACCGTGTCTTATTTGCGAACAGTTTTATTGGCTGGGCTTGCATTCCAGCTGTTTTTCTTATGGAGCTAGGTCAAGCAATCTTTCAACCTGGACTTCTACGTATCACAAGTAACATGGGGAGAGGTTCAAAGATCTCCTTTTACACGTTGTAAATTATCGCAGATGAGGGGGCGGAAGTCGGTTAATTGGTTCTTAGAAACGTTTCCCTTTGACTCCACAAAAAGGGTGTTTGTCTCGTTTCTAACACTAGACATACCGAAACCAACTGCTTCCCTCCTTTATTCCGGCTTGCGACCGCACACGTATCGCGTCATAATGTAACTATGCACCTTGCGATTTCGAAGGGCTTGGCGAATTTGCATGAGGAAAATCTGGTATTCATCATCCGGCCACTTGAGAACATGGTTCCAGAGCACGAAAGAATATCCTTGGACCGAGTGTCAGTAACTGTAACAGTGCAGGCGACAATGAAATGCTCCTTACCTTCCAAGTCATTCTCAAGGGTTTGCTGTACGAAGCGGCCGATCTCTGCCAACTTTGGGTCTTTTGGCCAGCCACCGATCGGGATCTTTATCTCGCTGTTAGAAGAAGCCCTTTCTAGACGGACTTTGAACTTACTTTGTAGTCCACAACTTTGACATCCACAAAGCCAGCTTTCTTAATGCCTTCTTCTTGTAGCTCGCTGACGAAGAAAGATCGGTTAAGGATTTTACCTCCCTCTTCGTACATCTTGTCGCAAGTCTTCCAGACTGGCGCTAGATCTGTTGTACCATCATCACTTCGAATGCGGACATCAGCCTCGACGGACTCTATCCAGCCTCCGGGGGCGCAGCAACGATAAGCCTGTTCGAAAATGTGGTTCCAGTCGGGAATTGCACCAAACAGATATCGAAGGTGGATGAAATCGAAGTGGTTGTTATTCCAAGTCCAGGATTCGGTGGCATCATCGACTTCAAAACGAACGTTCGGAGGAACCCATTGCGGTTGGCAGGGTGAAAGGTCGGTGCCTATTACTTCGGCACTTGGAAATTGATCACCAAAGTCTCTGGAGATAACGAAGTCAGTTTGGAATTCTATCTAGGGAATGTCAGTTGTCATACATTGCCCAGATTCCTAAGACCAGTTAGTTAAGTAGCCAGAGGAGACGAGGGCGGGGGAACATACCACTTCCCGTTCCAACATCAAGAACTCTCTGCAAAGGCCAAAGGCGTCAGAATTGCTTTCTTGTATTAGCTCTCAAGGGATGGATTGATACCTGAACATCCTCTTTGACCGGAGCGAGAAATAAGTCGCCATCTAGCAATAGCGTGAGGTAGTGATGACTGCAAACACCGTCAGCTTAAACCAGTCGCCCAACGAGGGCTGTTTCAAGCATACGAGATATCAACAGATTGCAATTGCTGCTCATCATTCGGGAATACATAGTCATTTGTGAATTTGTCGCTGTGGTACGTTCGACCATGAATTCGACGATACTCGAGAATGCTAGCAGAGACTGAAGCAGTGGAGCTCGAACTTCACCGACTCATTAGTATCAGTCAATCAGGCTGACGGATTAATACCTACGTATCGGATTGCGATAATGAATCAGTGTCGTTGGCCTAAATACAGATCAGCTTCGTACGTGACTCGCATGGGACCCCATCGTACGTCAGACCCCTCACCAGGTACAAGATCGCCAGGAGGGGACGGTGTCCGAGTTGCCGGAGAATTGGAATCGCTGCGCACATGTGTCATCCTGAAAAAGGTTAAAGCAATTTAAGCAAAGTGAGATTTTTAGAAAAGCAATTTCAAATTGTTAAAGGAGGGGAAGTGCGTGATAAAATGGATTGTGTCAAAGATCAGACCACTTTACGTTGCAGGGAATGGTAGGCTAAACCCTGCGGATAAAATCGCCATGTTGCCATATCCTCGTCTCGGTAAAGAGACGCAGATCTCATGTTGTGCATTGCTTTGCAACCGTTATGCGTTGGACATTTATTGGACATTATTACTAACTTGGTCACTCGCCACTTACTTCTTAAAGTATATAAGAGAAAAATACATTTAGTGCCGCCACTAAGAAGAAGACCGAAGGTTAAAATCCTAAAATTTGACAACAGCGTTACCTTTTGCCATCCCTATCGCCACGGACAATCCAGTAACCGTTCTCAACTGTTGCTCCATCGATTTTGCAAAACTCTTCGGGAGCATCTGGAGCCAGGGCACACGTACCATCTACGTAGCGCCAAAATTGAAATTTCACATGGGACTCAACGATGTCCCTGTTTGTTGCCTCTTCTTTCGCTTTTTCATATAGCTGTCGATAAAATCTCCTTGTGATAGAGATTTGGAGCGGAACCTTGAGATTCTTCGCCCGACACAATCCTTCAGCAAACGTGTCAAGTAAGTAAAGGGTGTTTTCTAAGTACAGCCCGCATCGGTCGGTTCTCACGACAAGAGCAAGATGCAGACGGCGAAGATGGGAGAGGCTGTCGAGGATAATCGTGAGGATCTCTTTTAATTGGACTTGTACTATTCCTGTTCTCATTGGGAGATCTGTATACCACACATTAGGCAGCTCCACTGTTTCCAATCTCCATACTATTTCGAGTGACTGCAGGAGTAACAGCCTTGGAGGAGTAGGTATGTCACGTGGTAGCCTGGTAAGAATCGCTCTGCTGGGTATGTGAATTGTGTTTGTCCCATACAACACTTCCACCCCTTCAATGTAGCTGGGAAAGTTAGATAAGAGAGACATGTGATAAAACCTTGGAAAACTCACGCTTGACGGCATGCCATAAGCCATCCCATAGCTCCGATCCAGCACGCACTACGATCTCCCCCATGGGTATAAGAGCCACACTGACGAGCGTGACCTATCAAGCAAGTATCATCACCTGGCTCATCGGAATCCAACAGTCTGTTACGTTCCTCGCCAAGCTCCCAGGTGGGATACGGCGAGTAGGGATCAGACGACTGATTGTTCATCGGCCATACTTGGTACAAATCATCATTCAGCTTTTGCCTCTCAGGCGAAGGCGTACGATGGCAGACGCAGCCATGCCATTGCCAACGTTTGCGCCTCAATTTATCAAAATAACCATCAAAGTGTGCGCCGCGAGGAAGTCCGTCGTCGCCAGGTTTCGAAACATACGGGTAGTGATAGAAAAGACGCATGTGCACCCTCCGAGCGCCGAATACGTCGATGAGAATCTCGCGTCGAAGGTCGACCGGCAATTTGAATATGGGTGCATCCTGGATTGGAATATTCGTAGAGGATAGTGGCAAGAGATGCTTCTCATTGTTGAGGAAGAAAGGTAAATCAGGATATCCTTCTTTGCTCTGCTTCTTTTGTTTGGCGCGTTTGTCTGCCATCCAGGATTTCAAGCGGTGAGTCATGATTGATTGATTGATAAGAGCGACGGCGTTGGTTGACCGCTAAGTAGCAAATGAATTCAAGATTACAGGGCTCGAAACAGGCGGCAGACGGATTAATATAGATGAGCCGTAGCACGTACAGTGTTACAAGTTTCATGCACTGTTTTTGACAGCTATTAGTCCTAAAAGCAAAGTCTGTGCGTTCAGAAATCAAAACATATATAAAAGTCGAAAATCACATTAAAAGCATACGCTCTGAGCTTGGCGCCGTTTGTCGTCATCCTTGTCTCCACGGACAATCCAGTACCCATTGTCTTTGGTTGCTCCATCAATCTTACCCCAAGTTTCCGTCGATTTAGTAAAGCCTGCAATAGCACATTTTCCATTTGTCCACCGCCAAAACTGGCTCCTCGGTTTTGAACTGTCCTTATTCACAAAATCTTTCTTGACCTTGTCACATAAGATCATCCAGTAAGAACTCGTAAGAGAGATTGTAAGAGGTGCCTGCAGATTTCCCTTCTTTGCGAGGGTAGCTGCGAATTCATCCCATTGACGGACCATGTCATTGAGACGGGGTGGATTGCCTACATGGTAACTTATGTCAAACGCCAAATGAAGGCGTCGGACATGAAGGAAGTTCTGCAAAATTATGTCGTGAATATGTGGTATTTGCTCTTGCTCAAGTTTCCATTCGTGGGCGTGGAGTCCTAGACGTCCACCCGGCAGCTTGTACACATCGGGTTTCCAAACAATCTCCAAGGCATTCATCATCTGTAGTCTTTGAGATGGGATGAGCCTCGGTAAATCGTAAATAAGAGGCTTGCTCCCCATATGGATAGTGTTTGTCCCATAGAGAACTTCAATGCCTTCAGTATAGCTAAATGATGCATCAGTTAGTCAAGTCTTGGTAAGGAGGCTGTGAGAATATATACTTACGCTTTACGACAGGCCAGAAGCCAACCCATAGCGCCAATCCAGCACGCGTCTCGCTTGCCTCCTATCCTCGGATCAACATAATCCCCGCATCGAAGAGCATATCCTCGAATGCAGCGATCGTCGCCAGGCTCATCCATGTCCCAATACCGGTATATATCCTCGCCTAAACCTGAAGTAGGGTCTTGCGGATACAAGGGAGGCCAAACATCGGCCGTCGGTCCTCCAGAAGGATCGAGTATGCCGGCATTTTTCTGTCCGAACATACGGAACAAGTTAGACGGAGTGCGATGGCAAACGCATCCGCGCCACTGCCAGCACTTGGGCTTATCTCGGTCAAAGTCTGACGCCCACTCCGTATTTTCGCCGCAGTGGTCCGTCGCCCTCGTCGGATCATGCGGCTGCAGTGGATGTTGGAAGACGAGATCAAGGTGGACTGTACGACCTCCAAACGCTTGCAGAAGGATCTCATGCCTGATCTCGGGTGGTAATCGAGTAAAGATTAAAGCAGTTTGTTCCGATAGGGATACGTCTTCCTTGGAGGGAGATGGCGTCAGAGCGTGTCGGGGATCGGGGAGTATGGGCAGCGAAAGCGTAACAGTGTCTTGTGCTTTGCTTTTCCCTTTGCCCAATTTACCTTCAATCCAGGACTTCAACTTCAAGCGTCGGCTCATGTTGAGGATTCAGATGCAGGGGAAAACAAAAAGGCGTTGGGCTGTTGGTAGGGAAAACGGCTGGAGAGAATTTGAGGATGGGCACAGGTCCCATCTTTAAGATGAGCGATACAGTGCTGGGTTTGTAATAACACTGTCTGTTGGTACAAGGGCCGAATTGAAGCGTGCACTGTCCTTGTTGACGTGTCTGATTGTCTGTGGCAATAGTTACCATCCCCAAAGATTACGAAGCAACACAGATGCTGCTTTCAGCACATCGATTACACAACAGCCTTGAGAATGGGTCTTACTACACGGAGACGGTGGTATTTACAGCTCAAGAATAACAAAACATTACAAACTAGTTCTCTGGCAGCTCCTGATACTTGCACGCGTTAATGGTCTGAGAATCTACTCTCCACCCCCACGCTGATATAGTAAACCGGCTCAGTGCGGCACAACCATTACCAACGGTTTTGTCCCAAACAACGAACCTTTCGTGAATACTCCGTTCGCTTTCTCCACCGATTTACATACGTCCTTTCCCGATTACATTTGATTTTGTCGCAGTCAGAAGACACGCCTGTTCAATTCGGCATATTCGTGACTCGACTGTCTGGGATAAGCACTAGGCCCTGCGAACGGATTTCTCGTCGCTTGGACCGGGGAACTAAGCCGGTCAAGCAGAATGCCCCTGCACCAACAGTCGTTGGCATTAGTCTCACCGAGATCACCGCAAAGCCTGTGATCCTGCTGTTGGTTGTAGAGGTCTGTGCGTGTTTCGAACTTATTTTTCCTGTTGTCGATCTTGGCCTATGCTGGAACTTATCAATTGACAAACCAGCATAATGTTACATCGACCATATCGAGATTTTGTAAAACACGAAACCTTGAATGCAATGGGAATATTGTACCGGTAAACTATCATCTCTAAATAATCCAAGTCTCGTCACTGAGCACTGCAGTGTTCATAAAAGTCCCTTTAAAGCTCTCAATTCTTAGAACGCCTCGGATAATTTCACTTCGTGGAGTACCATTCTGGATCCAGACAACATACAATAGCTACTTATTTTCGGTTTCTCGGCTTAACTCTGGTCATGTCCATCACCTGAAGCATTCCCCTTTATCTTCCGCCTGGAGGTCACGTAAGACTCAGAAAGCGAGCAGACGATGATCCTTCAGAATTACCATTGGTCAGGCGCTGGGCTGCTATTGGCGATAAACTTACAGCTGATGTTGGGTCAGGTCGTGGCTTGAGAAAGTGGACCGAGGCTAAGCATCTCGATCTCGACTTCAAAGATAAGGAGGCTCCTCTATTGAATATCACGCTTCCTAACCTTAATATAAGCGGCTCTAGCAACTTTTACTGCGCTCGCTACGATAGGTATTATGCCATGATCATCAACAGACCTTTTGGCACGCATATCGATGACTTCCAGTACGCTGCATGTAGTCAAGAGTGTGCTAAACCGACTAGCTAGCAGGCCAGGCAAATTGCGGGTGACCCTGACTTGGCCATCATGACTGCTGGCGGTAATGACCTGTGTTTGGTCCGTATTTTGACATTTCATCAACTCAGAGGTCAGTTCGACTGATCCTTCTGCTCTTCGGCTGTCATCATCTTAGACTGTAAAGTACTTTGGCACGGAGAATGAAGATTGGGAGAAGGAATATTGGGACATCTTCTCCGGCTGGGACTTGCCATTCTGGCGCAGGCAGAAGCTCACGATCGCTCGCCGTCATCGCTTCAACGCTCTGATCGAGAAGATCAACTCTGCAATTGCGGATGCTGCCACAGATATATCCAAGGACAGTAAGATCAAGTACAAGGTCGGCTTCGCAGACTGGAATCCTTGGGTGACTCATGCCGATATCGATGGACAAATGTGTTCCCCATCCAGCAATGGTGATTATCCTGACAAGAAGCAGTCTGGAATGCACTTCGTCAAGCCTGATACCAATCTCAATTTTGTTCGAGAAGAATTGCGTAAGCGTTCGTTTGATGAAGATGACGCTGCTCTCGCTGCAGAGCTAGACGATGAACTTGAGGCTAAGGAAGAGGCTGCTTCGCAAAGGATATGGGGTTTCAAGTTCTTCAATAGTCCCAACCCCTCAGAAATGGTTCGTCGGGTTCTTCGTCGCTGTGATCCCAAAGATCCTGGGTGTCCTGGAAATGGCAACTGGGACTTCACCATGGGTCTTGGCCTACCCAACAAGATTGGCGGCAACTTCCACCCAAACGAGAACGGTCATGTTGCCATGGCTAGTTTCGCTATGGCAGAAGCTATGGATCTCCGGTCACTCGTGCTAGGCGTGGATGCACCCAGCTGCGAGGTCAAGGACGAATTCAAGTGCTGGTCCGACGATTACTGGAAGATCTACGCCAGCGCCGATCGTCTAGATGAGCACTATGAGGATTCCTGCAAGAACATCGAACAGCCGAACCACGAGGTAGGATGGGAGTACGCGAAGAAATACGACGAAGGCACTCCAGATGAGCATGAGTTTAAAATCTCGCTGAGTAAGGAAATGGCGGACTACGATGAGTCAGAGTGCATTGACTCAATTAAGAAGCTAGTTCACAACTGCGATACGAAGAGGAAGATGAATTGGAAGAGCGGAGGCATGTACGTTCGTGATGATGTCGCTTATACATACAAATTCAATCCAACACGAACGAACTGACCTTGGCCACCGCCCGAGTATGACGTAGGGACATGTGGAGGATGGTATCACGTACTTTGGAGCTCGTATACAATCGAGGGCGGTGGCTTCTCGACTTGGGATCACGGGCAGCAGACGATGCGACCGTCTATGGATGCCTGTTATGTATTGGGAACTACTGGGTGGGAGTTTGAGTACTATGATGAGCCGACTGAGAATGGATATCGGTGGAAGGCGAAGTTCAATACGCCGATATGGGTGCGATCGCGCTGTTTCAAGAATAATTGGGTTGCGCAACAGGCGGGAGGGTGGACCGGTGGGTGTGGTGGCAATGACTGAGTTGATATACAGAAGATGCGTTGATATTGTGGATAGTAGATATAAACCATGATTTGTTCCATTCCTTATGCTGTTTTAGAAACTCATTCTTCAAGTCCTAATACGCCTTATCCTCCTTACATCGCTCTCAATACCCCCAAAAGATCAAACTTGCCCTCTCCTTCTCCTTCTTATCAGGATGCTCCCATTGATTAAAGCGGAGACATCTAAGCAAGATTGGAGTACTAAGCCTACACCGAAATCAAGGACGTGGGTGGTCAGATCCGTGAGAGAGAGAGCCACCAGCTTGCTACGGTCTGGCTTGACGTGTACCCTGACGCCCAGGACGCGCTATACTCCGATAAAACATGCGTATCATGGTACGACCAGGTTTTCAAAACTCTCCCATCACGTTCCTAGCTAGTCCCTTTGACGACAACCTCAACAAATGCCAGTCTATATGGACGAGGCATACACACGAAGGACTGGACTTGAGACTTCCGATCTGCGCCCAGGGTCCGTGACATTAGACTTTTGCACGACCAACGACCGGAAAGTGCAAGGTGAGTGCAAAAAACTAACAGCAGACAGTATCACACCAACCACCATAGCTGCAATGAGATCGAGGTAACTCGCGACAACACAGTCGATCTCATGTGTTGCCCGTTGAGAGTTGTATAAAAGTGTCTTGTCTCTTTGATCCGCCTACAATTTAAGGCCACATCGTTGCAACGATCGTATATTGTCCATTGGCTTCTGGGTGGAGTCTACGACAGGTCTTGCTCAACTGGTCGATGTCTCTGTTGTCAGTTTCTACTTAAGGATGGTCAAGGCGGGTATCCTCATGTATCAAACCCTTTTCTTTTCCCATATTCGTCCCCAGGGACAGATAAATAAAAAAAGGAATAGAGAGCCTGGTAAAGGCATAGCTGCGTTCCACAGATGCATGGGGTGGGTCATTATGATGGAAGACAATGTTTGTTCTCATCACCAGGGGTACCATTCTAGATCCATATACCAAGTACATTTGTCCTTCAAAACTGTACCTGGTGTTGAGATAACAGCCCTTTTATATATCCAGTACCGTCCTCGGCCAGGTCTTACGACCCGTCGAAATCTGGACCCAATCCATCTACCAGAGGTGTGTCAATGGATGGATACTATATTGGAGGCCACAGTGCAGTACAAGTTGGGAATAAGTTATACTTGGCAAGAAATAATTCCACTACGGCGCATTATCGGTGAAACGGTGAAGAATTTGAGGACAGCCATCCATTGTCGGTTTAAAGCCTTTCCCTCGTTAGTTCAATCTCTTGAACGTCTACTTGAGTGTATTTCAGACGCTACCCTTGTTGAGCTCTCAGCCTACTTCCCATCGCACCAGCATACATCCTCCAATCTAACCTCGAAACAGACCCCATGTTGAATTCCAGCATACCATTGTTAGCCTTTATCACGGTGATGACGTAGGTATCTAGTCTGAGACTTCCTCAGGAGTTTGAACCTGGTGGGCTGCAGTAACAGCGCCGGCAAAACAGGATGATCATGCCGGTGCGGGCGGACGTTCTAGATATCTCCACGTGCTGGCAGGTGTCTGGCCCCTGTTGCTGCCACAACAGTGGTTCGAAGATTCGAGTTTCTGCTTCCTCTGAGCAAGTCTGCCAGGGCGCCCAGTCCGGGCACCTTGACTCGGCGTACCCATACGATCCATGTTACAGTTACATAAACCTTCAAGCATGAAACAACTTGACCGAATTCATTGTGTAGGTGGCATGGTTGGTAGTCCCTGTTAGGGATTCCGCGTTCCGGGGTAACCAAGTTCTGACAGGATCCACTGTCTCCACAGTGGCCGAGACTGAGGACGTGGGGTCTGACATGAGCACGGATATACACAGACGTTTTACTCTTTGCCTCGTTGATACCACGGTGTTACAGGCGGCTACGAAATCTGAGGATCCCGCTGTCATATGAGTACCCGAAGGAAGGTACTGTTTTTCATAATCGTAAACAGAGGCACTCACGGGTGTCAGAGTCAATGTCACGGACTCGCTCGCCCACAAGGACCTAAGCACCCTCGGATAATCCACTTCGACATACTACAGTGTGTCACGTGACGTAGGAGGAATCACAGACGTTTCCTCTCATAACATCACTCAACATCTCGTCACATTGACCGTTCCTAATCATGTCCATGGTGATATCTTCACGTCATCCCTGCTTTCGAGAATGACCCGTCGATACACTAATATGTGGCGCAACCCCGCAAGCAAGCGACACTGGTCCCTGTTGCTCACGCCCCCTGCAGGTGGGGTAGCGTGTCCGGAAAGAACTTGTTGCACGGGCAACTGCCGAACAAGTGAAGGGCTAGACTCTCGAGTCTGTCTCCATCGTCTAATGCGCATTGTCCATCGCACTTCAATCCCACACCGTAAAAGAACGCCATTCGCCAATGGGGTTTCTTTGCTCCTCTATCCCGGGCGGCTCCTTGTCCTTCCATTCAAAAAATACTCAACCTTCTGGGAAAAAGATCTGATTGGGCAGCTAGACACGGAATCTTGACTTCTCCTAGTGAACCACGATGCAAATATACACCGACCCAACAGGCTTTCGTTGACCCTCCTCTTCGTCGGATGAAACCCCAGGCAATCCTCTTCTGACATCCAATAGAGCTTAGTCTTGCTGCTATCATCCTCCATGCTGGGTTATCTTCCGTTCTCGTGGCATTAGAAGAGCAACCATGCTCCGATCTCTACCCAGATCCATACAAACCCACACTGCTCTCCGGGCAATAAAGCCTCGTATCCATTCGAGCAGAACAAATAAGTGTCTTGACCCGTTATCCCCACTCGCATGAGCATTCACAGCAGCACGTGACGAGAAAGCAAAGTACGAAAAGTGTTAACCGGAACTCTCCCTACGTACGAGGTGGTGGACGGTCTCCGACCATTAGGTAGGCGGGTCATATTCTCAGCCATTCCCCTGTCTTGTTAAGTATAGTGCGTGTTGCGTGCATGAGCTTACCACGTCCTGATAAGGAGGCTTCCATCTTGAATCACACGTTTCGAGCATTATATCTAATAATGACTCGGCACTTTCTGCCTTCTAATATGAAGAATTCGGCTAGGAATAAAATGGGTCACCGCCATCAACCAGTCATCGAGCTTACCACATACCCCGACCATTGCCTTACCTTCTGCGTCCGTTTCACCGTCCCGTTCCCACCGTCTTAGCAGTCGCCCCTATCTACCCAATGAACGAGTGATGGAGCCCTGAGTGTCTCGGCGACAAGTTGCCAAATAGATCAGAACGAGAGGTGTAAGTGAAGCTCCTCGATTGTTGTGACGCTCGGTTTCTGAAATCAACGCGGCAAGGAAAATCGTTTTCTAATTATCTTGAAGAGTTCTGTAGCCAGCTTTGTGAATTTATTCAGCAGACTCCTCTGTTGAGTGGTTGTCAGAATGCTATATATGTGTATCCACTTTTTAGTTTTACTTTGTCCTAACAAAACCCGCGGACGACTCATTGTCAGTCCCGTTATGACACTTGTTCCACGTCCGGCCCAGTGTCGTTTATTTGGGCAGAACACAACACACTTCAATGCTTTACGTTAGAGCATCGCAGCCTCCGCCCGGGGAGCCTGATTCCGGAACTTGAGCTTTCTTCGACAGCTCCTCCGTTCTGGTACAGGATTTCCCTTTTTCATTCACTGCAACATTGCTGAGTGCGGTTCAACTACACACTGCAGACTAACCGTGATATTTAAAGTGGGCTTCCGCCCTGTCTAACAAGCACAGGATATGTTTTCGCTCATCAAGATCGCACCTTTTCTGGATGCAACAGTCACAATTGTGCACAAGGGCATGATTTGTCTTACTCCTTGACCGAGTTTATCATCTACTTCGCGCTGCTGAGCTTGTCAAAGGGCGTCTAATGACCCTCGCTTTCGTTGCATTGAATTCACCTCTTTCACTCTGTTGTCTAAGATCGCCAGAAGAGCACTGGACCATTTACGTGCCGCTCTATGGGTAATTTATCCTCCTTGCTATAGAATAGGGCCACAAAGCCCAAATCCCACTTCATTAAGCAGCAAGCATTGTCCATCCCTGCTATGACCTTATTGGTAAACTCCTTCAGCGAGGCTGGGGACCTATCGTGTATCCAAGATCATGCCCTCGTCGGCTATGGTGACATCGATACGCTATAACCAAAGCTAAACCAGCAAACCGGCATAATAGTGACACCAACCACGAGCTTTTTATGCAAGAGTGCGCCACCAGCACTGGCTAGAGGTTTGTCGTTTATTGGGAGAGCTCTCTCTCCAATCGACTTCATCCGCTCCATCAAATGAGCCTCTCTCTTCACGCAATTGACGTTGTTGGGCTTATGCTCCCGAATCCCCTTTGATCAACCTTGCCTACCTCGACTTGTTCTGTTCTTCCTAGTTGATACGCCTCTGGCTCGTGTTGTTGTTTGTGTTCTTGTGGTGGTACTCGATGTAGTTCTCGCTCTCACCAAGGCTCTCGCACGTGTCAAACGTCTGCTGGCACGCACATGACGCCACCCACGGAGTCGGAATCAGAATCGGCTATGGTCGTTGAGAGTTTTTAGTGACAGTGTTCTAGTACTTGTCCCGAGGTCCCCTGGGCAATCAACATATTCAAGTGGGGGAGCACCCACACGTGGCGTCATCGATAGCCTCGTCGGTGGCGGCCCCCTGCACGTGATCTTCATCTTTTACTCAGCCTGGTTGTGAATGGTAATGCTGTTTAGGAACCGTTCTGAGATCAGATACACGCTCATGGACTCGTGCGCACTGCGTCTTCTCTATCCGGCGAGGTGTTAAAGAATGCGACACTGGCTCTGAGATACATGCATAGCACCTTGATTTCATCTCCAACTTCCTCACTTACCGCAACCTGCCCACAAACTTGTGTGGTTTAAATCGGAGTGAAAAATCACAGACTAGCCGTAGGTGTTGACCACAGCACAGAGGAACATGATATGGCTTATGACCCGGACAACGGGTGTGATCCCGTCGCAGAGTGTGGGGATGTACGAATACGTATTTCTATGTCTGGGTTCGTAGGGATGAGCTCGACGATGTCATTTGTACCGGGGTCAAACACGAAGGAGGTTCGCTCAAGTCTATGTACGTTGAAGTGGTTGTGCTTAGGTTGTCGGCTTGGTCGAACATGCCGTTCATGATTACGGATCTTATGGAGGAAAACTGTGGCGGGCTATGGCAGGGTACATTTGTTCTGTTCAGAATGTTGTTAAACATGGGTCTGAAGCGGTACTCGCTCCCACTGGCTCTCCTTGCCATTATGGATCGTAGCCCCACCCGGGATGTACATTGTACTGCCCAAAACTCCGAGGGAGCGTGGGCCCATGATTCTGCTCATTGCGTCGTCTGGGCGCCCGATGCCTCTCGAGTCTTCCGACCACGTTACTACTCGAGACCTCCCATGATCAACTGGAGGGGACGCAGGTGTCTTCCTCTACCTCCGAAATGGCCCTTCCGTGTGAATCTCATGCAGCCGGGCTATCGGAGTAAACTTAGCTGATGCACCCAATAGTGGTAGATGTAAGGTGTTACTGGCCATTTGTCCAACTTGTAAAAGCTGAAACAGCTGCAGCATATCTTGTGTCCTCCTCTCGAATTGTCGACCTACTCCGTCACACTCTTGCTGCCTTGCAGGACCGCTGGGAAGAACATCGCTATAATGTACACCTAAGTCATTAAGGTTTCACAAAATCCGATTTTTCAAATCCACGTGTAATATTTCAATGCACACCTAGAATTATTTCATAACTGTTTGGCTGGACTTGAGCATCCGCGCATCAGTCGATTGCAGTCCGGCGGTGCAGGTCGGTCCGTTATCTTCTTCAAATCGGACCTCGCTACACGTCATGCAAATAAGTTTCACTAGACACGACCGCGATTCTTAATGGTTTGAAAGTCCCGCAGATCAAAAACACGCAGAACACTTTCCATCTTTGCCAGAGGAATAGACAGCTTGGTCTGGATGCAACAGGAATGCCTGTGATTACGAGTTTCGTACCATCCAGGCCTTTGCAGTCCATTTATCATTCTTTTGAAACCTTCAATACTGAAGCCATCGAACGGCGGGGCGTTCCGCGGGTTCAAAATCTTACGCTTTCCGAGTTCCTTCGTCAGAACACCCAGAAGCATGGATGAGCACTCAAAGGAACACTCTTCTTTCTCGTCTTGCAGACGATCAAAGAGCTCGTATATTGCCGAGAAACCTTCTGCGAGATTGGCTTGACGTGCCACATCGATCTCCCCTGCGGCTTTCGTCAGCACACGCGTTTAAATTGAGCTGGTATTGAAACTTACCAAGAATATCGGTTGGAATTGGGAAATCCGCGGCTTCGATCAACCTCTGACTGTGTCTCAGTGCCAGTTGAGTCATATCCCGAAACAAGATTGGTTTTGAGAAAACCCATGATATGAAAAGGCAAAGAATGGAGTCTCGCCCATAAACTGTCGGTAACTTGGAACTCAAGCCTTCGAGCCACATGTCTATATATAACTCGACGGACTCAATGCATTCGTAATAGTCCACAATCATGGCCACCTTTGCAAGCATCTCTAGGCTCAGTGATCGTGGGACGTCTCGATGATATCCATGAATGATAGTCAGGATAGTCTTGAAAGCTTCAGGATCCCACTCGCTCGCCGTTATCTGCCGAAAACCTGATGAATCGGCCTTTCCTTCTGCAAAAGGACCAGTAATCATTCTCTTGAACACGGACGAAGCTAGCTCCAAGTGCTTTCCTGAGACTAGCATTCGGACCTCTTTCTGAGAGGGAAATATACACGTCTCTCCATAGTCCCAATCCTGTGTTTGAGGGCTTGTGCTCTCGTCGTTCGTTTCAGGGTCAGAACAGCCCGGATCTGTTTCGTCGTCATCTGAAAATTCGGGTCGACTATACTGGACATTACTGAAGTTGGAGAAGTTTACCCTACTCCAGTCTATTTGAGTTCTGTTGGTGGGCCATTCTTGCCCCACCCAGATTTTGTCTGCCTCCCATCGGAAAGTCTGCGCTATGCATTTGCGAAGAATAATTCGAGTATCACCATTAGAGTCAAAGACATAGGCCGATGGCTTTTTGCTGAGAGGTGTTTCCGCAAGATCTTTCTGAGCGGAAACGGGCCCGGAGCCTGATGCATGTTCAACCATCTTCTTCTTTCGTCTTCAGTTTTTCAATCTTAAACGGGTTCAAGGGATACTTACCTCTGGACAATGAACAACGTTGAGTTCTTATTCTTGTGTCTTGGTACTATTCTTTTTTTCGGATTTCCCGGGAAGAAAGCAAATTTGGGCGCTGGCTTGACTGTGAGGGGGCAAATCCCTCTTTTTGAAGTATGGTTACCGCTGGATCAATCTGCAGGAGGCCGACCACTCCATTTTCAACCCCGCTTATCTTCATTGACAATCAATGTTGGCCCCAATACAAACCAGATGACCCGACAAGATGTTGGATCAAGATTGTTGGACCTCAGCATTTTCATCTTTGTTACTTTCCACGTTTGTCGCAACCTGCCTTCAGTTATTGCATGGTCTCTAGGCTACATTATTCTCACATCCACTTCCGACTGTTAGTACGAAGTTTATATATAACCAAGAAGTGTCACGTCCTTCTTTCACGCCGTCACGAGCGAACATAATAAGCAAGCTGTGGTAGCGCTTTAGGCGAGTGTCCCACTGGCGACCCTCCGCAGCGTTGGGCCTCATCTACCATGTACAATCTTTTTTGGTGCCAAGAATAAGAACAGCGGAAACCCTTTACAACGTGGTCCCTGACCAGGAGTTGAATTAGATGGGCTACCCGGCGCATCAATGCGCGGATATATTTACCAGCGTTGTGTTTTGCAAATTTGGGCATTGCCGTGGTCGATCTCGAGTCATCGTCAGTCGTAAGGCAGTTTGAAATCAGATTCTAGAGCAAAACGAAACGACGAGTGGATGCTGCATGAGCTTCGTGATACCCGCTTTTCATATCATATATCTCAGATGAACACAACGCTAAGATGCGATTGTAAATTAAATTCTGTCTCGAAAGATTATGTTACTCGGTTGAGCAATTACCATTCTGTGTCATGGAAGCCACTCACTTCCGAGGGTCGCACAAGTTTAAACGGATTTAAGTACGTGTGAGCACATGGGAACCCAAAGGGACATAGGAGTGCCTAAACTCTGATCAGGAATATAACAATTATCAAGGTCGTTTGTCCCTCTTTCAGTGCCGGGGGTCTCATTTGATATGCTGCCATCAACCAAGGTCGTCCAAATGGATTTGTGAAAGTTACCCGCGGTTGGGTCGCAGTTCTGGATAAAAGGCAGAACACCCTTTTTGCGCCATTTTGGCCCACTCTTCAATCCGGCAATGTCATGCCAAAATGTCTCGCAAGGTTCTCTCGCGACTTTCACAAATACAAACGGAACTCCGTACAGAAAGATCAATCTGATGCCGTGCCCACCTTCAGATTAAGTACCACTCTTGGTTCCAAAATCATTCGTAAAGGAGGTTCAGGTGCCGGAATCGTAGGTGATAGGTTCTCAGGTCACTTGAAGTTGGGATCTTTCCGGGACCTAAGCTGGGATGAAATGTTTAACACTAGTGTCGAACTTCTCCTAAGTGTTCAGTTACCGGACTTGAGTCGTGGAACTGACCCATGCTGCTACAGGTTCAGCTGGTCTAAGATGTCGGGTCCTAGGCTACCTACTCTTGTTATGGTACATGTTTGCCTCCTTACAGTAGTCGGTCTGTGGCTTAATCTCACTGAGACCTATGAGCCGGCTGATGTCTGGGTTTATATTTGATGATAGGTCGCGCAAACCTGACACTGAGCTATTGTTTGCTAAAGTAGAACCCCTCATTATTGGAAATGATGGTTGGAGTTCAATATGTACTGCATGATGGGATGAAAAGATGAAGAACAAAACCAAGGTCGCTCGTTTTCCTGACATGTGCACAGGCTATTAAGACTGGCAATTGAAAGCCCCGCCAAGTGACAGCGCACAAACTAACCATCCTACAGTGCAGGCACAGCTTCATGACCCGGTTTCAAATGTTACCGATCATCTTGATGCCAATGTCAGCATATCCGAGCGTTTCGCAATGTGAGCCGGGCTCAGCGATGCGACAGCCGAGAGCCAAGTCCCCTACCTGTCCATCGTGCTGAATGGATCAAGAGACGAGGAGGTCTGGAGCTTTTCCTAATCAAGGAGAACAATGGGTGGACTGAATGACTCACATAAATAGTGTTTGATGACCACTGGTGCAGCGTTTGCACATGGTTTAAAACCATCTTTGCTGATATTCCTTACCTTCAAACCAAAGCCTTGGACTTCTTGACTAAAGCTATAGAATACTGACTTGCAAACCAATCCATAGCATGGACCTCACACTGTTACTAAATCTACGACCAATTCTTTATTTTCTAGAAGGCGTTTGTTTGTTTTGTTTAAGGAGTGGAGTCTGACTGCGACTCAGACCGTCACGCGAAGTTCAAGTCCGCCGCTCGCATATAGCCGCGTGGAGACAATGTGGGGCTCTCCATGTCAAGCATTGCAGCTCGCAACGGCTTTATCGTGACACATGACTACTCTATGCATCTAACGCTCCTATTCTCGGTTAACCAATTGTCAATAATACAAGCCACTTTTATCCGCAATCGTTCCCGGCTTAGCTGCGACTGTCCACGGACATGAAAAGAGATATATGCGGTCCGATTCTAGGAATCGGTTGCGAGTCGCAAAGGTTCGATAGTGTAGGACTGCTTAGACGTTCATGTCCCGTCGACGTCTAGATTGTAAAAATTGTGCGAGACCAATGTACTCATCCAGTTTTTGTACTTCTGTGAGTCATACATGAGTCCGTCACTTACTCTTGAGCCTCTCGCAATGCAATCTCATGTCCACAACAGAGAAGAAATGAAACGGTGAAAATATGAATACACGTTACAGTGTTATTCATTGGAAATCCAAATGTAGGTTCCACTCTACCCGAGTTACAGTGTCGTGTTCCCGTTCTGGTTACCTTATCCAGCCGTCCCGCGCCCCGCGTCCACCTGTCCTTACGCTTTCCAATTGACTCCAATCCGATGCTGAACCACTAGGACTATCACCTCCTCCGCGGTGTTTGTGCTACTTCACACACATGTCCCTCAATTCCCTTGTGTCGCTTTGCTCGCAGTCTCCTCGGCTCCGTGACGGTTTGCAACTTTGGCTGCTCCAGATATGGCGATCCGCAATCGTGTCCCGCTACGTGGGTCCCTTCGTAGTCGCTCGTGCGCTATTCAATGACTCTGCCTCAAGTCACCAGACTTTCCACGTGGCAGTACAGGAACAAACTTGCAGCCCGGACTACAGTGTGACCAATCATTTTAGTGCAAGATAATGTCAGCAAGGGTCCGAGTCGCACCCGTGAGACTGATCCAGCAACGCTCAATGCTGTGTTGGGAACGCAACAACCGTAGACCCTGTCACCCTATCAGACAGGTATGATTTCTTTTAGTAAGCCATGGTCGACAAATGAAGCACACAGTCCATGATTACAAAACTCTTGGCTTTTCCTGATAGGAGACCTACGGAACTGACCATCAACCAACCATGACACCGCGAATGCCAATGTAATATATTGAGTATCGAAGCACATCCTATTTCAGAATTAATTGTGCATCATGAATCCATCACCACCACGTCGACTGATGGCGAATTCTTCAACATTGGAACATTGGAACATTAGAACATAAGTCGAGGATACCTTGGAACCCGGCTCCCGCCATCTTCGCATGCAATTCATCCAGTACGAATTACCACTCTACAATGATCTTGTTTTTGTTCCAGACGATATTGCTTCATCCAATACAAACAAGTCTTACACCACCTCTAAGTCAGACTCTCCGGCGGGCAGATACTCTTGCCTGGCCGGAATCTCGGGCTCATATCCAGTGAAAACACTTCGACATTTTTCACATCGACGTCGACATTGCGGGGCTGAACCGAATAGTGCAACGGTCCAGTCATTGCACCACTGTCTCCCCGTCAAAGTTTGTTAAACAGGATACATTCGATGATGTCAGTGTTGCTCCAATCCGTCTGAGAAATATCAGCTTCCCATCGTGGTCGAGAGTGAGCGGGACATTGAGTCAAACAATGTTGTACCAAGATTGGCACGACGTGCAATTTCTGACATCAATACCCTCGATGTATCTCCCAGTGCCTCAATTACCTGGTATTCCTTATACTGAAACAATCGTTTGTTTTCTCTCAAGTATCAGCTTGAGGAGCATTGTTTCATGGTTCTGTCGATGACTTTCTTAATTGGCGACATGCAAGGACTCCTGCGCGGTACACTAGCCTCAAGTTTCAGAGACGCAGAAGATTATCTGGTGTCTGTGGACAAAGGAATTAATACATAGAGCTAGGTCTCGTGTTAAATAAGGACGACCTAAGCCAATCTATGTCGAGATACAGTACTATTGCGATGTGGCATGCAATGATTCGGGACAGCAGATCATCGTATTGTTGAAATTATTCAATTGCGACCGCCGGAAGAGTCAAACACTTAGCAGTTAAAGAGCCAGTCAACCGGCCGCGTATGTCGCCCGTCAGTGACTGTGACAATGTTACCCGGTTAGAACCTTGAATGGAAACTGATTCGGAACAAATAGTGGTGTACGTCAATTCCGTCTCCAAGCGACTATCACTTGAAATAGGATGGTCGTCGCATCACGCAGTGCCTTTAAAGATCTTGTCAAAGTCAAACTCGCTCCAGTAGACCTTGGGCTTCAATCCCGCCAGCTTCCACTCCCCTCCAATTCGAAGATAAGTATGCTGCATCAAAGCATGACAGTGACCCTTGGCCTCAACAACCTGTTTATCGGGTCCGGTGTATCGTTGATGAGCAGCACGGAGTTGATGGCTCCCCACAATACAGTCTTCCGACAGAGTCTTGTACTTGGAAGCTCCGATGAAATGTTGCGAGTCGACAAGAGGATCGCCGACGAAGCCTGGATCCGAGACCATGGTGACGAAATCCTGGGCTGGCATGGCGTCCCACTTTTGGCCGGTCACTTCGGCGTAGTCGACCTTGTATCCCATTCAGCATTTACAGTGCTGTGATTTGTAGAGAGGTGGCACTCACAGTAAGCTCTGGAGCCAGGATGCTTCCCAATCGCGCCCAGTCCTAGACCCACGTTATTCATGTCAATGTGCGAGTAGAACACAAGGTGTGTGCTTACCTTCGTATCTAAGCTCTCTGCCCAGTCAAATGTTATAGCTGCAAGTTGCAGTGCATCTGGCCACGGCAATGTGTCAATCATAATAGAAACAACACTCCGTTCTCATATGTCTCCTTACCTGCGGGATCCACTTTCGGAGCACCCATGATGTTGTTGCACCAGTTCCTGTACTTTCTCGATATGAAAAGAGACAGGTTAAAAAAAAGTTCCTTGAAATCCTAGACTAAAAACTGTACATCAGAATTGAGATTGGATGTCAACCTTGAATTGACTCGTCTTTTTTATTCATCGGAACATTCTACGGAATTTCCGCGACCAGCGATGTCGGGAAATCCAACGCGGTTGTTTTTCCGTATGATAAGTGATATGCCGGAATATGATAAGATAACAGATAAGATAATCAATAACGGATGCGAGATGGTGACAGAAGTGCGCTTGACAGAATTAGACTTCATTCATTTCACTGATTCCCGCAAATGGTCAGATTGTGTAACGGTATACATATAGTTTGGTCTGATCAGTTGTTAGCATGGCACAGGTTGCTGCTTTATTACCGCGCAATAATTACACATTCTCTTCAATCGCATTACGCTCAAGAATATTACCCTGTACTGTCCGAAATTCCACTGCACTCGTGCGATACCTACAATTTTGAGTCCTTTCAATTGAAGCGACATCGGGTTTGAGAGAAATGCTGTCGTATTGTTTATTGAAAACCGCAACTGCTTGAGCCTCGACCTTTACTTGCGGAAACAATTCTCCCAAATCCTGCTCCCTTTTGAGATGACTTTGCCTCTGGTGCTGAACGTGCACGTCTTCATGCACGCTAGCGCGATCGCTACTTCCATCTCGGCTACGATGTCATCCCGTCTCAGTCAGGCTTTAGACCTTATCCTGCACCTCGTATACGAATGTGGTAATATCGGAGGGACATGTGCCGGCACTAGCATCCACCGGACCAGCAGCTCCAGAAGAACAGACTCGTAGCCATTGGGTCGGAAACGTGTAGTCTCTAGAGTTCAAGTCTCGATCAAAAAAGCAGATGCATTTGTCAGTTGCATTCCCGATTGAGACAAGATGTAATGTACCGAGCCCATTGATTGGAACGGCAATCGTGTTGGCAAGGTTCCCCGCAAGCCTGTACCTGGCACTGAGATCAGCAGCAGCCTGCGTTTACCATTACCAGATGACCTCAACTTAACCGGCATATCCTAAATGGGATCCGTACCTGTATGGGAAATGGAGAGACAATCCACAGGCGCTCGAATAGGGGCCTGGCTCCTTGGATGTAGCATCGCATCTTGTTGGCCGAGACTTACACACTCGCGAGAGTTTATCAGAAATGCAACTCTATCAGTCAATCATTTCATCATTAGAGGGGACTTGTTGCAATGCCCGCTAGTAAGTTCTGAGTCCTGCCTTTTGCAGACGGTCGAGCATATGATACCCCATCATATAATATGCCGTACCCTCTGGACTCTGCCACATTATACACGACCTCACTGATTCACTGCAAATCGGTACAAGCCACTGGCAGCTGAACAAAATGGTCAAAGCCAACATCTGGGCTCTGACACAAGGCCTAGTGTTCCTCAGCACTTTCCTCTCCACCTCTTTCGTCAAAGCAGACAACCCCATCGTCCAAACCCTCTACACCGCAGACCCAGCCCCCGTCGTGCACAACGGCCGCGTCTACCTGTTCACAGGCCATGACGAAGATGCCTCCACAACCTTCAACATGCTGGACTGGCGACTCTTTTCGTCAGACGACATGGTCAACTGGCAACACCACGGAGTTCCCATGAGTCTGCAGACCTTCTCGTGGGCACGCGATAGAGCTTGGGCCGGTCAGGTCGTCGCTCGCAATGGAAAGTTTTACTTTTACGTGCCTGTTAGCATGAAGAGCAATGGGCGAATGGCTATTGGCGTTGGTGTGAGTGATAACATTGAGGGGCCGTATCGTGATGCGCTGGGTAAACCTCTTGTTGAGAACAATGAGATTGACCCTACTGTGTTCATCGACGATAATGGCCAGGCTTATCTTTACTGGGGCAATCCAGGCCTGTGGTACATCAAACTCAACCAGGATATGATTTCTTACAGTGGTGCGGTCACCAAAGTCGAGCTTACCACCGCTGCCTTCGGTTCTCGTCCCAACAATCCTGATCGCAAGACCAACTATGAGGAAGGACCATGGTTGTACAAGCGCAATGGAATGTACTACATGATCTACGCAGCCAACTGTTGCTCTGAAGATATTCGTTACTCAACTGGTCCGACTGCCACTGGACCATGGACATACCGCGGTGTGGTAATGGCGACAGAGGGAAGAAGCTTTACCAACCATCCCGCCATTATCGACTACGAGAATAAGTCCTACTTCTTCTATCACAACGGTGCTCTTCCTGGTGGAAGTGGTTACACGCGTTCTGTTGCTGTGGAAAGCTTCAACTATAACTCCAACGGGTTAATTCCCCAGATGAAGATGTCAACAGCCGGCGTTGCTCAAGTCAAGCCTCTTGATCCATACAAGCGTCAAGAAGCAGAGACCATCGCATGGACCAACGGTGTCAAGACCGAGACGTGCAGTGAAGGCGGTCTGAATGTTGGATTTATCAACAATGGAGATTACATCAAAGTCAAGGGCGTAGCTTTCGGTAACGGCGCCAAGAGTTTCAGTGCTCGTGTTGCTTCTGCGAATAGTCGAGGCGGCAAGATCGAGTTGAGGTTGGGAAGCGAGGCTGGCAAGGTTGTTGGTACTTGCACGGTGCCTTCGACTGGTGATTGGCAGAGTTGGAGAACGGTTGAGTGTCCTGTTAGTGGTGCTACTGGGACGAGTGATTTGTTCTTGAAGTTTACTGGGGAGGGATCTGATTACTTGTTTAACTTTAACTGGTGGCAGTTTAAGTGAAGATTCTGAGGGGGTCACATGCAACAGAACTACTGTCCCCTCTGGATATGGATTATATGGATCAAGGCTTCATCCTTAGCATGCTAAATTCGCTATATAGCGTTTAACGGTGTGGTATCTTAAGATGTCTGTAAGGCGTACCTGACAAAATCACATTTGGATAATGTGATCAAAAGTGTGACTTTGTCTAATGCTCCTTGATGACATCTTCAGCCGTGTCGACGTTCACCTACATAGCTTGTATATAGTCTTACAGCACCTTGCCTTTCCACTCGCTTGTTACTCGTCAATATGTATGTTGTATTCTCTGTTCAATCCAAGTAAAGAATCCTCATCAATGCGACCTCACTAGTGTGGTTGCGCCTGATTGCGTGCCACCACGTTAAAAAATTAAAGGATAAATACTGTGGTAAATACAGATGCAAAGGCTGCGGTAAGGTTATCACTTGTACGACAAAGGGGTGAGACTCAGAGAACTGGCCAGGTTTGATGATGGTGTTGAAGTCAGGGACTACAGGGAATAGTCAGATCAAAGTAGTAAGATCCCACAGGAGGGTGTAATTCCAGAAATAAGTCTCTCAAGTGTCAGACTGGAACGGCGAAATAAACAAATTTATGCTGGAGAGGTTACGTAGCCAGGACTTGTTACTTGATCACAGTGAAGGGTACCATAAAGTGTGCACATGATTTCAATCCATCACCGACTTGCTTCTCAATCTCCAACTATATACAATCTGAAAGCTGCCTTCCCAATCTACCGGTTATCAAATCTCTCAACCTTGACAGAACCACCAAGATTCTTCGTCGCAAAGTTATGAATACTCCATCGATTTCCAGGGAAGAACTCCCAATAAGTACCCAAAGTCATGCGACTTCCCAAACTCGTCCAGCTGTTTCCATCAGTGCTGTAGCTAAACGTCGCACTTCCAGCCTGTCCAGGACGAATATCAGCATTCGCACGAAGATACACCTTTCGGAAAGAAACATTGTCTCTTCGACTAGCCACGCTGCCGGTGGACTTGGTGCTCCAGTCTTTGTTCATGCTGACGTCTTGAACCATTACGATGTTGAAGCTGTTGCCTTCGCGCTCAACGCCAATCCAAGCTGATTGATCGCGCAGGACTCCAAGACCTGTGCGGTCGCCGTCGGCCATTTGGGAGAAGTCAATAACGGCTGTGGCTTGGCCTTGGGGACCGCGGATGCGATGGGTGAGGGTGTTGCGAGCTTGGTACAGATCCTTGGTGACGGTGACGGTTCGGAGCGTGAGGCCGTTGTTTACGGTAAAGCCGTTGGTGTCAGGGTTGTGGTTCCATTCCCAGTCAGCTCGGAGCTTTGAACCGGGGAAGTTGTCTGTTCCAATGGGACTAGCGACGTCGCGACGTGGGAGAGGGTAATCGTAGTCGCCCCAAGCACCGTTAACAGTAGTGATCTGGGGGAAACCGTCGCTCTTCCAAGTGACTGGTGCGAGAACAGGGCATCTTCCTCCAGGATACATGTCGGAGAAACCCATGTACCACCAATCACCCTTCTGGGTCTGAACCAGACTACCCTGATGAGGAGATCCAGCCTTGGGTACATTGGACAATTTAAGTCTATCGGCAATGATACGGTTGTCGTACGGTCCCCAAGGTCCACTGGTGGACTTTGCGATGTACTGACCATCCGGAGGACGAGTCAAGAAGATGTACCAGTTTCCATTGCGCTGGTAGAAGCGTGCTCCTTCGAGCGTCAGAGGAGGTCTAAGCACAACCTGCTCCTTGACTTCACGGGTCATATCCTTGCTAAGTTGCGCAACATGGATATCATCACGTCCATACGCAACATAGGGCGTATCCGTCTCATCAAAGTGCAAACCAGCATCATAGTAGCACTTATTGATTTCACCACCCTTCGTCCAGGGTCCCATGGGGTTCGAAGCGCTGTAGACATACGTCTTCGCAAAGCCACTAATACAAGCGACAAAGTAGAACTTCTTATCGCTTTCTCTGTATCTGAGCGACGAAGCCCAGATACCCTTGACGTAGGCGCGTCCTCCGTTCTGAAGACTGTAGTTGGGAGACCAGTCGAGAACAGGGACGGAATGGCCGATGTGCTCCCAATTGACAAGATCGTAGGAGCGTAGGACGGGCGCGCCTGGGGAGTAGTGGAATGTTGAGGCGGTCATGTAAAAGGCGTCGCCTGCGCGGGTGACTTCATTGTCTGGAAGATCTTCCCAGACGACGGGGTTTGTGAATTTCTGAGCGGTTGTTGCCGCCAGGGAGGAGAGGAGGCCAAAGATGGCGCTCTTCTTGAAGCCCATCATGCTGAGTAGTGTGATGGTTGGCCGTAGCAGAGTCAAAGACTGGACACCGACTATGGCCTTCTGTCTTGTTTATAGAAGAGTTACCATTGCCGTCTAATTACATCATTGGTGGACTTGGCAGGAATATGATGATCTGGGGATAGAAAGCTTGACTCTGATTCGAACGGCAATAGCTGTCCATTTCTGGCTGTTTTCGTTTTTGATTGCCTCCGATTGGAGGAGAAATGACTGTCGAATCTGATGATCGTTGCGGGGTACCCTGTAGAGTTCATCATTTAAATTCCCCAACTGCCGGTCTGGATAATGTACCCAGTGGTAGAAGTCTGGATGATTCTTGAAATTGCGGAGTGACATTCGGCTAAAAGCTGATCGTTCCATTTTGTCTTGCGCTTTGACCTTCAGTCAAGGGTCTTTGAAGTCATCAACACCATCGATAGCAATTCCTGCAAATTCATGTCACATGCTTTGCACTTTACACAGGATGGCCATATCGAAAGCAACAGTCTTTAATTTGTCGCAACTTGGTGAAGTGTGCATTTCCCAAATGGTTACGAACACTCCGTCACACTAAACGGCTTCAAGGCCTGGGAATATCTGAACAAATCCCTATTGGACCGCTTAACATCGAACATTCGCCAACTCCACAACAGATGTACCCCATACGAACAAGGATATCAATTACACCAATAGACTGGATACGAAAGCGGAGCGAGCGATATTGACCAATTTCGGCTGATCAAACTAGAACGCATGAACAGCAATAGTGCTGGTCTACGCTTGTAAGAAATGATGTCGAGATATGAGGCATGGAGAAAAAGGAAGAAGATTAAAAGAAAATTGAAAAAAGATGATAGTTGCGGACGGAGAAATATTAAAAAAAAAAAAATAAAATAAAAAAAAGAATCTATACGTGCAATCGATCTCCATTATCCCAAGTCATAACTCATTGCCCTAATGATAAAACATGAGGGTATCATTTCCTCGTATTATACAGGCCATCGTCATGTTAAAATACAGACCTTCGTGCGTAAACACAACCCCAGGTTGGCTCATCGGTCCGGCGCAGGTAAATACCGATGAATATACTCAACCTTCACCTTGACCTTGTCCCTATCATGCGCACAACAAAGCAAACAACAATAAAGAAGCCAAAGAACGATAACCAAACTCATCAACAAAAGACAAAGGAAGACTTCCATAGCAACAAACTTGATCAATCCACCCAAAGTAAAGGCAACGTTACCAGGTCCATATATGTCTGACTCAGGCATACCTGCAAGTTCAATGATGCCTCGCGGACCTTCACGCATAGCGTATCCAACCATGACAGCACATCCAACAAACAACATTGCATCAAGTAGAGCAAGTGCGTAAAGCATCCAGCGTTGTAGAATGCCGCGTAGGAGTGTGAAGTAAAAAACTGTGAGGATCATGATGACGGCGGAGAGGATGGTCGAGATAACGCAGAGACCTGCTGCACCTTTCATGAGATCTCTTGGTCGAGATGGATCGACGAGATCATCTTGTATCTTTGCAAGTGCGCTTGTCCAAGGCGCCATTTTCTTCTTAACCAGTGACTCAGTTGCAGTTTCGCCAAGACGAGCTTGGATGGAGAAACGAATCATTTCTTCGACGCTGAAGACGGGTGGGAAGTCTGGCTTGCACGACACAGACTTGGTATCTTCGAAGAGACCTCTAGTCTGAACATCGATACACACGCCTAATAGAAGCTTCGCTCAGTACAAGACCAGGCGCATGAGGCAATAGTGAAGGGCTTACCTGAGAATCCCCAATACCAATATTCTGGGAGCTCAGCCATCTGAAGCTTGCTTGTGGAGATTCCAGTTACGTTGGCAGTAGCATTGACAAGTTCTGCACTTCCAACTTTAAAGAGATGAACGGGTTGGGTATCGGGTGAAGCGCAGCTGACGAGGACGACGATATTTGCTATAAAGCCCACTAGTCCGGATGTCAGTCATTGATTCCTGTGATTGGCATCTGAGGATGAGCATACTCAAAATGGCCAGCATGAACCAGATCATACCAAATCTGGCCTCGCCGACGCCGATAATCCGGAGGAAGAAGTTGTTGTACGACATGGCGTGACTCTGTATTCACTAAAGTGGAACTTGCAAGTGTTTGAAATATTTAAGAAACGACTGTCTGAATAAACGAGCGTGAAATGAACGAATGTCGATGTAGTGAGTGTCAACTTGAAGCTGCAAATCCAATATCTCTAGCAGGTCATCAATCCCATTTATAGTCAATCTCCCCGACGCCAACAATCCTCTCATCCCAAAATAACATTTTAAGATTTTACGGTTATTTTGAAAGTGCTGCAGGTACGATCGGCAGTGTAAGCGCCGAGGCTGAACAAGCTCGTTTGCATTGGCCAACATTTCGGTACTTGGCCTTAGTAATGCGGCCTTGACAAGAAGCTGAATTTGCGGCTGAGGATTGCCAAGCTGTCATTCGGTTGTGAAGCGCTATGTGTCTTGGCGAGAATTGCATGCTCGGGTACGGCTTGGGTTGTTGGTGGTGTTCTCGCATCAGACATCCACGACTTAGTTGATTGGGCTAATCTCATATTTGCGTGCATGTTCAGTTTACAGGAGCATGGTCTAGCGGATTGGCATGTACTCTATGATACAGTACAGTTGGGCGTCCAGAATTATGCAGCCACTATGGAGTTGTGCCTAAGTTGCCCAGTGGCGACGACACCTACGCGCTCTGGGGACGCCTGCAGACCGCCATGGTAGCAAGAATTAAATTGGACTGAAGATTCCAAGATCAATTTCTCTCATGAATTACCAGCACTTTTACGGCACTTCCATAGTTCACTGAGGAGTTTGAATGTACCAAATCAATTGATTCCCGTTACCAAGTTAGACTACTACTTATCTAAATCCCATACCAGTCAATCATTTCTTCACATGTCCATCGCCAAGCTGAATAGCCTGACCCTCAATGTCCCCAAGCTTCTCACCCATAGCCTGCTGCTCCGCGATCTCATCGGCAGGGATCCTGTCAGGCGTGGTGTTGACGAGCATGGTCATTGGCAGCAGCGAAGCGCCGAGAAGAGCAAAGGTCACGCAGCTAGAGACATCAGTATCACTCTTATGCATAATAATGGAGGGGGAACTTACAAGCCAACCAGAGGATCACTCTTTGTCTGAGTGTTCATACCATACGCGATAGCTTGACCAATGGCCTCAAGACATCTAAATGCAGCACCATTTCGCACATTCTCTGCGGCAAGGTTAGTCACTGCAACTCCACAAATACTGTCCACGTACCTTGTGCATCTGTAGCAAAGGAAGACAGAAGCCAATACATGTAGCTCTGCGACAGTGGTCCCGTAGTCTGCACAAAGAAATACGGCAAGAAAGACGTCGCGAACAAGCCATCGTCCCAGTCAATTGCACCAGGGTCGTTGCGCTTGAAGCGAACTTGCATGATGATAGACCAGATGTATACTCCCACATTAAGAATGACGACGGTGTACAGACCGATTTGAGCGCGACGGCGCTGGGAGAGTTTCTTGGCGTCGAGAATGAAGCCAAGACCAAAGCAGCCGATACTGGGATTGATGAGTATCGGTTTGTAGTTTCAAGGTTGGTTGACTTACATGCAGAAGAAAGGTGAGATGAGAGATGAGAGAGCTCTGGCGCGGACGGTAAAGTAGATTCCGAGGTACGTTGACCAAGACCCACTGCCATGCCTGTTAGTCACCTGTACGGTATTGAGAGGGGATGCTGTCTTGCCTGTAAAAGAAAGACCAAACAGCCCAGATGGCTGACAAAACAATAAGCCTGGAAGTCATGGTCTTCGCAATACGTTTGATCTCCAATTTCGTGGAAAGCGTTTCAGCAGTGACGATCTTAGTACCATCAGATCGAATGACGTGTTCGAACGGTGTGATCATGAATGCAAAGGGAAGACTATTTCCATGTTAGTTTGTAATGCAATTAAGGGTCGTGGTACGTACGCTAGACACTCAATAATGAGGAATGCAATGTATGTATCAGGTGTCACTCCACCGCTAACGCCCTTCTCATTATTCTTGGACAGACTGATGCAGTATTAGCTTTGAAAGAAGTATGTGGAAGTGAATGAACTTACTTGATAGCGCCACCAACGAGCTGTCCCAGGTTTCGCGACACGATCCACAAGGCTAGGTATTTACCACGAGCACCAGATGGCGCAAGGGTCATTATGGCACCGGCTTCGGCGACGTACCAACATCCAGTTCCGACACCACTAATAACACCACTGAGGATCAGATACTACCCGGCTGTTAGCAATCCTAGGTGTTAAAGATTTTGTTGACTGAACGTACCCATTGGTTGCCAAACATGCTGTTGCAGTAGTACGCTGATCCCTCGATGGGGAAGGACATGGATCCGATGACGAGCGCCCACTTGACGCCAAGTTTGTTGACGATGGGACCACCCATGCAGCAGGCTAAGAAGAGTCAGAAATCATCTCCTCGCTTCCCACTAGATGCTACTTACTGAAAGCCAGAGCAGCATATCTCAAAGCCGTAGAAATATTGGACACCTGAGGCGTAGCAAGACCACCACCGCCCAAACCAGCAATAGCATCAGACATGGCAGGACCACAAAAGGCCTGAATACTCAAGAGTATCATCTGTGTCAAACTATGCCGCCATATGTATTTCCAGATAGGAACATCCCTAGTGGAAGACATATCCGCTACTCGCACCGACTCGGCTCGAGTGGTCTCGGGAGAAGAAACAGTAGTCTTAGAATCGGCCATGATTAATTAAACGAAGACAAGAAGCTGATGAACCAAGAAATACAGCGGATCATTTCGATCTTTAAATATTTAAACTGGCGTCAACCTTATCATGATTTCCCCACGGGGTCATTCTGCTTGTCCCCCGCTTGAGATTGTAGAGTGAAGGTCCAAGCGATGGTTAGTGTGCGTGTTAGTGCGCGACCAATCAGGCGTGTGCCGCTCAACCTTCCCCGCGGGGTTTAGCGCGAACGTTATCAGTCAAGAAGGTCCAGCCGAGACGAGATATGACTCGTGATGCGATATCGAGGTCATGATAGCAAAGCGGCTCCGCGATAATTGCCACTATTGATTGAGACGAGTTTTGTCATTGGTAGGCGATTATTCGGCATCCTGTGTTTGCGCGCAAGTCTTGATGCGAGATCGGCGAATATTCCTATCTGTTGCATCCTTCGATCAAACAGGTAATGCGACGACGGCGAAAAAAAATAAAACAATCGAGTACGTTGACCTACTGTCCGGGGGGCGCTGAGTTAATCGAAGTCGTATATCGCTTCATCGCTCAATTGCTAGCATCGTTGACACCGTATTGTTTATCCAAAGCTAAGGTAGATGCTGTAACGTTAGTACCATAAACTTCGACGACATGACTACCCTATACAGGGCACAATTGATCTAAATTGCGTCTTGCACTTTTCTCTACCTACGATGATAATTCCCGATCGGAAAATACCAAGCCACCAAGACCGGAGTACCAATTACCCACCAAGAGCTGAAGCGCGCCCTGCAATGCCCTGCAACACCCCACTGTAGCGTGTAATGATGCCCTAAGTTATACAGAGCTCTCACGCTGTAATGTGTTGCAATCACCCTAACTGCAGCGTGCCATTATGCGCCGCTATGCGCCTTGAACGCGTTGTGAATACGCTGTAAAAACGTTAGCTATGGTGTATCTTTTAACCTTCCCTAATCATTAAATCCAATTGATAGCTCAATTTGAGAAGTGTTGAAGATCAAAAGGTAGTGATTAAACGTGCTGCTATTTGTATGTCGTTTTGTATGTGAAGGAGGGAAAATTAAAAATGCGGAAGGAATTCCTGCTTAGTTATCGTCACCGCAAATAGACATTTCTGCAACTGCAAATAGCGAGACTCTTTAAAATATATCTACTAATACCAGTACATACAAGATGACAAAATAATCGTTTGATTAACTTCTTCATACCGTCTAGCCTGAAATTGAATGTACAGTAAGCTAGAATACAGTCTCTGTTGTTCTGTTGCGTCCAGCAACCGGGGAAAATCTATCACAGCAGGCAAGGGCCCGTCTCGTGGAGATAGCAGTAACTTCAGGCGACGTGATGATTGCAATAGAGTGCTTCAGCTGCTTTGTGTCTTTCTCAGTGGGGATAGGGAGGTAACTGGGTACAAGTGACCTAACCCTTTACCAAGACATTTAAAGAGTCGTCTAAGTCGATTGGTCCTGGGCGACTCGGATGTCGACGATCCTTCCCTCAGAAGACTCCTTTATGTGACGGAACAAATGTTCAATCGGAGTCACGTAGGCATGAAAATACCTTGCCCTCTGAGGCTGCAGACCCGTGGACAGGATTCCGAGAACGCATCCCCACTTGCCGTACACAATTGATCCAGCAAAGGGTTCGTTCCTGGAATGCGCTCCCATTTGGAAAAGATACTCGCTCGATAACGGGTCGTGGTCTATGTGTTGATCATGTTTGAGCTTGACATCGGTTTTGAACAAGTGAAGTTGTCCCTGGGCTGGTCCAGTCGTAGTTCCGTATGTGAACCCTTCTTCACACTTCTCTTGGTTATCATGCTCAAGGCTGATGCTCTCTTCCTGGGGCCGAAGGTTTCGGCTGAGCGTTCCGTAAGGAGACATCCAGATACCTGGAGCGCTTTTCCAAGCCGCCCTATCAGGAAGTATGTTAGTACCGGCTCGACGCTCGTCGACCTTGATCAATGCCCAGTCAAGTCTGCCGTTCTCTGCTGCCCTTTTGCCAAAGCCGGAAGCAGCAAATATCTCGCCAATGGCATGTTGTTTGAAGTTGAAGAAATCTTTCTTCTTTTCCACTTCTTCGACCAGCTCAACCTTGTACCCTTCTACACGTGCGTAGGTTTCCTCTGCATCCGAAAATCCCATTGGACTTTTCTGAATCTGTTGCAGCGATTTGTTCATTTGATCCAGCTCCTCCTGCGCAAGCCAAAGAGTGTAGTCGTGCATTGAATGTGGGGGGCTCTCCATCATGAATAGAGCTTGATGTGACCCGGGCAGCAATCCGTTTTCATCAGCTGCAAGCAAAGCGGACTGAGCTGATGGTGTGACCAGGACCGTTTCTTTGTTGACGATCGCAGTGTCGAAACCTGGAAAGGCACCACGCACGACATGATAGTTCGTGAGCCCATATTTCTCCCAGGAACCTGCGGCTGTTTTGACGTCAACATAGCACCCTAGATTGCCGTGCCCCGGATAGCCCTCGGTCCAATCCTCTCTCATGACGAAGTTAGCCGGGCCTATCGCTTCACCGAGGTTTACGGTTTTGCTGTAGTTGCCCTCGATGGATATGCGACCGATGCTGTACCCGCCACCAGCCTCTGGATCAATCGGCGCCGGGGGCGTAGAGGAAAAGCCAACATTGTGCTCAATATGAATGTAGAGAGCCGGTAAATGATGTTCGTTTAAGCTCTTCTCGATATCTTCAATGACCTCTGGCCATCCCACCTCTTGTGAGTCAAAATCGACTGTAATGAAAACTGTAACCGGGTTATCTCGATAAAATCGTTTCTTGCCATAGTGGAATAGACTTATAGAAGTCATGGAACCTCTGGTAGCCTCGTGAGCCTCGAGACGCTCGTACACCAGGACCCGCATCTTATCCTAGCATTGAAGTAAATCGGGACGATCCCTCACGGGTCCATAAGCTACAGGCCAAATGAGTCTCTGGTCAATCATTTCGACACAGAATGACACATCAGAGCTGTACCGGGCAAACTCGGCGATCTGCTGCGTGGCCTTGGATAATGCCTCATGGTCCGTTGGGAACACCTCGAAGATGACCATGACAGTCAGGGCAATCCTTTGTCCCATGAGTATCGATGTCAATTGCGTGATCATCATCATTCTTAACAAGTTTGAGGACTTTCAGGATGTCGGATGCTCGATCGTGGATGGCGCCGACACACTGTGCACCAAGCCGGCTGTGCACGGTATCCTGACGGGACATGACGATAGGGAGGCATCGCAAAGGACTTGTTGCAGTCCGAAATCGCGCCGAGATGATATCATAAGGGGGTTCCTCGACCGCTTGCGACATGTTGATTTGAGAGCAATAGTCGAGGTCGTGGATCAAGGCAAGTCGACAGAAAAGACTTCATGTAAAGAAAAGAGAAAAGATGAAACATGAGCCGGGGGACGTCCAGTTTTTATGTAGCCTTCGACTTCTATTATCTATTTGAGTTTTTTTTGAAGCAGTTTTTAAAGCTTACAGTTCAAATCAACAGACTTTTATTGTCTCGTACATACTTAACCTTAGTTCAGCCCCCTTACCCTACTCAATTGATGTTGAAAATGCGTTGCAATTTTGTTGATTTTATCCGTATACTTCGAAGCCTGCGCCCGGAAAAAACTCAAAATAGTTGCAAAATGTGTTTGTGCCTATCATAAGTGTATAGGGAGATGTTCATGTAAGATTGGTAAAGAAAGATGCATATATCTGGGCTTTGTAATAAGACATGCGTAAAGGAGATCCAAGAAGTCCAACTTAAGAAAACAAGATATTCGTACTATACTACCCGCTTATGTCTACTTACTATCAAAGAAAGATACAAATAAGCTGCGCCAGCGGCTATATTGCAATAGCCTTACAGCTCAAAGTCACTACTACCTACGTAACATTGGCACTCGTGTTGGCAACATTCGCAAATTCCGACAGCCCCAAAACCAACGTCTGCAACCCCGGTTTCAGGGAGAGTGTATTCTGGCTACGCCTTTGATTCATAATAAAGTCATAGTGAATTGACAATAGTTGTTGTATCCCTCAGCAAAGTACCACCTTCAGAACATCGCATCATGACTCACGATATAACCTTTGGCCGGGATTTTGTTTCGCACAACGTTCAAAGACAGCTGCACAATCAAACGTGTTATTCAGTTGAATGGGCTTCGTAGATATCTGCACGTGTGTTATCGTTACAACCTGAAGAGAGAGCTCTGGTGCTTACAAACGACTTCCTGTCGACAATAGCGTCACTCCCGTAACTCGACACCCTGTACCTGGTCATAGGCTGAATCTAGATATCTGTGCTTCCCAACCACGAAACGCACAAAACTGCCGCGCCAGCACCCAAAGCACCCAAAAACAGCATTTGCAACCCTTCAACAAGACAACCTCTTATCTTGTATTCCCCCAAGCTCAACATCCACCTTTTCCCAGCCCCAAACGCAAACAGCACAAACAAGCAAAGAACAGTACTAAGTCGCAGTCCTGATCCGACTGTACTGGTGAAGAAGTAGGGTAGTAGAGGTATGATACCGCCAACTGCGTAGCCAAGTGATATTGAGAGACCGGAGGTGATTGGTGAAGGCGGAGGATATGGAAGAGGCAAGATGCTTTTGTTGAAACTTTCAAGGCGGAAGATAGTTCGTTGAGGGCTTATTGCGGTTCCTTGTACTGTTTCCAAGATTGAAGTAATCGTCAACGGGGGAAGATCCAATGGCTCCAAGTGCCGTCGCACAAGATCATCAATTCTTGCATGCACCTTTTCCGAACCGTCAACCATATAGTCTGTCTCGTCACTTCCGGCGCAGTCACTGTGACCCCTCAAGTCTTCGCCGTCTGATGAATCCGGCAGAGAACGAACGCACTCATCCCGCGCGGCAAGGTATCCTCCAATTCCCATACTGATGCTTCCAGCACATAACTCTGCCAGGCCACCTGTTATGACAGCGTCTGTCTTACCCAGCGAACTAAGCCCTGCTGTTAGAGCGAAGGGTACTGTAAGTCCATCTGAGAATCCGAGTGTGAAGTCGGAGAGGAAGCGCTTGAATGCTGGACTTTGGGATGACATCATGTTCAGTGACTAAAGGGCAAACCGTGGAGGTGCAAGTTAGCGACAGGTTTTTTCTTGTTCTTCTTCTTCTTGTGATTCTCACACAGATATCGTGCTGGCGACAGACTCATCAAGAGGCAGCGACAAGTGAATGGTAATTTTCAGAAAGAGTCATTTACATCGAACGCTCATTAGTCAATCGTGGCACAATACCACGTGCCTCAGATCACCAACCGGAGTCTTCGCAATTGACCTGATCCTATTCGATAGCAAGAAGATAATGTCGGCACTTTCTGCCGATGCGATGCCGTTATTTCCGTGCGCCATTTACATTGTTGTCTTCCAGAAGCACATGCGATAATGCGGCGTTTTTAGTGGCTCGGCCGCAGAGTTGCGATCACAGAGCGCTAACATCCGAGGAGGGGCTACTGGGGCAGATCTGCCACTGATATCCACCAGGCGTTGTGAGTATGGACCGTGCAGTGAATCCCAGTCGCGGCATCAGGACAGCAACCACGCCAACTGGGGCGCACCCTAGCTGCCGCTCGACAATTAAAAAACCCTGGGTCCCAACGGGCGTAAATGACCTAAGGACTTCATCGGCCCTTGCATTGTTGTTAGTTGCGAGATTTAGCAGCTTCCGAAGTTGTGCAGGAACTGTATTAATTCTGTGATAAAACGCTTCAAAAATAATCACGAGATAGATATGTTAGGACTCATCTATTAGTCGGTTCGATATCACCGGTTGGCTGGGCAACGCATAACATCTTGCACGGACGTCTGGTTGTTCTGCGTCCAGCCTCGGGCCGCGACTTGGCGATCTACGATAAGACCTTGGCAAACTCCACCTTTGGGTTCGTTCAGTAACGGTCACTAATTTTCTTGAAAAAAAAAAAAAAAAAGATTGTTACAGAATACCTGTAAAACATACTTTGTTAAACAGCACTATTGATTACAGCTTTGCTAAAATTCATGGCTTGCAACACAACTATAAGCTGCTGCTAAATAAAGTATCTAAACAGCTATAGACATGCTCGGGATAGTCTGCCTGTGTATTATATGTCTATGCTTAGACTCTACTTCTTGACAGGCTCATAACCCTTGGGAGGATTCAACCCATCGTCAACCTCAATGACATCCCGATAATAACTAGGCGCATCACTCCCCTTCCACTCCTTCTTAACACCCTCGAAAACCTTCCTTCCCGAGAACGTCTTCTTTAAGTCCAAATTCGGCGCAGCATACCTCTTGTTCCCACCAGCAGTATTAAACGGCCCCGCATAAGAAGCATTCCAGAAATATTTATCCATCGCACCAGTCTTCCACTTTCTGATCTTATCACCAGTCTTTTTCGCAACGAGATCGAACACATTCGCGCCAACGTCCCACCGGCCGAGGGTGTCGAGATCCCAGTTTGCTTGGACTGTGGATAGTTCGGAGTAGTGGTTGTAGAAGTTTGAGTCTGTTGTGCCGATGAGATGCTTTGGTACAGCATCGCCTACTAAAATTCCGAGGATGTGATTTTGGCGGGCGTAAGATTCGTTTTCGTCCCATGTGATGAGAACGAGTGTATTTTCCATGAATCGCATATCTTCAAGCAACGGCTCAACAAAAGCACGTGCCCAGTTGCCAGCGACAGTAACACTCGTATCATGACCATCAGAAGTCATGTTGGGAGTAATAAACATCCACTGCGGCAACTTGCCCTCCTTGAGATCCTTATGAAACATAGATTTCCCAGTATCAACCATGGACAGATTCTTAATTTGAGAAAGACGCTGCTCAGAAGTTGCTACACTATCATGCAGAACAGCAGGATTATGTTTCCGAACGTAATCATTCTTTCCATTCTTGTGATTCACCCAAGCAAAACCTTCGAAGCCGCTGTATGGCTGGTCTTCTTGGTATAAACCCCAGGAAATACCGCGGTGTTCGAGGAGGTCGATTATGGTGGAAATGTTGCGTGGGTTACGGTTGAAGGCGTCGTTTTGCATGCCGAAATAGTCGCCGGCTATGGCGGCCATGTAGTTTGGTTCTGAGGGGTGGGTTACTGCGAAATAATTTGAGAGGGTGATTCCCTTTGACCTGAACCAAGAGAAGTTGGCTGCCATTTGGTTAGAGCAGGCGAGAGCGAACTTTGGTGAGTTACTTACGATCGCCAAAGGCCTTTTCGTAATTCTCATTCTCAAAGTAAATAATGGCAATTCGATCGAATGCTTTGCCTTTCACCTTGGAAGTGGGACTGCTGGTTTTGGCTGTTGCTGCCGCGGCGGCGACTTCAGCTGTTCCTGTAGCTGTGTACTTTGTCTCCCATCCTGTCTGGTCTTTGCGGGCGAAAGCAAGACTTGCGAGCGTCAAGAGCGCAGCGGATTGGAACAACATGATAGGCCGTGATGCTTAGTTGTTTATTCAAAGACTTGCAGACAGTCGCAATCAATTGGCATTTATATGTGTCGGTGTCATCAACGACCAACCCCCGTGGTCTGACGGAGAATATCCCTCGGAAAGTGTGCCGGGTCCCCACCGTCGGTCGCCATAAGAAGCCAAATGAAGATACCATCCGTATTTTTTCGGAACTTTTTTATTTATTTAACTTCCAATTGAAGATCAATTCGGGGCACGTGTGGTCGCTTTTTGGATTGACTTGCATTGAATTTTGCCGACAGATCCGACAGCGCTTAGCCATCCCTGCAATATCCACCGAGGAAAGTTCCGAATAATTGACTTTAGCTGTTTTTATCATTCTCTTGAAGATGTCAACTTCTCTGGTCATTGTTTCTAGTCAAAATGAATGAAGGGAAATTCAGTTGGTTGAGAGATGATGACTTCGAATTGTCAAGCTCGTCAGCCTCATTTGAGACAGGACTTGGAAAACCGGATGACGTCACGAGAAGAGATGGGACTTTCGTGGGGAAGTGGATGAAATCTATCATCTCGATTCTCACAATATTCTCCATCTTCGGCCTGACGATATTCGTCTTTTACCAAGAAATCTCATTCCGCCACCACAAAGAAATCCCTTCTAAACATCCACACCAATTACAACAATCACCAAATGTCGTCTACAACGAAACCATCCCCTCAAACGCTCAACTCCGCGACACAAGCGAATACATTCTCTCCCCATCATGGAACGTCACTTCACCCCCAACAACAAGAGAATACTTCTGGACAATAACTTATGCTGACCTCAATCCCGATGGCATTTTCCGACCAATGCTTCTCATAAATAATCAATTCCCGGGTCCTCTCGTCGAATGCAATGAAAATGATACTCTGATAATTCATGTCAACAATCAAGCTCCCAATGCAACAGCGATTCATTTCCATGGTATGTTTCAAAATGGAACAAACGACATGGATGGAACTGTGGGAGTCACACAATGTCCCATTGCGCCGAACTCCAGTTTTATGTACAAGTTTGATGTGAGGCGCCAATTTGGGACGTATTGGTATCATGCTCATCACAGTGCCCAAGCTTCTGATGGATTACTTGGGCCGATGGTTGTTCACTCTAAGAGAGAGACGGGACTGGATGTTGTGAGTGATAGGGTAGTCATGGTACAGGATCACTATCACAATCTTACCTCGGAGTTATTGATGGAGTATCTGGCACCCGATCAAGAGAACAACGAGCCTGTGCCAGACAACGGTCTTATCAACGGCCGAAACATCCGCGACTGTACCGACTTTGACGGTTGGAACTGCAACACCACCAACCGCGAGATGATGAACATTGATTTGGAAGCGGGGCAACGGCACAGACTTCGTATCATCAACGTCGGTGCATTCGCTGAGTTCCAGATACAAGTTGATGAACACTCTTTCTACGTCACCGAAGTCGACGGCACTGACGTTCATCCTGAACCGATTCATCGTTTGAATATCATGCCTGCGCAACGGTATAGTGTTGTTTTGGAGACGAATGTTACTACAGGCGAGACATTCTGGATGAGAGCTAGGATGGTGACGCATTGTTTCAAGAATGAGAATCCACAGCTGCAAGCAGAGACTAGGGCGATTATCCGATATCAGAGGCCCGAGAAGCCAGTATCAACTGAGGAGCCCACAAGCAAAGAGTGGTCGGACGCAATCGAGGTCATCTGTCGCGATCTAAACACCACCGCTCTTCGACCCGTGGAAGTCATCTCCCCACCTCCAGCAGACGAAGTCATCATCCTGCGAGCGAATTTCGAGATTGGAGATTGGCGGTTAGCGAGGGGTTTCTTCAATGATTCAACATGGCAACCCAACGCAACCAATCCATCACTCCATCGTTTTCTCGACTCTGGTATTAAAAGCACATCCGAAAAAAGACCAATCGCGATCAATGATGGAATGTTTGACCGGAAAAAGGAATTTGTTCTAGAAACAAACGGCATCAGAACAATCGACATTTCCATAAACAATTTCGATGACGGGGCTCATCCATTCCATCTTCACGGTCACAAGTTCTTTGTTCTCATCCATGGAAGCGATGGTTATCCACCCACACCCGCTGAGTTACCAGCCTATCTCAAAAAGCACAATTTGCTGGAGAATCCGCTGAGGAGAGATACTGTTACAGTAGAGGGATATGCTTGGGCTGTTATACGTGTTGTGCTGGATAATCCGGGTTTATGGGCTTTCCATTGTCATAATACGTGGCATGCTGAGAGTGGGATGGTTATGCAGATGTTAGTTAGGTCGGAAGTTGTTAAAGGGTGGACAGTTGGGGAGGAGGAGAGGGAGATGTGTAAAAGGGAGGGTGTTGGGAGGGGGATAAGGCCGGATGATAGTATTTGGTTTGGACAGTTCTAGACAGGTTGTTCGTGTTTTGTTTTTCTACTTGTTAGTTTTATTTTGAACTTGGAGTACCGGAGAGTAAAAATATGTTGCTGAAGTGCAAGACTAATTAATTCATGCCTCTGAGATACACGACAGTATCTAACACTTACACTCAATAGAGATCCTTTTGAATGAAGAAGTCCTGGGTAATCAAAACTCACATCGAAAGCGACCAAGTATTTATACACTTACTTTTTTTATTGGAAGTCAACTACTAATTGCAAAACATTCGCACCACACAAAAGGCTGCCCAGCAGCTAATCCGCTCGTGTCATGATCGCAATGATCTCATACAAATCCTCAGAGGTCAAATCATCATAAACAATCCCATAGATCTCGAGTTCAAGCTTGATATCCGCATAAGGCTTCTTCATGAAAAGCTGGGCGATGTAGCGACGGTCCTCTTGACTGATCCGGTGAAGGTTCAAGCTATCCAGCGCATCAGCAAGATCGCGACCAATAGGATCCTCCTGGACTGGCGGAAGAGGACGAGTGGCTTGCTCGTAGTAGTTTTCTGGAAGGGGATCAAACATGTCGGCGTCGGGTTGCCATCCCATGCTGTGATCAAATTCGACGATTGTACAAGAATAGCCAGGGCGGGATTGGTTTTCTTGGGTGTTGGAGGTACTTACCTGAGCATTGGAAGGTCCTGCCTTCGCGATTTCCTTCCCTTTGTCTTGCTTTGCCTCCTTGGGCTCGTCATCCATAGTGTCAAAGTCTTGTTCAGGCTGCTCAGACTTGGAATCATGAGACTGGATGGATAGCTTCTTGAACTGCTGGTTCAGTTCAAGATTGTCGCCTTGGGCAGAAGTGCCCGAGGCAGAGTTGGCGTTGTTGTTAGACATGGCGGATGTTGTGATGAGAATGAGAGATGTGCTTGGAAGGTCAGAGATGCTGGTGGGAGGTTGACCAACTATATAAACAGAAGAAGAAAGATTTCCGATGCCCCGTGCCCAAGGAACAGCACAGAATGTTATATATGTTCCGGTCTCATGACCACTCAGTAGTGAATGAAATAAGAAGTTGCAATAAAAGAACAATAAAATAGACTACACAACTGGGCACGGTCTATCGCCCGCAACACGTGTTCGTAGGGGCATGGTGATGGACAATAACCTATCACCAAGTAATTCTGGGGTTTAGCAACTTGAAGCCTAGAGAACAATTTTGAACTTTACTGCTATAATTTAATCTGGAAGTACGGGTTTATAGGTCAATCTTTCTTCGTCCCTAATACCCACGGGCAAACAAGGGACAGAGAAGTCTAGCACCAATGTAAACGCAAAGAGTTTTTCTTTTCCTTACTAGAGCTCACAAAGTTCAAGTTCCAGGGATTTTCTTTCTTTTTCGTCATCATGTTGCACGCAACGCATTGTCTACGCAATTCCATTACTTACCCTGAACACTCCGGTTAACGCTAATCCGAACACATTCATTCGCGCCCAAGCCGATTCGCCCCCATTGACAGGGATGATGTTCCAAGAACCATGTCCCATCTAACGCGTTCTGGCAATTGAAGGAAGATGACCTGTTTCATCCACCGCACTGACGTCAGGAAATAAGATCAAGACATTTCGTGTCAGATTACCGAGGTCAATTCAATTGTTTCATCTACAACGACAATACTAGACTGCGCCCGAGCAACACCCGTCAAAATGGGAATGCCATACTCAAAACAAGTTCACGCCGCCTTCGACCAAGTAACGCCCCTGGTCGCGGCTGGCTTCGAAGTTCTCAAAACAACAAAGAACATTGCCATCCTCCTTGCCGTCATCCAAGTCCTCGTCGCAATTGTTCTCACACTCACATTATTCGCGATACTGGCGCTGATATACTCGATTAATCCGGACTTGGAAGAGGAGCGACAGGCACTTGTTACGCCATGTATGCAGTGGCTTGCGAGCTGGTTGATTGAATACGGGAATGCGCTGGCTTGGGGATTGAAGGTGCTGGTTGTGTTGACTACTGGAGGGTTGGGGGTATTTATTTGGTGGAATAGTACGCCGACTTTTCCTGTTGCTGAGGAGCCAGCTGGGGAGGTAGAGGAGGGGGATGGTGGCTTGGAGAACACGGAAAAGTTTGAGTAAAAGACAGGTGCAATTGTTGGGTTTACGCTTGAGAGGTCGCGCGGCAAATGCTTCAGAAGCGAGAAGCGCAAATTGAATAGCACACTGTACCAGAACAAACATCATACTCAACAAAGAACGCACTACCAGTTGGCTTTGTGAGAACATAAAGACTGACCATGATCATGAACCCAGAATAAAAGACCGCAAATCCCAATACGCATTGCGCAAAGGGGGAACCCTGTAAAGTGTAAGCCTGTGAAGTATCATCACTGTTCATGTCCCAACCAGACTTCTTATAGGGTTATATCAGAAGTCACCAAAATACCCCCAGATCCCCGAAAGTAAAGAATATTTCGACTCAGCCAAAACCCAACTTGGGTGTACTGGTGGCATCACTGTCAAGGCTTCCACGGTAACATGGTTTTTGTGGTCACATTGAGTGTTGAGAACCATGAAGAGGGAAATATTTTCCATCGGGGAACAGGACGACGTATTTATACGTGTGATCAATCGTGAAAACTTTATTGTCGGTAGGGCACGACGTAGAATCTGTAGAAGGATGATGATTCACGTCCCGAACGTTTTGCATTGAGCGAGTGACTAATCGGTTCTCAAAGTTTCCTGCCTAAAGCCTCATCAAGCCTCAGGTAACGTAGACGTACTGCGATAGGCAGAAAAAAGCCCTTTCATTACCATCATCGTCATCGTCAAGAACGATACCAACAGCAACAGCCACGGACGATGATGTGACTCAGGATGATTATCCCCCTTGTTCACGACAGGGCAGGAAGCCAGCTTTGGCTGATCCTGGAATCTTTCAACAAGAAGCCAATGAACGATATCGGGATACTGTCTTGCCGAGTGAATGCCACTGTAATACTTCCCGTTGCTGTTAACATAGTCCAAACGGGCCCCTCTCCGTACCAAAATCTTGATCTGCTCGAAGCGACCGAGGGAGCAAGCATACATAAGTGTTGTCCCTTCCTCTGATATCTCACGCTCCAGATCTACCACTTCGTCCAGTAGCCAAGGAAGTGCATCGTGAAGCCCCTCGTTTGATATAGCTAGACAAAGTGGCGAGAGGTAAGGAGGCCTGTCCCGGAAAGAATTCAAAAGCCTGTTTCTCTCCTCCTTGGGAAAGCTGCGATATAGTATCCGCGCCATCCTTGTACTAAATGAAAGTAATGAGTCGGAAATGAGATTCTTGCCGTCGATGGAGTCAATGTGTGGTATAAGGCGGGCATTCAGTATATATGTCCGTATTCGTAGATCACGAGTGTGAAAGATGGTATATCCATGGAGGGCTATCGCCTGTACGTCGCATCCTTGTTGGTGAAAGTAGATAAAGCAGCGTAGCGACCTTACGGATGAAAGATGCATGACGGTCTCCCCCCATACGGTCCTTGTCTCCAGTGACGCCCCCCGCTCTTTCAGTAGCCGAGCGACGTGTATGAGGTCATGTCGAGCAGCATGAGCTATTGCTGAAAATCCCTCAATGTCCTTGTGGTCTATGAGCGCTCCGTGATCGAGTAAGTATTCGACTAGCGCACAGTCATCGTCCGATATGATGACGGCAACAATCAGGGGAGTTTGAAGTTCCACGTTCAGGCTATTGACATCTGCTCCAGCATTGATAAGGGACATTACCATTGGTAAATGGTTGGCTAAAGCATTCATATGCAACGCCGTCGCCCCACCTGAAACGTGGTCCCAGCCCTCGCCTAAATCATGACAATCAGAGGGAGTCGTTGCACCAGTCAAGGCCTTCACCATGGCTGCTTTATCAGATGGAATGTCTTGTTCTTTCCATGGCGAAATCGAAGCACTAGTATGTTTAAATCAGCTACTGCCTTCACTCTTTCTGCCAGAATAACAAACCAATATCTTTCAGCATTTGCATTTAGATGATCCAACATCACCTCAAACGCCTCGACATCATCATACAAGCAAGCAAGATGAAGAGGGCTGATAGGACTGTCCGACCAGGCGTACCCACTCTCCAAGGCCTTGTCAAGAAGTTGACTGAGGCAAAACTCAGTGATTGTAATTTTGACAGCCTGATGAAGGGTGCCAAATACTTCGTGGAAGTTACACGCAGCCTGTCTCGGAATAGCACCAATCGACAACAGCCAAACCACAATGTCGCTCCACCCATGGTATACCGCATATGTAAGAACATCACAAACCCCACAGGTCGGCATGACACAGTCTATGGGACAACCCTCGGAGAATAGTGATTGGAGCTCTTCCAAGTTACCGTCTTGTATACAGTCATCAACGGCCTGTGGCATAAATGTCGCCTCTGTTTCTACGACTTCTGTGCATTCGTCTTCGATCTCATCGCTTTCCTCACTATCTCCGTCAGACTCCTCGGCCGACGTCGAATCGCGTGCGGAACGGTCACTGGAATCTGACTGTGCTTTGCCAAAGTCATCCATTTCGAAAGACCTTGGACTGGCTGGCCTCGTTGATGGTTCCTCAGCACCCAAAGTTCGTAGCGTCTCAACTGCCTCGTGATGCTCGTGCATAAGAGCTATCTCGATTGGACGTTTCTGCTCATTATTGACTCCGTTGATGCTAGCTCCATGCCGGACTAAGGTAGCAATTGTCTCTACGTATCCTAAGAAGCTTGCGATATGTAAGGGAGTGTAGAGCTCTGTCGTACAGGTGTTCACGTCCTCAACGAGGTTGTTATTGAGAAGGTAATTCATGGTTTCGACACAGTTTCCAGCGACGGCGAGATGTAGTATCGAAGCGTTATAGATATCCATACCATCATCCGGCGACGATGGAGGGTAGAATCTGCAGGGTAGGCAAGCTTTCCAATCGTATGTAGAAGCCTTGCGGATCTTGTCATGTAGGTGCCGAAGTAGGTCGATTCGATTATCTGCAATTGAAAATCTGGCAAGATCCCAACCGTCCGGATTTTGAACGAAGACATCCGCCCCTTTTTCTATCAGAAGCTCCACAATGTCATATCGATTCCAGCGCGCAGCCAACAAGATCGCGGGATCCCCGAGGCGAGAACCGATTGTAGACCTTTCGTCCGCGGACAGGCCTTGGTCAAGTGCGAACTTGATTTTCTTCATGGAAAGATCTTCGGACTCAGGGGCATCACCGGCCGTCTTTATCAGACCACACAGTATCTCCAGGTCAGCATCTCCAAACTTATCCCCGAGCGCAAGCTGAGCGGCCTGAAAGACTTCCACAAATATCTGGAACGACCCCGTGTGACAAGCCTCTTCGATAGGTGAGATGTCACTGACACGAATATGTACGGGTACATGTACACCAACGAGCCAATGCACGAGCCGATAGTCGTTCTGCTGTATTGCTCTCATGAGGAAGGTTATAGCAGATGGTTCACTCATGATGTTAGCCGGAGGCCGAAGTATGAAGCGTGCGTGATATAAAAAGTTCGCTTCCCATCGAGGGGATCCAGAACTGAGCTCAAGACCTTCGAACTCTTCAAATAGTGCTATCATTGATGAGCACTTATACTGCTTTTCGTATGAATCGACGATCTTTGCATCAACCAACGCCACTAGCAACCGTCTAATGTTGTGGAAATGGGAAGCAAACCAGGGCTGATTTCCATAGCTAACAAGGTCTTGACAAAACAATCGCCAGACATGCTGCGTCTTATTGACCATATGATTGGTGGGGGCGAGCTTGACCAACCGTGAGGTAAGTTGTTCATCTGTTAGCAAGATTGGACCACTCATCATCAATGTGTCCCGGGTATATGATTGGAATGCCGTCACCCCAGACTGACCAACGTAGTCCTTATCATAGTTCTGGACTAGCTCTTCAACAAATTCGTCGCTGCAGCGATTCGTAACGCAATGAAGGGGAAGCATGTTTCCAGACATAGCCTTGTTGAGTGACGCACCCTTGGAAACAAGTTCCTGAAAAAGTCCTTGCGAGCCCATCGCCACTGCATATCCTAGGAGATTCTCTTGGCTTTGGAAGAACCCTGGATCATCAGTGCAATGCTTTATCAATAGAGTGGCTGCACGCTCGCAGCCGTGGATAAGCGCCTCGGCAAGTGGCGTGTTGCCGTGAGCGACAGCCTTTAAACATCTCTCAATATCCTGCTCAAAGTTCAGGAGTTCTTGTAAGACTTGGATGGAGTCTTTCCTAGCTGCAATATGCCACACAGTAAATCCGTTATCGCCCAACCCAAGCTCACCGTACCCAGATTGGAGCAATACTGTTACCACCTCGGCGCTATCATACGCACCAGCAATAAAGAGCGGATTACACTCTTGGTTAATGTGTCCTGTTTGCTTGAAATGCCTCTCAAATCGCGCGTCTTCAATTAGACGAGCCATATCCTTAGCCCGGTCTTGCTGTGTCGTGTACTTAACGTAAGTTAAGAAGTCATCATCTTGAATCAGAATTGGGAGGAACTGGTCCTCATCGTGGTCGAATGTATCCCAAGACCTATCAGACCGAACCAACTTGCTAACAAACTCTAGCGCACCAGCAATCTGGGCGCTCTTGTGGGCGCAAGCGTCCAAATTGAAAATGGCCTGAATGATGTCGTGGACCAGAGTATCCTTGAGTGTTTCAACCTGGAACAACGACTTGATCTTGTCGAGGGCATCCAAAGCTAGACACTCGTCCGGGAACACCGCCAACAGGGTCAAGAACGGACTCGCACCGCCACTTCTGACACATGAGTCTAAAGCCAATTTGCCAATCGAGTGTCTGCCAACTGCTAGGACTTTTTGGCCGTGTTCCAGGAGAGTACTGATCGTTTTTTGAAGGTCATCTGAGCTCGGAAGGCCAGGCTTGAATCCCCAAGAGATATAATCTACCGAAGGCACTTGGCCAACTCTTTGGAACACATCGAGACCAAGTAAGGCGAAATGGATTGGAGAGAGGTCTAAAACTGTAGTTGCGTTGACATCCATATTTGTTTCCAGGAGCCAGCGACAAAGCGACGAAGAGCAAACCATGGCGGCGATATGTAAGGATGTGAGGTCCCGACGTAAGATGAAGGTAATCAGATCCATGATTTTGTTCTGGGTATTGCCATCGATTTCATTGCCAACTGCAAAGAATCGCACAGAGAGGTGAGCAAGCCAATTCAGAAGATATGGTCGCTTGCGTGCCGTGAACAATTCCTTCAGTAGTTGGCCAACTGTTGCATCATCGTGTGTACTTGTAGCCGACGGCCAATGCGTCGCAGCGTAGGAGTAGAACGGGTGGTCTGTAAAGCGCTGAACGACCTTTCTACACTCAGATATCTCCGCTACTGGCCGTGACGCGAATTCAGGCGAGAGTATGTGTTCAAGTGAAACCTGGGCCAAAGAGCGCTCGGCGTCTGCTTTGGAGTATCTGAATGACCTAAGTGTTGATTCCTCGTCGATAGCATTCAGGTACTCTTCAACGGTGAAGTGGGCCAGCTCGAATCTGTCGCCTTCGAGATTCTTTCGGATAAGGCTGCTGCAATAGGTCATGATCTCTTTCTCATCTACCATCTCAAGCTTGGCTGTGCCTTTTCGGCCCCTGTTAAGGGCGATGGACAAGGCTTCGCATATCTGATCGATGCTCAGGCACTGGCTATCGTAGCAGACCCAGTGTAGGGTGCTTCGAACTATTTCCTGGGCGACGCTTTTCCCTTTCTTAGACATGACTTTGATAAGGATTCTGTCGTACGATTCATCAAGCGTCGGCGGGAGCGTATTCAAGGCAGTCTCTCGTCCAATTCTCCCGAGACCCTCAAGACAGTCAAGCTGACATGTAACCCACCGGAACCTAGTCAAATGTGGTTAGCATCCGCGATAGGCAGCACTAACCCTCGAACTTACATGCCATTGGCTTTCGAAATCAGTGTCTCCTTTATCCTGTTGCTTTCCTCCAGAGGAAGTCCGCACAGTGTTGGGCGTCCCGTCATCTCGGCATCGATATAAAGCTCCAAGTCCTGCGTATGTGCTGATATCTCTATTTGCTCGTAGTCGGGCACTAGCTCCGAGCTAATTTCGACTTCTCTACGACTGAACAGAGCAATGCTCAAATTTGGTATAGAGCGGGCCAGTTGAGATACGCCACGTGTAATCTCTCGTGTGTTGTTGATGCACTCGTCAAGACCGTCCACAATCAGGAAGACCTTGGGGAACAGCTTGCACATATCCGTGATCGTGTCAGTCAGCTTCCCTATGTCGACTTGTCTAGGGAGACCAGATTCTGGATGTAATTCTTTGTAGTACTCTTGGAGTCTGGCAAAGGCCTTCGGGTTTTGCAGGGCAATCTGAAGCGCAATAGAGGAGAGTATGTTGCCAAGGACCTGTGTGTCTGGGTCCTTGTAGTCACAGAAGGAAAAGGCTAGTATCGTGTCCGACTTGCACATATCCAACACTCGTTCGATCAATAAACCACATAGAAGAGTTTTGCCAGAACCCGCGATCCCTGTTAACCAAATCCTGGAGTTGGGCTGAGCCATCCACTGTGAAACGACCGGGTTCCTGATGAACCAGCCACCAGTATGGATATTTCTTAAGCGTTGGGTTGTTTCGAACTGTGACTGCGGATTGGTTTTTAGAAAGTAGTCGTAAGTCTTTTTCCGTTCCGCGTTGAGCTCAACCCTTGCATGCATCTCTTGCAGGATCTTGATTGCGTCTCGGGTACTTGTGACCTCTGCTTTCATGTCACTCTGTGCTTTGAAGCATTGAACGAGAGTTTCAAGGGTATCAGCAGAAAGGGCGAGATTGATGGTTGCTTTGTGAGCTCTAATCTCCTCAACCAGCTTCATCATATCGTCTTTTGAAAATGGCCACTTGAGCTTTTGGATGACAGACTTGACTTTGTTCGCATCAAAATTGCTCTTCGCCCTCTCTAGCTTTCTTTCCAGGCTCACAATTACACACTCCAATTCATTTAGTTGAACATTGCTGAAAAACCTGTTGTTTGAATTTGATGCTTCTAGTGAGGCGGCAAGGAGTGATAGATTGGTTAGCATACCACTCAAAACTCGAAGTTCTGTCGTTAGTATGCCAACATCCATTCGAGCATCCTTAACAGCTTTGCCGTAATCTATAAGCGTTTTGCAGACCTTACCAGCAAGAGCAGCTAAACCGCCTATACTGGCGGCGATAGACAGGGGATCTGACATGGTGACACCAATTCCGGTGAGGTGGGCTGAGGATGATACCAGCGTTTTTGATTGGTTGGTTGTCGACACGACGACTGGGATGTAACAGCGCGTACCTGGTGGGTTAAATTAATCGGCCCTCACCTCGATGGGTTCAAAACCGTTGATAATATGGAAATAGAATGTGAACGATGGGACTAAGCACTGAGACAGGCGAGTTAGGCGATTTATTTAGTTTCCTACTGCGTACTGAATACGAGTATGCCTGAACTCGGTTAAGCAAGTTGTCATCCACAAGCCTGAAAATGAGGCTGTAAGGTGGCTTGGTTTACATTATTGGCTTTGTTGCACCAATAAGGTGAGGCATTTTCCCGCCACGTCATGAGGCACATTCCAGTACAGCGCTTTTATTCGACAGCTTGAGCCACGGCTTATGCGACAGGGCATTTCAATCCGCTACTCTGCGCATAATCCAAGTCATCTTGTTGAAGCCTGTTGGTAATATTGGGGGCCATGTACAAGGGGTAGCTACCGCGGCTCTTTTGTCATGACGGTGTTGGTTAAGTGTATTGGGGGTTGGGGGATTTTACATGAGTGGAAAGTTCAAACCGGAAAGGAAGTTGAGACCATCGGTGAATCGGATCAATGAAGATCCGAATCTTAATACTTTTGTACAGGTTGTTATGACACTCACAACAGCCCGGTGAATCTGCTTGCACCAAATGGTACAGAGTGTATCGCTTTCTTAGTCTTTTGAAGATTATTTCTTTCTTAAGAAAAAGAAGAAAAAAGTCAATTTATAGGAATATTCGGTTCTAGGGCATTAATAACTATATAACTACCCTGTAGAATGACAGAACCCGTTGATAGGAAACACATCTGTTGAAAACAATAGACAATATGTTAGCTTTTCAGTGCAAGCTTTCAACAATGAGACAAGTGATAGGATCTAGAAACTGAAGTACTTGAGTTTATTCTCTGACTATAAGTCACATTCTATCAGAGACAAAAACTGAATACATCCCAGCTCGCTGAGCCCTAGCTGACATGCACAGTCCAGCCGCTTTTTAGGTCTCGTAGCTTCTAAGCAGATACTTCGCATTCTTACCTATGACCATCCAACACCGAGCGGATGACCTTTGGCTTTCCAAAAGCCTCATCACAAGCATTCCAAATCTTCTTAAAAAACGCTCTCACATCCTCAGCATCCCACTGCAATCCAGCATACGGACCACCATACTCATCCACAAAGCAAGCAAATTCGAGTCTGGCTTCATCCTCATCCTCCTCTGTATGGAAGGGAGACCACGAAATGATGCTTCTCTCGCCAGTGCCCACATCGCTGCGAAGGCTGAGTTGCTGGTTCTCGAGCTTCCATTTGATGATTGCGTACGGAAAACGCGCGGGTCCGACTAAGCGATCGTGGAAGGAATCAGGCATGTCGACAGTAAGAGTGTCGAAATCGTGGAAATGAAGGGGATCGAACTCGCGGAAGTGGACGATTAGTGGGGCGTATCGGGCAACTTCGTGAAGGTCTTGTGCCAGGGCCTCCACGTGGGAAACCTTCTTCAAGACTTCCTCGTCGCAGTCCCCGTCAGTAATGCTGAGCTTATCATGCAGCAGCTTCCAAGAGACGGTGTGGTCAGTAGTGATGGTCTTAGTCTCGCCTTCCCAAAGGGTAAACACACCAATGTCAGACAGAATATCGACGACAATACCTGTCTTTGCACATCGCGCAAGACGATGACCAGAAACATTGGGTCGCGAAACGTGGAAGTACTCAAAGTCGAAATCGTTAGGAAACTGACGCGTAAGACGATGAGCGATGCGAAGAGCAAAGTCGGTACAGCGACCCATATCTCCGTTCCAAGTCTGCTCGATGGCTGGATGGCCGGATCCACATACCTCTATGATGAAATCAAGATCGAGGGAAGCAAAGGTACCTTTGGGGTCGCGGACGAAGTCGTGGACGGACTTCTTTGCGACATCGAGGAGGAGTTGGATATGTTCGTAGGATGTGTACGGGCCGCTGTTGGTAGCGGCTGCGAATTCTCTGTTGCCTGCTGCCAGGAGGTCGCGGAGGGGAGTCATGATGATTGAGATTGTTAATTCCGATGGACTGTAAATCTCGTTAGTAGGTTGGTGTTGAGGGTTTGGAGGAAGGAGGAAGAGGAGATAGTGGAAAGGAGGGCAATTTACGTTGATTCGAACATGATGGAGAATTGAACAGTGCCATGGGCCTCGGAGAACTTGTCACGGGGAAGAACACTCATGTACTGTTCAAACGCCCGTTCACTGACCAGAATTGAAGAACTCGGAACAGCCAGCACTGTTATCCTTTGTTTCAACATTACCGATACCCCAAAGTGCAACGATGAACAGTAGGGTAGAGAGAATTAACCTATCTTCTCAACTGGCCAAACCAAATACTCATACCCTGAAGCTAGAGAATTGAGACCGATATTACAAGAAAATCCATTCCAGACCAATATGTCAACTCCAACAAACGTGGAACCAAACCTTGAGAAATACAGCTTTCCTGAAACGGATGAATTGTATTATCGCGTGTTGCTATTTACTCATGAGTAAACTAAACTATATGAGAGATCGTGTCAACAATCACCGCCCTTGCCCGTCGTAGACTTGGAATCCTTTCTCGACTTTCTCCTCGCATCACCCCCAGTATAGACATTCGTCGCAGTTATACTCGTTTGCGTTCCGTATGTGCCAGTATAGATCGAGGGTAAGTCCGCTTTACTAGTATCTGAAGCATCTACACTCCTGCTTTGCAGACGCATAGACTTGTCTCCTCTTCCAAAGCATTGCTTCAACTTTGAGAGGAGAGGTTTGTACGTCGGAAGACAAGCGCATGCGATGCCAGAGACGAGTTCGGCAAGGGACCATGATGCTGCTGTGACGTTCCACCACGTAAAGTCCTTTTGAGGCGTGAGCCATTGCAATCGGAAGATTGAAATCGCAATCGTACTTCCTCCGTCAGCAAATTCACCAAAGTTACTGCAAGAAAACTTACAAAAATCCCAGTCCAAAAATACCCGACAAGAACAGCTTCTGCCCCAGAGGCAGTTGAAGCCTCCAAACAATAGGAAGCGGCATAACAATGATGGCAAAGTCAATGATAATATGGACTATTCCGTTGATGTACCACATCACGACCGGATGCTGGAAACACTTCCCCTTTATCCTTGGATCCCAAACTGCTTGTAGGGGGATACACAGTAGGAGCACCCCTATCATTTGCGACACACTCCATATCGTGACGATGACCATGGAGCTGATGTAGACCCAGCGCATGCGTGAGACGGACATCAAGCGGTAGTATTGGAGGACGAAGGCCATTTTTGTGAAATATAGTGACGCGACGTAGAAGAAGACCGAGATCCAGAAGCACTAGTAGAGTTAGCGAGAGTCGATGACGTGAGGTGAGGTGGTATATCGTACGCGTCCGTAATTAATTAGTTGCTCGGGTGTTAATGTCCAATCATGTTTTCCAAGGCCGAACTTCGTCACTTAAGGCTGTTAGTAGAGTCGACGGGTCGGATGGAGAACGTACTGGCAGCTATCGCCGTTCCACAACCTATACAACAAGCCTAAGACCTGGTGTTAGAGATATCCCCACGATAAATGCGATACTTACCAAACTCATTACAATAAACAAGTCGTCCCACCCCATCGATCTGTTAATCTGTCTACAACAAAGTCGTATCGTAACCAGCGCGGTCCCCCAAACCATCAACCCCACCGCAACACCAAGTGCGATGTCCGATTTATTCTCATGAGACCTTGCCGCTTGTTCATTGGTGATGTTCATTGCCTTATCATCCATGGTGGTAGTGGAGGAGCAAAACAGGATGACAGTGGGGAAACGGAAACCAGGGGTATTATCTACGCCGAGACATCGATGATCTGCATAGCTCAGGGACTCGTCACATCACGCCGGTCCACCAAGCAGGGGAAAGAAAAGACATCGCCTGCTGGCACCAAAGTTAGCTAAATTGATGACATTTTATTGTTTCCTCCTCAAGCCACGGAATAAGGATCGGTCTATAATCTGACTGTTGGAATGGTGGGCTAGCCTGTTGCAGTTCGACCAGACCCTGGCATGCTAAGATAAAGTTTCACCCAGCGTTTCGAGATATCCAAGATCCGAGCCAGCCAATTGGATTCTAGGGTGGCGTTGGATGGTCGGATATGAGTGGGAATACAGCTGTCTGCAACCGGAAGCTGGTATGACGGGAAGCTGGGAGCCACAATCCACTGCAAACTCATTCACAACAGATGACTGTGATTGAAAGCCAAGTCTTGACGTCAAGAATTTTTGTAGAAGGAAGTCGGAGGCCGAGTGGCGCATTCATGTTACGATTCCAGGCTTTCGGAACAGCCGTTCAATCTGCCCAGGCATATAGAAGGTTCGAACACAGCTGGACCTGGTCGCCAAGGGTCATAGGATGTGAAGGCGGAATAATTAAACATGATGCCAAGAGTCGCAGTCTTCTTGTTTGTACTAATCATGCACTACCCAGCATTAGGTTTATGGTCGTGTCTATCGAAGTGATGATTCAAATTGTACGCCTTGATTACTGGACTTTCAAAAAGCTAGAATACACAGCACTACCTTTGTTCTCAAACTCATGAACAGTTGGCTTCCTGAGTCTGAAAAGCCACTAAACGATATGAATGTCACCATTCAAAACCAAATTCCTCAGCATGCCCTTCCTCACACCTCGGCGTCCTCACTCCCCGCTCCTCCACCAGACTGCAATTTGCCCAAATTCTCTTCCCTTCCATCCACTCCGCTCCCCACGTCGACTCATCCCAAGGGTCCTCCCAATCACCCTGCCTCAGCTGAATGTTCTGAACCTTATCCCCAGTTTTGAACAGGTTGAGAATGTGGAAGATGTCCAGTGCCGCCTTCTCCGTCAAGACGGGCTTTGCCAATAAGTCTTCTTTGGTTCCAGCCTTAGGCGGCGCTGCTCTGTCGTGCATATCGAGATAGATGGTTAAGTTGGTCAACTTGGGCATACTCTCCGAGATAGCTTTGAGATGCTTCCATGGCCAGGTCCTGTCAACTCGGTCCAAGTCGATGGTGAGGTTCGTCAGGCTAGGTGCCCACTTGCCCAGGTTTCGTATCTGCTCTACCGAAAGGATGGGTCTGTTCTTGAACCGCAGCTCAGGGTTTGTCCACTCGAGATGCGTGAGCGTAGGTCCGTGACGCTTGATGACTGTTTCAAAAACATCATCTTGAACAGTCCCACTTCTCGTCCATGTAAGGCTATTCAACTGATGAACGGCTGTTACAAAGTCTCTAGCCGGTGGTGAGATCAACTCCCGTCGTTCATACTCATCGCTCCCGCGCATACCTACATATTTCGGGTTATATGCGTCGTCTCCCAAGGATTCCACAACCCTATTTTCCCATGTACCATCAATTTCGAGAGTCTTCAAACCAGTGAGTTCACCTGGAAGGTCCTCAAAGAGACCTTTACCCTGTGGTTTCACCATGTAATCCGTGATGAAAAGGGTATGTACCTTTGAAAAGTCCATCGCTTCAAGCCAAAGCTGAACATTGTTCAAATCGCGTCTGTCAGACGGTGTGTCCCTCTGTTCATACCATCTCTTAGCGTTCCTCTGTCTGGGCCCCATCGCCCAATCCCCCCTCGCCCAAGCTAACAGTCGGTCCCAGTGCCATCTGACATGGTAGAACTTATCTACCGCCCATATAATATACGGATTTGTAGACGATGACCGGGGCCACGACCCGTCGACAGAAGCCCAGCTAGGCGCAGACCGGAACAAGGCGCCATCCCACTCGTTGAAATCAAAATCATAGCCGGAGAAGGACAAGATTTCTGGAGCCGAGAGATATGGTTCTTTGCCATCGAGCTTGAAGGGCAAATTATAACCGTCAGACCCATCGACGCACGTCACGCCCAAGTTTGCCATGCGCAATTCTGTGATGTTTGGACATATTTGCATGGCCTCATGCACAGAAGCATAGGTGCCGAAAGCTGACTTGTGAGTGCGGATATTCGGGATTGCGGCGTGGATTGTTGTTGGACAGGGATCATCAGGCGTCCATTCCTTTACCGGTTCATTTGCCGTCGCCGGTATCGCGAACAGCGCGACGGTAATGAATAACCAATGCATTCGTCCACTGTTGTTGTTCTGGCGTGCCATTTTTGAACAATGGTGAACAAAGTCAGCGGTCAGAATATTGTTTGGTGAAACAATAACAAAGGGTCGAGATACTGGGATGGCGGTGGGGAAATATCGAACAAGCGAGACCAATGACACGGTGTTGCTTATCGTGCTGACTCACTGTTGCCTGGATGGTGCAGGGTACAGGGGCCGAGATAACATACTGTCGTTTATTAACACGTCCAAAATATTGAAAGTTGTATAGAGCATTCGAAAGACATATGTCAACGTGTGTCTGAAATCGATGTCAATAAACACATGTAGCATGTCGTATCCTGAGACGCCTGGTCGCGTTTCGGAATCCTGATTCCGACGATCTGAGACGTAAGATCGTATGATAAAATGTATGATAAATTGATTTCTTCAAAGGGAAGGTCGAAATCAGGACGGGTGATATGATATAACGTCAATGAATTTATATACTGAATGTTCTCGCAAAACTTCCTTCGTTCTTCAAGTCGTGGAAACTCACCAATACCATGACTCCATCAATTAAAGCACGCCGTTTCCGTTCTCTTGAAGCTTGGGAAGCACTCAAGCAACGTAATCTCGAATACGCCATCAACCTACTGGTTGCAGGAGAATGGGTTGTCATCGGCATCGTGAAAGATGGTTATAGCTGTCTAGACGCCAGAGTCGGCAGTGAGCGATGTCAAGAAACAGCAGCTCTTGTCCTCATTCTGCGTCGTGAAGTTATAGGGTATCTCAACGACCATGACCTTACCGAAGAGTTCAAAAGTCTCATCAAAGATTACCACTCTCAGCATGCTGGTGACAAACGCTACAATGAGATATTTACTATCGACGATGTGCGAGTAGGAAGTGAAGAGAGGTACGAACAGATCAAGGACTCAGTCATCGATTTTATGGGATCAGACTGGACCACATTTCTTTGCTATGCACACACGATTGCGTCTTTCAGCGTTCTCAGTACTACGGAATGTGGCATACCGATTCGATATCGTCGCTTGAGCGATGTGCTGGTCGAAACAACTCCGGAACAACGCGACGCTGGATTGGGAGATTACCACGACGCCGAATTCCCCATGCGAACAGAATTCACGGAGGTTTCATTCAGACTTATCGAAAAGCTCTCCACCAAGGTCCTTCCGGAGGGTGCTCTGGAGGTGCCATTTGGTGAGAGCCCCAGATGGTGTGAAACTGCCGCTGAACAGGCTCGAGAGATCTTTCATTTTTCGACGGCGCTAAAGCGACCAGGCTGCCGTGAAGAATATCCAATTACTATTGGTTCCTTTTCTGCTTCTATGCAGATATTACTTCGACTTTGCTGGCTTTATGACATCCCTGTTACGGTCTGTATGCCTCGGCTGCGATATGATGGACCGGCACCAGCTTGCAACGGTGAATATGCCGCGACGACGCCGAGTCTGGATGAGGCAGCCACTTACAAACTCACTTCTGCGCCTGTCATAACATATATACCCACGGACAAGAATGGTGGCAGCTTCAGGATGGTCGACCTTAAAGAAGCAGGAATTGAAGATGAGCCTTGTTGGAAGCTTCTCGGCTACAGCATGTACCATAAGTCTCAGTCTGACCAACTCCTCACTTCGACTGACGATGCCGAGTACGTTCAGGCACTGAAGAAGGTCGATCTCAATCACATTGTATCGATCTTTGGCTTCTTTCACGAGGAGTATCCTGCCAGGACGGAAAATGCGCCAGATATTGACGCACTCTACCAAACGGTGTGCCGAGATGGGGGTAACACTGAGATGGATATCAGTTTCGAGGGCCGCTCTTACCGCTGTGGCATGAACCCCAACGACGAAGCAAACACCACATCTCTCCTGTCTTTCCGTAATGCCACTGCCAACCTGTCGAAAAAGCACGATCTCCAGGACACTTTCATCGCCCATCAACGCAGACCCAACGCATCCTACCAAATGCAACAAAAATCAATTCCCTTCACATTCAGTCACATTGACGTCTCAACACCCAAGGTCGAAGAACAAAAGTGGGCTGCGATGCTTCATAAACACGATTCTACGTCCCAGCCCATGTTTGCGAATCTTTTCACTGTTGGCAACACTGTTTATAGCATGCGCGATAAGGCCGAAGCGGATAGACTAATGAGGATGAACAATAACAATCAAAAGATAAGGGATTTGATGAAAGAGCATCCTGGCCACTGCGCGTTTCTGGGGGACAGTCACAGGGACAAGTGGGAGAGATGGCAAACGGAAAAGCGGGAGAACAAAGTCGAGTTGTAACTAGCTACAGTTTTAGACGCCTATTAATAGCAGTAACGTATAACCTTCTGGTTTTGACGATACAACTACTCTGCTGTCTTCTACAGGGAATTTGTACCGCAAAAACCAAAAGGTTATACTACTGCTCTTGATTCGTCTATTCCTGCACCAACTTAGTAACTGTCTAACTCTTTTTACCTCTTTAACTTTTCGAACTTGACCAGACAAGTAGACTCCTGTTGTATGTTAGCGAGAGTTCCATCAAGGAAGTTGAGGAATAGACATACCTTCACCTTGGGGAATCGCTCATCGTAGAAAGTCTCAACGCGCGCCGTAATAGCAGGACTCGTATCCTCGAAACCAGGTGCAATGGTAGTGTTGTACTCCCTGTACAACGCAGCGCACAGAACTGTCATCTCCGCCATAGCAAGACTAAATCACCGTTAACCAAATTCTCACTGATGCTGGGGGGTGACTTACTGCATGCCAATGCACATCCTTCCACCAGAAGAAAATCCCCAAAACCATCGATTCAACTCACTAGCCTTCTCACCCAGCCACCTCTCGGGATCAAACACAAGCGGATCCGCAAAAACATCTTCATTACGATGCATGATCCAAGGCGACATACCAACAACAGTATCTCTAGGAATGACATAACCATCGATAGTTGTATCTTCACCAGTAGAGCGAGGTTCCGTGCTAGGAAGCGGTGCGTACAGACGTAAAGTTTCTTTGATGACAGCTTGCAGATAAGCGCACTTGTCGGCGACTTCAGCTTTGGGGATACCTTGTTTGTTGAGAGATTCGGGGGGGATTGCGCTGACTTCTTCGCGGAGCTTGGCTTGGAACTTTTCGTTGCCGGGGAGGGAGAGGGCCCAGATCAGGAACATTAGTGTGTCGCTTGTTGTGTCGATGCCAGCTAGGAAATGGTCTGCGCATTCAGATGCCATTTGTAGATCGCGCATTCCGTCTGGTTTTTGAGTCTCATGATACTGCCAGAGTCGCTCAAGGATAGAAACATGCTCATCTGCACCCGTTAGTACCGCATAAATCACAGAAAAGGGCTGAATTACCCTCTGTAAACTCAATCTCTTGAGCATCAGCCTCAGCACGAAACTGTTTAAACGCCGACAAGGCATAAGCCCGAATACCCGTATACGTCGTAGGTTGCTGCATCGGCAAAACCGGCTTAACCAACGCCCCCATAAAACTCGACTGTCGATACAACCACTGCGTGAATCCCTTCAAGTGTACGATGCACCAACTCAAGCGTCGTCGACTAGGATGAAGGATATCCGAGATGAGATTCCTGTGGATCTTGGATCCACGGATAGCAGCCGTAGCACCGTATTTTCCGTACACGAATGCCGTGATGTTATCCAAACTGTAGTAGTGCAGGGTACTGAAAATCTCGCTAACGCCTTCAGGTTCCGCATCAATGAGATTCAAGTACCGCCACGCCTGCCGTTCGATCATCCTCGCAGTCGCAGGTTTAAGAACAGCAGTTTTCGAATAAGCATGACTCAACAGCTTCTTCCGTTCACCATGATCCTTGGGTGAATGAAATGTGAACAGATTCTGTTCACCGTAGACATCAAACATGCGGTAGAAACTCGTTCTACCAAAGCGAGAGCCTGGTCCGTAGATGGTGCGCAACGCAGAGAGGCTGTTGAAGGATACTTCGTTAGGAGCAATGCGGACTACGGGTCCGTACTTTTTGTGAAGCGCGTTGATGGTGCGGGTGCGGGTGCCTTTCCAGTCTTCGTAGGCAAGACGCCATTTTGTTGCTGCGAAAGCTTTGGGGCCGGGGATCGCGCGGAGGGGAGAAAGGAAGGGATCGATAAGGTATTTTATGAAGAGGGCTACTGCCAAAACGGCAGCAGCAAGTGGAAGGACGGCCATGACTGCAATTGATGAGATGTCAATTGAGTCCGACACAACGAGTGCATATGTATTTCACGGTTCTCAGCTGTGGTGTATACAAATTTCCCCGCACAGAGTTGTTGAGATAGGGCGGAACACTGTTCGATCCAAGGGCGCGCCTTGGAGGTCTAGGGCATGCTTCAACCCCTCAGTGGGACCGGTAGACGTCAGTTAATTGCCATTATCAGTGGGTTTTCATGATGTCCCGGTGGAACGGTCACTCGAAACCGACGGTGTTCGGATGTTGACTCCGAGGTCTAGGCTTGATTTGGAGATGGCGGGGACGGGACCAATTATCTTGAGGGCATAACAAACCCCCTCATGAAGTTCACTACCGGTGATGGTCACGCGACTCGATAGCTTGTTTTAACTTGTTAAAATATCACTCCCAAAGACAATTGACGCCGAAGACATACTGCGACAATTGTGTTAAAACTAACACATTTTCCAGTGAGAAGGAGTCTCCATGAGTTGACAAACTTTGGTACTATGACAATGACGTCACTGTTCGATCTAGCGATGAGAATGGATCAAAGGTCTTCAAATTGTTATCGGATATTCCATACAAATCGCCCGCTCAGCGCTTCAAATTTTACCGTCTCGTCGATTTTCCGTGCTCTCATCAACGCCTCCATAATCAACCACTCACGTGACTCTTAAAACTGAGGAGCATTCAGCGCCATGAGCGTCAAAAGTCCAGAAATAAGTCCAGCAGAAGGAAGAGTAAGAACCCAACCACCAAAGATCCAACCAAGCTGCTTCCAGTTAACAGCCCCAAGATCACCATTCATTAGCGCAACACCAACAACAGCACCAGTAAGGCACTGAGTGGTAGAAACTGGAAGTCCCAATCGACTAGCAAGCAACACGGTAATTGCAGCCCCGAGTTCCATGGCATAACCACGTGTGGGTGAAAGTTGAGTGATTTTGTTACCCAAAGCCTTGATGATGTGATGGCCCATAAACCAGAATCCAGCACCGAGCAAGAATCCTGCCGCGACAAGAATCCAGATGGGTGTAGCAGAATCTTCGGATACGATGCCTGTGCGGAAGGTTTGGTAGACTGCTACCCAGGGTCCTACGGCGTTGGCTACGTCGTTAGAGCCATGCGCAATGGACATCATCATAGCGGAAGCCACTTGGGCGTATGTCCAGAGATGTTCAATTCGGTTGTCGTAGCGCTTGGCTTTCATGTGGACGTCTGCGAGAGCTTTCGAAGCATGTGTAACGCAGTCGCGGGTGACACCTTGGAGTAAGAAATATTTCAGAGAGTTGGTAACGCGACGGGGATGATACACGGGGAGGTGTTGAACGGGGAGTAGCCAGCGCTCTTCAGGCTCGACATGACGGACGCGCTTACGTCGGCGAAGACTGGTATTTTCACCACGTTCGAGCTCTTCGAGGCCGGTGAGGTTCTGGTTTCCTGTAGTCGTGGCAGTGTCGGTTTGGGTACCGTTCTCAGAACCAGTGGCAGTATTATGGTCTTCTGAACCGGGAGACTGATGCTTTTCCTTGTGAGGTTTGGCAAGGGTCTCATCCTCGGGAGTATCAGCGCCACCGTGGGCAGACTGGTAGTAATCGACAACGATGGAGTCGCCTTTGCCAGGGAAGTACAGAGGGGGATTCTCGCGGTAGAGAAGAGGTCCAAGGGGAATATGCCAAGGCCTCATGCGGGCATCATTCTTGACAACAACGCGATGAAAATACGGAACGAAAAAAACGTACGCGATGAGAAGAACACCAAAGAAAGCACCGAGAACAATACCGACAGCAGTCCCAGCACCAAGGTCTTCCAGAGAAGGAGCAGTAGGTGCCTCAACGGTGATGAACAGCGCAAGAACAGCACCAGTAAAAGCAAGATAAACAGGAATAGCCCTCAAAGCCTTCTCAAACGAATTCTGACGCTCCAAAACACAGAATTTCAACGTTCCAAAAAGGATTGCGGAAAAAGCAGCAGAGATCAGCGGCGCGATAGCCCAAGAAGCAGCAATTTGTGAAACACCACCACTCGCCCAACTCCAACTGACACTAGCCTGCGATGCAATACCTGCACCGACAAGCGCACCCACAACAGTCTGCGTGGTACTAACAGGAAAGCCCAACTTGGTAGCAAGAAGCAACCAAAACGCAGAAGCAACTTCAGCACAGCTCATGACGAGCATAAGCACACCAGGGCTGGGAGTGTAGTGGTTCAGGTCTATGATGTTGTTCTTGATGGTGCCGGTGACGCGGGCTCCTAGGGCGACTGCGCCGACGAATTCGGTTATCATGGAGAGGAAGCCGACTTGGGGCATTGTTAGGGAGCGAGCTGCTACCGAGGTTGCGTAGGCGTTTGCAACGTCGTTGGCGCCGTTTCCGAAGGAGGAGCCGCAGAAGGCTATTGTTGTTATGGCTAGGATCCAGTCATATTGCTGAAGGGCTGCCATGGCGGCGGTTTCTTGACCGGAATGATAGAAGATGAGGCTATACAATTTTTAATGCCCAGGTAGCTGAGAAGTAAAGATGGAAGAAAGCTGGAGCAGAGTAACAATAACTGTCAAACCCAAAGTCTTATAACAAGACTCGCCCTACGTAATTCTTCTTCAGTTTTCAGCCAATTCCCATCTCAACGTCATATAGCCCACCCGCCAAGCCAACAACCGATGCGGTAACTGCTCGTATGCCATGTCTTGTGGAAATATCCCAAGCTCTAATTCGACATGTCCCCAAAACGGCCAAGCCTCTGATCTCGACAAATAGGATGCTCCCGTGGCACCGCGTGCGGTCAATTGGGGTTTGTGAGTGGTTGGTTGCATCGAGGGATCGACGGGTGGGGGCGTTGCATTTTATGCTTATTTGTACTTGTCATGATGTTATCGGCTGAAGATCTTGTAAAAGTTGAGCGCAAGACCCGTTTAAATCCGGTAAGCTTAATTTACAGTTGGTTGACAGGGTATTTCTCACGTGCGTGAACTCAGCTTGTTTGCACCCCGATTGATGTACGTTCTTCTATGGCAGGCTGACAGCTACCAAGTGATACGTCCAACACCTAGCTCAACTTTCATAGATAGTGTCAAACGCCTTGTATCCAATTCCCTTCACAAAACTTTGCATCCAAGGACCCTGTTCCTTGCCCTGACTCAACTCCCAGTACAGATCTCCATGCGCATCTCCATTCACGCGATAAATAGGTCCACCATCAGGTTTGCGCTCATCAGCGTAGTAAAATCTTTTCACATTAGCCCTCGCCAAGAGGTCGAGTGGGGTAAAACTCACTTAAATCCGCGGCTTTTATAAGCCTCGGAAGCTGTCCACGTCATGTACGCAGCACCTGATTTGCCAATTCCCGCCGCCAAGAAGCCTGGGATCATGGAGACGTTGAGGATGTTGCCTGTGTAGATAAACGTGCGCGATGCAGATTCGGGAAGTTCTTTGAAGCCGGCTACTGCTTGTTGGAATGCGATGAAGGGGCTGCGGATGTTGATTGTCATGTTTTCGTTGAGGTCTTCGAGGGAGAGGTCGAAGGGTTCATCCTTGGGGCTGAAGTTTGCGGCGCTGGCTACAGGGTGTCAGCATCATTCAATTAATCGGCTGGGATGGTTTTACCATTGTACACGACTACACTGGGGATACCAAATTTCTGCTTGACCTGTTCGAATGCATTGGTGATACTCTCTGTCTTGGAGAAGTCACTTGGAATGGTGAGAAAGGTGTCGGTGCTGTCCTCCTTAACAGAACGCGCAGCCACAGCGACTTTGTAGCCCTGGGAGCTGAATTTGTTTGCGACGGATTTCCCGATGTTGGCGCCGTAGCCGAGGATGAGAATAACTGGCGATTTAGCTGCCATTGTATAGATTTGATATTAAGATTGAAGAATGATGGCGATGGGTGTAGCGAATAGATTGCACGATGAACTGATGGATCAAACGGTTGTTCACAGCGGCCTCGGGCTTGTTATATACATCAAGAAACCGTAATAACACATGTGAAGATGAACATCCGAAACCTTGATTTATCAATCAGAGCGCATCTTATCAATCAATTGATCCGACGCGCGCGCAAGATCACACAATCGAGACACCTTCGCCCATCCATTCGTGCCATCAAAAGTCTCCGAGACCTGACAGAATTATGGAACAGCACACCACACCGAAAATGTGGCTTACTGTCAGCAGCAATTTATCAGCATTGTCAGCCCCCAATAATTTGTCAGCGTCTTAACCATTTGTAAGCTTGAATATGATGGGATAGCAAGTCGCAGGAATCATTCTCCAAGCATGAACTGGATTACGATACATTCAATTGGCGCATCTCTCAATCGTTAGTCAACCAAGACATCGAACAACAATCAGAACTGGAGTTCGCCTCAGGTGTCGTAGAGTGGGAGTTCAAGTGAACAAACCATCCTGTCGCAGCATAACAAAACGTACAAGGTCCATGTCCTTTTAATATGTTTTGTTTTAGTCGGCGATGCGTGACTTCTACGGCCTTCATACAACCTTATGGGATCTGCCCAACGACAGATCAAAACTTTCAAGGCGCGATTCTGCTCAAAGGATTGGATCAGGCACAGCCTAATAATCTAAGATCAAATCAAAATACATTGCCCGTCTCGAAGTACTGAGAATATGCTCCTTTTCCTGAACGCCAACGCAGACTTTTGTACCATCAGATCGTGTAAACAACGCTCAAGCTCATGCATCCGCCTGCTCTTCCGTAAATGCTTCATCATTCACAGTAAGAGTATCCCAGTTCTAAACACCATTAGAGAAGGTCTCCAACTCATGACTTAAACATACCTTGATCACATTCCACACGGCATCATACCCATTCTGTCTCGGCACAAGACCATGATACCCATGGTTACGAAGCACCCTCGTCAAAACGTCGATATAAGCCTTAGTCTCTTTGGCCGTAACATGCTTATCGACACGTGCCGTACTGAGCTCTTGCATTTTCATGACACGAAGCCACTTCACAATGCTTTTCCACGTGAGGACATGGCCACCAGTCGCCAAGGTGGGTGTGTCGCTTTTTCGAAAAATGAAGTGGATGGTCCCAGAGGGCATAAAGACCGTCTGACCTGGCCGAAGGATCATGTAGCGTGCTTTTTCTTTGAGACTATTCGGTATGGCGGTCTTGTGGATATCAAGAAAATCTTGTGTCGTAGGGTTAACAATCCAACCAAATCCGACTTCGCCTTGTTGAACGGTGATGAATGTCGCTAAACCGAAGGGATCAACATGCATTGGCGTATGATTTCCGCCTTCGCTCAAAAGCATGAAATCCAGCGTTCTCGCCCGCACCAGCCGTTCACCCAGCCTGCGAAATTCGTGTAAAAGCAGGGAATTCATCTCGCGGAGGAATTCAGGCCTTGGAACAGGAATATCGTTTCGGATGTCAAGGACATTCCATCGCTCATGCGGAGCGAAGCCCTCGGTGAACTTTCGTTTGATGTCCTCAAGAGTGCAATGTCGTGTTGGCGGGCGGGATGTTGGAGAGTCTAGGATCGTGACCCTGATTTGTTTGTCGAGTAATCGTTTTGGTGGCCAATCTCGGAAGAGGCGCTCGATGGGCTTGTTTCCCCAGTTGAACGGCTGTTGATCTTGTACCACCAGGACGGCATCCGAGTCAACCAACGTGGCTGCTGTTTCGGGGTCGCAGAACAAGGCTTCTTCAGGACTTGGGTAAGTCGCGTCTTTGAGAATAGCGAGCGTCTCGCGCGCTGCAGCATGTCGATGTGTATTCGTGTCGCGATTCTGTTGTAGCCAGTCTTTTGTTTCACACTGAACTTGGTACACCCAGTTCCAATCTCTCAGTGCCCCCAAGGAAGTCGCATTCGTAGCGAGACAAAGAAACCTCCCCCACTTCTCATCATCTTCTGTCTCGGTGCAGCCAGCCTCAACAAGCGACTGTATTTTATCACCGTAGAGATCACTCTTGTCGTAGAATAAGTTGTGATAGTGATTGTGCTGTTGTCCTGAGTCCAATATTTCGTCGCGTTTGCGTTGGAGGATGCGCAGGCGGTCCTTTTGGGCGGCTTTTGTAAGTCTTTTGCCGAAAGCCTCTTCGTCATCAGAAGCCATAATGGTGGTATCCGGGGCGAATAGACTCTGGCGACTGGAGCTGGAAAAGTCTCCGATGGTAAACAAGGTGAAACTTCGAACCACCTTTTGTCATTGCCTAGAGGGTAAGTCATCACACAAACTGAATTAGTGGATCTGGCACAGCCACATATGCCCCGCCACGATATCACCCTTGTACCTGCATCAACATCTGTAGTAGGTGGCTGAGGTCATGGCAGGAAAGATGGGAAGAGTTTAAGAGATGAAGGTATTCATTGGCTATATACAGCGACTACAATTTAATATGAACAGGCTGTTGGACTTGGCGTGACTTCCAGTTTGTCTCATCCATATTCTTGTGAGTCAAGTTATGATGGACTCACTTTCCGTTCGTAGAGTATGAAAAGAACGCAGCCGCCCCCCGTCGAGACGAAAATGTAGAAAGTCGCAGTCTGCCTCACAATTTCGTCTGCCAATCAACTCTCCCCATCATGGGCTCCCACGCCGGGAAGACAGATAGAATGATTGGAGTTAAGCAAACGGCCTTCGAATTGAGCGACCCCGTATGGCGAATCATATCGCTTCTTACCGTTGGGTTTTTGGCACAACTGGCAAGGCTCAATTTCGTTATCCCGTTGCACTAGGATATTTACCCATCCTTCTACTTCCAGACATGGAGGGCCCCCCCTCCAAAGTGTTTGATCGTATCCTCCCCTCATATACGTCAGAAACGCACGAGTGCCACTCCCCAAGCCTCTCTGAGCACTGGGGCATAGGCTCTTCCACTGTACCACGGTATACTCGTTGTTACAATCTGCATAGGTGACATCGGGGATATCATCGTCGCGATTCCAATGGACATCCTTATCGATGATGGACATGTTTATCTTGTGGCAGTCGTCCAGACCGAAGTTGCCATATCTGAGGGCCTGGGTGATCGACTGCCAAATTTTGTTCTGAAAGTCCCAGTTACCATCCATGTCAAAGGCAACATTGAACACTAGATTTTCGTTCATCGCTGCAACGCAAACAACGTAAAAGAAGAACATCGGCGTAAACATTTGTTTTCTCCACCAGTCGGAAATTTTGAAGCAGACCAGGTCCTGACGGGAGGATATAAGCAAAAGAGCTGGTTCTGGGCCCTCCAGGCATAAACTGCTATTTTTGCCTGATGTGTAAGTTAACATTAAGCCCTGTCGCTTCATTCGTTTTTCTATAACACGTCTTGACTCATGACATGCGCCCCGGAGGCCGGCGTCCATTAGACATGCAGATGTCTCGGATTCGTTTGCAGGACGACACTTGATGACAGTATCCAAGTGATAGCTAAGGCCGGTGCAATGGACATAATGCATTCCATGTCGTGTGCCGTGTCGGTTGAAGCAGGTGGCTTCCCAGATGTGATGCCTCAGCTCACAAGGTAGATCGGGGAAGCGGTGGAAGGTTCGCGCTGACATTATGTTTTCCATGATTGGTGATATGAAAGGAAGATTTAACTGGGAATCGAGAATCGGCGCAGTTCTCTGCTGAAGTGGAAAGAAATGGGTAAAAGGAAGAGAAAAGAAGGAAAGACATTAGAAGGAAGTGGCATTTTATAGATATCGAACAGGTTATGGATAAACATTGCGTTGCCTAAAAGTATAAGAGAACTTAACTGTAGTGGTTTAGTTATTAATGGGTTGTGTGGAACTGATATAGGGCTTAAGGTAATCTTCTTCACTTTAAACTCTCAGAAATATACTCAACAAAATAACCGTTTTTCTTCTAAAAGAAAGTTATTGCAGAAACTGGATCAGCGGGGTCTAGGACAGCCAAATACCCCCCTCCCCCCACAAGACGTCATCTTGCACCTGTGTCAAGTGGCTGAGATCATGGTAGGAAAGATAAGAATGTTAATTGCCATATACAGCGATTCTAGTTTGAACATAAACCGAAAGTGGAGTTTAATGTTCGATGTTCTGTGGATCCTGTTCCATGATATGTTTTTGAGTCTCAGAAATCACGATGGACTCACTTTCTGTATGGGAAGTACCACAGACGGGTGGTATCCTGGGTCAGAAATGAGAAAACAGGCAACCTCTCCAACTCTTCGTTCCTTTTCTCTTCATATTCATCTTCCCCAGGTTCTTCGTCATCGGTGTACTCTTCACTCTCTGTGTCTCCCTCTTCTTCCTCCTCCTCCTCCTCCTCCTCCTCACTGTCCTCTTCTTCTTCGTCTTCATCATCACTGTCCTTTTCCTCCTCAGTTCGATCACTTTCCTCGCCCTCCTCACTCTCCTCGGCCTCCTGTCGCGAAAGGCTGGAAAGAAAGGTAGATCTCACCCGGCTGACCTCAAACTGATGGTTTTCGGATCGATATATACGTCGTCCCGTTCGCAACGACGGGCAGGTGACTTCGTTATCCCTTCTCACAAGGACTTTTACTTTTGTTTCCAGCCAGCGATAGAAGTCAATAATAGTACTTTGATGAGCACCGATAGGGTTCCCAGCATCATAGAGGGGCCTTGTTGCCTTCCGAAATGCATGCGCACCAGTTCCGACACCACTCTGATCGCAGTAGCATAGGCTTTCCCACCCCACGATAGTGTATTCGTTGTTGTAATCAGCGTACGTACTGTCGAGCATGCTGTTACTGCGATACCATAGGACATCCCTGTCGATAATGGACAGGGTTACACTGCCCGCAGACCTTGGCCACTCGACTGTTCTAAGAGCCACTCCGAAAGCTGGCCAGATGAACTCACGTTTGTCCCAGCTGCCATCAAATTCAAAGGCGAGGTTGTACACGAAACGCTGGCAAAAGCCGTTGACGGTGTCAAGAAAAAAGAAGAACTCTGATGAAAGGTTCCATACATTCCACCATTCGGAAAGTCTGAAACAGAACAGGTCCTGGCAGCCAGATACAATAATCGGAGTTTGGACGGGGGCTTGCAGCCATCGGGCTCCATTGTGGCAAGGAGGGGTATTGGGGAGTAGTAAGCCCCGTTTCTGTAAGCATCTTATCATAACTGCCCTTGACTCGCCGCATGCCTGCCAGAGTCCAGTATCCATCAGGCAAGCAGATGTCTCGGATTCTGTTGCAGGGCGACACTGAAGGGAAACCCAGTATCGAGATTCGGCGATTATGTCGACATAATTCAGTCCATATCGTGTCGTCTTGTTTCCGTTGAAACAGCTAGCTTCCCAGATGAGAAGCCTAAGCTCGTAGGGTAACTTTCGGAACGGATGGAAGGTTGGTGATGACATTGTGTTGTCGGTAGAGTGTCGATGGTCGATAATATGAATGGAAACCAAGGATGCGGAGAAATCTTTGTGGTGGTTGATGGGAAGAAAAGGGTGAAAGAGGACGGTGGAAGGGTATTTTATAGAGGTTCGAGGAAGTTTCTGCATCGATAGGTATTGCGTTGTATAAAGTATGAAGAACTCAGCGCACTTATTGATGGGTCTTGTGCAGATAAAAGCTTGATACAAAAGCTTGATACCACAAAGCTCGTCCCAGTCCATCAGATAAGGTTTGTGAAGATGCTTACACTTTCAACAGGGCATGATGACTCGTTTGCCCACACATGACCTTGTTTGCCTTGCCGTGACATAAGGCTTAGGCAGGGCTCTTCCCATTCATGCGGATAAGGGAGGATTTTAGCTTAGCATGGAATGCCTTTCTCGCTTCCTCCGGTGTTTTTCTTCCTTGCCCTGACATCCGCCACAGAGACAACAGCCGTTTAGATTGACCACACTTCCTCAACAGCCAAGTCAGTAAAACACCAGGGATATTCCAAAGCAGAAACTTTACAAACATCACTATTAATATCGGCTCAATCTCATTCCTTGATTAAGGAACATGAGACTATTCCACCATTTCAAGATGGCCCGGCGACACCTCTCGATCCCATCTTCTCCACCGCGCCCTGCTGCAGGTCAGGCTGCGCACTTCTCGATGTCGCCAATCGCAAGGTTCCCTCGCTCAAAGAGACCTGCACAATTGCAGCACCAAGTGAAAACCTCTGAACTCCCCACACCCATCAAAAAGTGGTATGAAGACCTGGATAAAGGACTTTCTGAGTTACGCAGAGAAATCAAGAGAATGAATGAACGCCAACAACACCAACTGAATGAACAGCGACACCAACACCAAGAAATACTCAAAGGCATCAACGACTTTTTTGACCCGTATGGCCATGAAGCCACATGTGAGTAAACGTCTAGTAACCCTTAATAGCGAACTAACAATTTCATTAGATGCTAGATACCCTTTCTTGCGCATTTTTCCAAAGTTCCCGTGGAATAGCTGATCATGATCTTTGCATCTTCAGTGGGTATTCTGGAAGGGACTTGGATTTATATTGCACGTTCAAGCACCTCTCTCCAATAGAATATACACTTTTCAAGATATACCTAGTATACTATGTTACAGTGACTGTTGTAAAGCCCAGAAGATACAGTCATGAATAGGGTATAAGGTAATTCAAACATTTAAGACCAGCACAATCCGCATTCACGTAAAGTTACGCCTTCCAATAATCTATTAAAATTACGTAGATGTGAAGCATATTTTATCAAATCGGGATACACTTTAATGCATGCAATCTATAGGCCTCTAAAGTTCCATAAAATGAACTTCCCTTGTGATCGACAATCTTTCGCTTCGCCTCCTTCTCATACACACCATGGCTACCGAAATGCCACTCGACCAACGAGCGTCGCCCTCAAGGGTTGAGCAAAGCCTTACTCCTCCAAAAGCATCATTCCGGAATCTTCCTCCCGAGCTCCGGCTCATGATCTGGGAGGCTGCATGTATCCCTTTTGCTGAAAAGAATGGTGTGCACTATATCGACATCGACATGGCGGAAGACTACGAAGATGGAGGATCGCTTTACACCCGAGACATGGGGTTGTGGAACGCCTGCAAGGAGTCGCGCGACGTCATCGCCGCTCATTATCATCTCGATCTCTGGCACTTAGCCCAAACTGAACCTTTGAACTCGATTAAGATGCAACATGCAATGCAAGCCACTCGCCAGACAAACGCGAGACCTGTCGTCTCTAGCAACAACGACTTTTTCACCGTAGCCTTCAGGCCTTTCGAGAAGTATTCGAACCTTGAATCTACCTATCATCGCCTCTGCATCAGGTCCCCTTCTCCCGGATCTTTAATAGAGAGGATAAGGAGACTGAACCTCTACCTGCCAATGGTCAAGGGTCCGAGGGAGATCAAGCTCGTGCGAAATTGGAAACTCACGATTGAAAGAGACTCCAGCTTCGACCACTATGCGCCAAGTACCTGGCAAGCCGTGATAGCCGAGAGGTCCCAGCGGTCCCTATGGTACAATTGCTTCTTCGGCAGGTGGTGGTACGAAGGCTTTCCATGCATACTGGTTGATAGATCGCGCAGGAGATGTGTTACCGTAAAGGCTATCGATCCCCGCATCGTCCGTGTGGAGGATGAATGTTATTTCCGGATCCAGTCTTTGGCAACTTGGCACTCGCATTGGGACATTATCAGATTGTATAGGGATTCTTACCCAAACGGCAGAACTGATCATCAGGTGGAAATTTACCTCCCCTGCAATATTGAACTGGGCAAGCTGGAGGATGCTTGCTTGGGAGTGCGCTGGGCAATAGAGATGGAGCCTCTATCGTCTGATGTGGGATATGAGTGGCTACGGCTACGTGAGGATAACCAACAAGGCGATGGCAATTGGACACTACAATAAGGTACAAGAATGTGCCCCAGACAAGCAGTCAGACACGGGAGAGCCAGATAGCAGGACAATGTAACCTACCACAGCCAACTTGGACCCTCATTGAGATTCACAGTTGTTATGCATTTTGCAATGTGTTGGCGAGAGTTAGAGGTCAGTTGCTGTAGGCGACTTCCACCGCGATGAGCCCGAACTTTGACCTGCCTAGAGGGGTCAACTTTGAAGTCAAGATGCTAACTAATCATTAATGCCTGTTGGATAAATGATCTTCCCACAGAGGACTTCGTTTCCGTTATGTGACTATGCACTTGAGCGGCTACCGAGAGATCAAGGGTTTCCTCGCCAAAGTCGCCTTTCAAATATTCATCATCTGCAATGCCGGTGCCATGTCGGTAGAAGATAACAAAAGTACGACCGAGAATTGCGTGCGAACTGGGCGGAACCGCGCTGCTTGGACCCGTCTGCAAGCGAGCTATCGTAGCGTAAGGGTCTTCTCACACGGGACAAAGATAAGAAGACTGATTGGGCAGGTGAATGCGGGTATGTCAGATCTCAGTTCCTTCTCTTGACAAGATAGGAGAGCCTCAGCTGCTCCAACTCATTCCATTAGAATAGAAAAAAACGACTTCTCAAGCCGCGAAAAGAGTAAAATTTCGAGAAAATTGGGAACCGTTCAACCGTGACTAACGCGTCTATTAATATTAATAATCCCACAAGTCATCCTCGTCCAAAATTCCCGTAAACAGGATTTCTCATCATTTGAAGATCCGGTCTCCATTGCCGGCCGACATAAAAACCGGAGAATGTCAGCAATTGGAGTAACGTCTCCTGTTCCCGTTCTCCAAAAGACCCTTTTCCCGTCTCCGAGAGTCCGAATGAGCGAATTGTCGTAGCCGCGGGACGGGAGCTCAGTCGTTCATATCCGCGGGAAGTGTGTGTCAGTATGTTCCCGTCAAAGATCAGGCCAGCCCTGGGTCCAGGTCCAAATTCACAGGCAAATTGAAAAGACAAAAATGGAGGGGATGGAGGGTTCTTATGTGCCGTTCGTGCCGAGAAAAGAGGGTCTGGAAATGACCTAGCGCTTGTCTTGGCAAAGCGTGAGCCAAGAAAGGCCAAGACTGGCTAAGATGCATGGAAACTAGTGGAGGTGAGTCTGGGGATAGCGTCAAAGCTGTGAAGTTTATTGAGATTTGAGATTCAGAGATTGGGTTATCCTGGTCAGTCTGGGGAGAGAGATGAGTTGAAGGGTATTGACTGATGAGTCTAGATCTCAGAGATTGAAGATTGAAGAGTCCCGTGGACTTGGTAAGTCCGTCCCTTCGAGGCATAGTGATCACCGTGTTCTAGAAGGGCTGTTCACAACATGGCTTTTGCCTGCACGGTGAATAAGCAGCCACAGAATGAAGACGGCAAACTCCCCAGCGCCCCGCAAGTTTTCCCGGAATTTGTCCCGCGGGAACAAACAACCCCGGTCAACGTCCGGGAAATGGTCCAGGACCACCAAGCAAACGCATCACAAGCACAACTCCAATTCTCTTCCACGATAGCCGTTAATCATTGTGTCATTGCATCACAAACCGTTTCCATAATTCGGCTTCTCCATGGGGTAATCTACCCGGCCTATTTTTTTTTTACCCCAAGGAATATGGGGTAGACACTAAAACCTTCTTCCCCTCCTTCCGCACGGTCAAGGTCTCGATTTTCCTTTATAAGATGGCTTGCAACCCCAAACTTCCCCAGACCAGAAGAAGATCAGATCCAGATCCAGGTTCATCAATTACTTAAAGGGTTCTCATCAGCTCTTCTAGTTTCTTGTGTCTCACCTTCATCTCGTCTCTCATCCTTGTTTCTTCGATCGACAACATCCCTTTACCTTGTCCGACACAAATACGATACAATGGCAGGAGGCGTCAAGAAACCAGTCAACATCTTCAAACTCAAAGATGTCGGTGAACCACAGGGCGTCTTCAACTGGCGTCTCTGGTTCGCAGTCTTTGCATTCGGCTTAATGGGCGCGGCACGCGGCATCGACGAAGGTCTCATCTCCGGCGCATTCAAGTCAAAGGACTTTCAGAAATACATCCATTTCGCAGATTACTCCACCGTCGAACAAGCAAACATCAAGGCCAATGTCTCAGCGATGGTTCAGATCGGTTGTGTTGGTGGTGCGCTCATGTAAGTATCGCCACGTTCGAGTCAGACTGTGTGAAAGACTTAGCGCTAACTTTTTTTTCTAGTGCTTTCATGATCTGTGATCGAATCGGCCGTATTTGGGCTACGCGACAACTATGCACCGTTTGGATCATCGGAATAATTATCTTTATGGCCAATGGTGGTAGTCTTGGTGCTATTTACGCCGGACGCTTCATCGCTGGTCTAGGAGTCGGTCAAACAGCCGTCGTCGGACCCGTCTACCTCGCCGAAATCGCCCCCTCAGCCGTTCGCGGTCTCTGCACTTGCGTCTTCTCCGGCTTCGTATACCTCGGTATCGTTCTGGCGTACTTTGCCAACTACGGTTGCTCGCGACACATGGGCGACGATACACATGCGCGCTGGCTTGTTCCTACCAGCCTTCACATCATGTTTGCTAGCTTGATCTTCATTCTTAGCTTCTTCGTTGATGAATCGCCTCGCTTTTTGATCAAGAAGGGTCAGGCTGAGAAGGCTACTACTGTCATGGCGCGTCTGCGACAACAACCTATTGACTCTGAGTACATCGTTCGCGAAATGACTGCTATTCAGTCTGCCCATGAGCATGAGCTTGAGAGCGTCAACACTTCTTTCCTTGGTACTTGCAAGGAGCTTTTCTTCAACAGCAGCAACCTTTACCGTCTTTATCTTGCCAGCATGGTTCAGGTTTTGGCGCAGTGGTCAGGTGCTGGATCAATCACTCTTTACGCGCCCGATCTGTTCGAACTTCTCGGTATTCACGGCTCTGAGACTGGTCTTCTTGTCACTGCCCTCTTCGGTATCGTCAAGCTTCTGTCCGCCATCACTTGCGCGCTTTTCCTGGTCGATGTTATCGGACGTAAGCGAGCTCTCATGGGCGGTATTGCCCTTCAGGCTTTCGCTATGATCTACGTTGGCGCATTCCTCACAGCCGTCCCCGAACCAACTGGTGCATCCGCCGCCGCCAAGGGAGCCATGGCTATGATTTACATCTCAGGAATTGGCTGGGCTCTTGGTTGGAACACTATGTCCTACATTCTGACAGCCGAGCTGTTTCCCCTTCGCATCCGAGCCTTGGCGACATCTTTCGCCATGACATTGCATTTCCTCTGCCAATACGGTAGCAGTCGCGCGACACCCAACATGCTTCTTCCCACATCCGAGGGCGGCATCAACCCCAACGGCACATTCTGGACCTACGCTGCTATCCTTGTCGTTGGTGGTTTGTGGGTTATTGTTTCTGTGCCTGAAACTGCTGGACGATCTCTTGAGAGCATGGACAGACTTTTCGATCTTCCTTGGTACAAGATTGGTTTGTTTGGAAACAAGGATGCTGAGGAGCAGGATGCTGTTTATGATGAAAAGGAGGAGATGGCTATGAACGCGCATGGGAATGTCACCTATGTTGAGAACAGGCCCAAGGAAATTGCCTAAAAGAATGGCGTGAAGGATTATTTAGCGACATGATAGTATGAGTTTTACATGAATTAAGCGAACTGATTTACATTTTACAACAGTTTCCATCTGTCTGCGAAGCCAGTCTGTGTGACCATGATCTGAACCTCCATCCAACTGCGCAACCTCTGGAGAACTTGACACTCGGCTGCAGGTTGCCGAAAACTCCGATGACGCCATGGTTCATCTCATTAAACTTTTAAATGGGAATCGGCAAGCGAATTCTGTCGACCACCAGTCATTTGGAAACGCTGTTCGTCATTGGACATTAGCGTATACGGATATACGGCCCTACCCCAATCACCGTGTTCATCCCTTCAGCAGTACAGTACGGAATTGTGGTCGGCGAATTGAATCATCAGATTGTATCACATATTCATTGGTCTGGACCAAGTATCGGAACAATAAAACAAGTGGTATTTTAATTAAGCAGCATTATATATCGTTTTAAGCGTTGACTGTATCGAACAGCTAGACATCCCCGCGACACCACCAAGCTTGTTGGAAACATTCCAGTTACCAGGGAAACCCGTTTAGAAGACCATACCCTTGGTCTGCTTACCCTTCTCCTCCTCCACCTTCTTGACATTAATGTTCCTCCAGATAATGATGGACAGAACACAAAGAGGCATGGTAGCAACACCAGTAATAGCCATCAGTCTCATAGTATGAGCATAAGCACCAACAATAGCTTCACGCTCAAGCGATCCATCAGCGTAAGACTGCTGAAAGGTGATATCACCAAAGATGATGGTAGCATTAGCCTTGGCAGCTTCAGGAAGGCGCTGAGCCAATTGAACAGGCATGACATTGTTCCATAATCCACCGGCAATGGCATAACCAATACCAGCACCGACACCACCGAAAAGGCCAGACAGAGCGCTGGTGACGGCGAGATACTGATGGGTGACGGGTGCCATTACAGCGACTTGGTCAACGGTGGAGAACACACCTGCACCGAAACCGACGAGGATCTGGGTAAAGGCCAAAAGACCAACGTTGGTGTCCTCAGATCGGAATGGGATGATCAGAGCGGTACCGAGAAGCATGATGGGAGCACCAGCCATGGCAGTCCACTTGACATTACCAGTCCTGGCAACAAACCATCCGACAAAAGGAGCAATGACGGAAGAAGTAAGGGAGTAAGCGTTGAGGACGTAGTTGGCGTTGGAGATGCTCAGTCTGTTGACGACCTGGAGGTAAGAACCAAAGTAAGCGTTCCAGCTGAAGGTAGATAGGAACATGATGGCGTTGAGCAAGCATGATCCAATGATGGTGGGCTCCTTGAGGTACTTGAAGGGCAGGAATTGGACAGGCGCAACCTTGGCTTCCCAGAAGTAGAAGAGGGGAATCAGGACAACTCCGAGAACCGGGAGGGCGATGATGTAAGGTGTCTTCCAGGACTTGGGAGCATAGGCGACCAAGCTGTATGGCAGAAGCAGACAAGAGATACAAGCGCAAAGAAGGAGAATTCCAACAATGTCGAACTCAACAAAGTAGTGCTTAACAGACTGGAGGAATGTGCGGTCCGATCGCTTACGGGTGATGACGCCCTGCTTGGTAGCTGAGCGGAACATGTAAACCATAGTCGCCATAGCAGGAATACTGCACGCAGCAATAATAATAGCGAAAGCACCAAACGCCCAGCGGAAATTGAGGTTCTCGTAGAAACCAGTAGCGATCTCAGGACTGGCAAATGTCGCGACGATACGAGGACTCATGTTGATACCGTAGATGAAAGCACGGTTGGTAAGGGTAGTCATATCAGCCAGCATGACGCCAATGACGTACATAACACCAATGTGACCGACCCAGTAAAGGATGTGAGCACCGATGTACATCTGGACAGTCGTGCAGGTAGCCTTCATGATCATACCGACAATGCAAACAGTCATCATGAATGCAAAACCCTCAACACGACCCCAGACATCAATGGCCTTGGCCAAGGGAAGAGGCGCACAGGCGCCAATGATGGAAGCGAGAACACTTCCAATGTTGAGCAGACCATGGGCACCGAAGCTGGAGGTGATGTACGGGTTCAGAGCGGAGTCGACGTAGTTCATGATCATATCGACAAAAGAGATCAGATAAAGCCTGAGTACCTAAGTTAGCCAAGCATTCTCCGCAGAGATAGGATAACAAAGCTTACATCAGAAACATGCTTATCAGGGTCTTCTTGGTCCACACAGAAGTAATAGCGCGCACGCGCTCAACACCTTCCTGAAACTCCCCATCAGACTCAAAGTCAGAGCCTTCAGATCGAACATGGGCTTCGGTGTTGGGGATGGCCGTGTTCTTTTCCTCGTCGGAGGAACGACCGTCCTGAGGTGATTGAACCATGATAGGGTTCATTGTGAGGTGCACAGTTCACTGTATGTTGGTTTGAAGGAGTGAGTGTGAGGAGGGGAGACAGGTAAGGAGAGGAACTGCCGATCTTTTTATCAATCAGCGAGGCGAAAAAAAATTAATCCACGCGTTAGTATAGACAAGGTCTTGGCGGGTCTTGGACCTAACCTTGCAGACGTTGCCGAGGGCCCTTGTCTAATCCTTCCGACTGTGCGAGTATCCGACCAGAAACAATAACAGACACACATAAGCGCATGTTTAATGCGTGTTTAATTCTTTCAATTGATGAAGGATGGGTGGCGATTGGGTGGTTGGGCGCGGAGATTGTTTCCAGAATCAGATTAGATCTTTTAGATATGATCCGCTGCCCACATGGTGCATGCCTAGCGGTCATTCTATCTAATCAATCGGTGGTTTTGATCCGCTGGGGGGCATCTTATCAGACCACTTCGATCCTCAGTGGCAATTAGACTCATTCTTAATGCAGCCCTGTGGTGGTCAAGAGGTTCTCATCTCACGACTTCGCTGTGAATGTCGCGAGAAAGTGATACTGTGCGATAACGGACAGACTGCCGATCAAAACCTTTACCGTCAAGCCCCTCTCCGGCAGAGCCTGCTAATTCTTCCCAGTCGATCCCATCCCGTCTTCCATCCAATCCCCTGCCAAATACCCCTGTCACTGAACCGGAGCAGCGGTACAATGTCAACTCCGTTTCTGGAGGACCCTGTCGATTTAGCTCTGCGCGATAATGGAGTTTATTCCCAAGCAACCGGACGACTCCAAAGCCAAGACATCTAGAATGAACCAAGTGGAGGTACATGACCAGAATGATTTTTTTTATCACCCGTTCTACTGGTAAAGTCAGTGGAGTTTTATTGACGAAAGAATGCTGGCTAGACTACAATGAGGTTCCGCCGCAGGTGCCAAGGTGCTAAAAAGATAAGATCGTTCAAAAGATCAATTGATGGACTGAGCGTAGGACACTCTGCGTCTTTTTTCGATGTCGGCTAACTTTACTTTTTGAGTTGGGCTTTTGATGTGGCGGATTAAATAGCCGATCAGTTCCGATATCAATCAGTCAAGACTTGGAGCCATGACGATTTGGGACTAATGTTGCCTTGTGGTTCTTTTAATGGCGTCTTTACGCGGTTAAGCTTGATTGATAATTCCGGGTATGGCCGGAGTCATGCATACGGAAGATGCCGTCTTATGGAGTCTGGTCAGATTATTGATTGACGGTTTGACTTGGCAAACAAACTATTGTTCTGGGCCTATGACCGTGAAGTGGGATGATGCCGTCGCAGGAGCTGCCCTGCATTAAGAATTATCTGATGACCGAAATCTACTTGTTTGCCATCAGAGTGAAGCCACGTGAAAACGCTGATCCAATATGATCTAGTGTGTTGGGTGGCAGGAAACCCGAACAGGCAGTCGATAGATCTTGCTAGACCGATCTACAGGGAGATTCTAACGTAAGATTCACATAAAAGAAAAAAAGAAACTTTTATTAATAACTTATCAAGGAGTAAAGATAAGTAGAAAAGTTTCTGAACAGAATGACGGTTGTTAATAGGAAAGCAAAGCGAAACATGTAGTTAGATACAGGGTAAGGCAAGGCTTATCTGATAAGCTCTTGATAAGCTATCCGATAAGATAGGGCTACTGATAAGACTGCCACAGCAAAGCCACTGTGGCAGTGCACTCAATCCAAAGGACCCTCTTGGAAACAAGTCGACCAACAGGAACGTGTCCGGCCTCTCCAGCGAAATACGCGACGCATCTCGGATCCTAACACCCATGTCACCATGTGCACAGGCTGAAAAAGCAATCAAAAATCGCCTCAGATCTCTCACCAGAAGGGAAAAAAAGAATAAACTCTGAATCACGTCAAGTTTCAATGCTTATATTGTGGAGAAAATCATTCCCTTTGTCGGGTATCGTATTTGCTGACACCAAGGAAGTTTCAGATCCCGCCTTCCATAAAACACAGCCAAGAGTATTCTGCTACAATTCACGGGTTACACATGGTACCTCAAAACACGTTTCCGACCTTTTGAACGAGTCACGACTGCATATGGCAGAAACGAGGCGCCGTGTAACAGAGATCAACGGCCTGAAACCATATTGGACTGTGATATGTGATTTACCTCGTCTGCTCTACCTGAAGTTACATTGATTGACTGCTGATCGTAATAGTTCACCTGCGCTATCAAAGGACCTTTGGAAAGTATGTGCACCTCCCATAACAGCCTCAGTATCATAATAAGTCCCGAATCTGTCAACATCGTCCAATTACGGCCTCAGGTGAACCTGATGGGGCCCAACGGTATATCCGGCAAGCTCAAACCCAATTCCCGATATAGCCAAGAAAAAAAGCAAATAAAGAGCTAGTCTTGCGAGAAAAGCTCTTTAAATGAAACACAACTCCTTGTCGGAGACTTCGGAAGTTTTCCCCCAGAATTCAGCTGCGAGCACAGACATCCTTCGCCCGCAAATGGCAGCGGCAGTTGACTGATTGGGTTAAGACAGGGGTTACTGTTACAGGATGTGACGCGCAATTTGGAGATCGGCTTCAAGTGTGAAGTCTAATTGATCTACAATGGGATGTTGGTGAAACTTTGGAGGTTGCCGATGTTACATTCGTCTGGGTTGTTCCTTGCATATCACGTCAATCAATCATACGTGAGGTTTTGGTATAATACATCTCTTATCCCGCCCATTGCTGTGCCTCTCTGTGTTTTTGTTTCCTCAGATTATTTCTTCAGATTAGTGACTTCCTTTCCGGCCATGGTCCTTACCTGAACAAACAAACACCCGGAACAATGGAACGAGTAGGACATATGCCCAGCGAATCGCGCTCCGCCGAAATCCAAGCGATCCTTTTCACATTCTCTATTCTTTCCGTTGTATCGGTCGCATTACGAAGTTATGTACGAGCAAGAATATTACGATCATTCAGTTACGACGATGCGTGCGCCGCGGTGGCGCTTGTTCTTGCTTTGGGAACTGCTATAGCTATCGCTTATGGTGGGTGGACTGCTGATGTCTGGGGTGTCAATTGCTAAAATGTTGGATAGAAAATAAGTATGGATTGGGTTATCACACGGATGAACAGCCCAAGAGTGCACGTGTGCCGTATACACAGGTTTGTCTCACTCTTCCTTAATATTGATACATAAGCTAACGATGTCAGGCCTTCTACGCATCGGTCGTTATCTACAACATTGCAATGTGCATCATAAAAATCGGCATCCTCCTCCAATACCGACGCGTCTTCGCCGTGCGAATGATACAGATTATCACATTCTACGGAACCATCCTAATGATCTGCTGGACAATCATCATCGCGTTCATCAACATCTTCATCTGTGTTCCCGTTTCCAAATTCTGGACCCCCGATCTACCCGGACGATGTCTCGACTCTTTGGCGATATGGTATATGATGGCTGGGTTTAACCTGGTTACTGATCTTGTGGTCTTTTGTATGCCGCTTCCGGTTATCAAGAGTCTCAATTTGCCTAGAAAACAAAAGATCATGCTCTTTGCGATCTTTAGTCTGGGTTTCTTGTAAGAAGATATGCTCTGTTTGTTGGGGATGTGGACTAATTGTGATAGTGCTTGCGTCGTCTCGATATACCGAATCCACACACTCAAAATGGCCGCGGAAACGAAAGATCCAAACTGGGATAACGTTGACGCAGCGATATGGTCATTTCTCGAAGTAACAATCGCTATCATCACAGCTTGTCTGCCGACTCTCAAGCCACTATTCTCCAAACTCATGCCCAAGATTTTCGCATCCTCATATAGTCGAAGCAACGCTCAAAGCTATGGTGAATCACCCAAGAGCTTACAACTAAGAAGTCGATCGACAAGAAAGACTGGAGGTCGGAACACACAGGTCACTGATGACACGACCACACTCAAGGGGGACGGAGCCCCGATAAGTACACACCGATCTGGGATCAGTGTGAGTATAAGGGCTGAGTGTGATGGGTCGGGCGATGAAGAGACTCTTGTTGGTGGTGAGGCAGGAGGTATTACTGCCAAGACTGTTATCACGCAAGAGAGGGAATCGTGGAATGATGGTGGCCCGAGTGGGAGTAGAACATCATTCTAGTTGTATTATACCTTTACTTAATTAATGACACATAAGAGAGCACTCAACATTTACCACATGATGGTGGTCAGTCCACTGAAACACAGTCAATCGTTACCAACAGTCCTTCCAATTCCTGCCCCAAAGCCGTTGATCGCACCGACACCAAATCCATAACAACCCCTGAAGTAGGTCCATTCCTCAAAGCCTTCAAAAGACAAAAAGCATGCATCTACGTTCGTATGCCTTTTAGACGAAGTCCGTGAGCGTGAAACAATTGTTGTTCCGGTACATTGAGAATGGCATCAGACACTCGAGGTACACAGTCTCTCGTGTCGAGAATCTTGTTCTTTCGAGGAATCATAGCGAAAGCTCATCAATCCCAGAGATTCAAATGATGGACTCGCCTCGTGCCAAACAGCGCAGCAGACGTTGTGTACTGAACCAATTGGGTGAGTGAAGGTGGATCCTGCAGGTCTCTTAGATGTTGGACTCAGATAAGATAAGAGCTCTTGATAAGATATAAAGATAAGATACCGCTATCTCGAATGACCTCGGCAAGGACAACATTGGAAGATAGGAATCATTGACTACAGCATCAGGGAAATCCGGGATGAGAAAGATATGTCTTAGAATCTCTCTTTGTTGAGCACCATTTCCCCAACAAATTTATCTCATTAATAGCCTGATCGGCAGTTCCCTTCTGTAAACCGCCCCCGAAGGCTCCCCTAAGTCCCCGAGGTCCCCGCAATTTGCCCCATTCTCCGTGTTCGGTAGTAAATCTGATGCCGAGTGATCTCCATCATCTTGATAAGTGCAATTTCTTCTACAAGATTAATCTTGTCTAGTATCTCCTGTTCAAATTCCCTCGAAGTATCTTCTACTCAGTTACTGATGAGAATTTGAGGAGCTGTGACATTTGACAATGCCTTTCCTATCATTCCCCTCACGCGACCTCGCGACTACTCTCCAGCGCTCCTCTTTCATCGAGGCCATCCAGAAACATGATACCTCCTCACTTGCAATTCTAGAGAACGATTCTGGCGCGAGCTTCACTTATGGGACTTTGCTGAAAAGTGTTGCTCATGCTAAGGATGAGTTATTGTGCAAGGCTGGTAGAACGGATATCTCTGGTGAGAGAATTGCATTTATGGTGGAGAGCGGATACGAATATGTCGGTATGTATACTTTAACATGAAGCAGCGACTTGAAACTCATGGGACAATAGTGACACTCTTGGCTATCCTTGCTTCCAATGCCATCGCCTTGCCACTGGCTCCAGCGTTTCCAGCTCCAGAGCTGCGCTACATCCTCGACAACAGCGAAGCGCTAGTCCTAATCTCATCAGCCAAATACGCCAGCAAAGCAGAGGAAGTCATCAGCAAAGACCTCGCCAGCACACCGATCTTCTACCAACTGGACGGAACAGGCTATTCGTCAGCAGGCGACAAGCAGATCGAGCTTGGAGAGCTTTCAGATTCTCAGCAGGGCGGAATGATGCTCTTTACTTCTGGAACAACCGCCCGACCAAAGGGTGTCGTACTCACACAAGCCAACCTCACAGCCCAAGCATCCAGTCTTCTAGAGGCGTGGAGGTATTCGCCTAGTGATCGACTGTTGCATGTTTTGCCTCTTCATCACATTCACGGCACGGTAAATGCTCTTCTTACGCCACTTCTCGCTGGAAGTAGTGTTGAGTTCATGTTTCCGTTCAATGTCGACAAGGTTTGGACGAGATTAGCGGCACCTTTTCAACAAATGGAGAAATCCCAGGTTCCCATTTCTTTCTTCACAGCGGTCCCGACAATTTGGGCTAGACTACTTAAGCATTACGAGTCACTATCCCCCGAAATGCAAAAAGCTGGAAAGGAAGCTATCTCACCACGAAACCTACGACTCAACTTTTCTGGATCAGCTGCCCTACCTAAGCCTATCCGGGATGGCTGGATCAACCTCTCCGATGGAAACATTCTTCTCGAGCGTTATGGAATGACAGAAGTTGGTATGGCCTTGTCATGCGGTCTTGCAGACATTGATCGCGTAGACGGTTCAGTTGGTTGGCCTCTTCCTTCAGTAGAAGCCCGTCTCATGGAAACCGATGACGAAACCGGTATTCAGACCGTGGTTCAGTCCGGTGAAGAAATCGACTCTGTCTCTGGAAAAGAACGCATTGGAGAAATTCAATTGAGAGGCCCTACAATCTTTACCGGCTACTGGCGAAACCCTGAAGCAACAGCTAAAGAGTTCACCGAGGATGGCTGGTTCAAAACAGGTGATATCGCCATCCGCCGCACCGTCCCAGGCTCAGGAAAAGGCGAATCCGGAACATGGGCCCAAGGACCAGCGTACTTCATCCAAGGCCGTCGTAGCGCAGATATCATTAAGACAGGCGGCGAAAAGGTCTCAGCATTGGAAGTGGAGCGCGAAATCTTGGCCCTTCCCCAAATCGACGAGTGCGCCGTCGTTGGACTGCCTTCTGAATCCTGGGGCCAAAAGGTAGCAGCAGTCGTTGTTTTGAATGGGGAGCAGATGACACTGCCGCAATTGAGGGCTGCACTGAAGCCTAGAATTACGGCTTATAAGATTCCTCAGGACTTAGTGATTGTAGAGAGTTTGCCGAGGAATGCGATGGGCAAGATTAATAAGAAGGAGTTGGTGGGTAGTGTGTTTGGGACGGTGGAGAAGATTAGAAGGAGGAGCATTGATATGGGAGCGAGACGTTAGATGGATATCAGATAGTTAGGAGAAATTTGGATTTAGCAATGATAGATTGAAGATTGAGGTCCACGAATAATATTTGTTTCATTATGCGCCAAGATGCCCGTTGCAACCGGCACCACTCCCCGCAAGGATCCTGGTCTGTCCGGAAGGCGGACCGTTGACAGTTGTAGCAACAATTACACGTTCCCCCAGGTAAAAAATGCGAACCTATTCGTACTTGGAAGCAAGATGTTACATCGCTTGGGACAATCTAAGATGTTGTTGTCGCTCAATTGACGACAATTACAGACAGGTCTAGTCTCGAACCAGGGCCATCAATACGATCATACCCCACACTAACATCGGAATTGTGACCCATTTGGGATTCCTATATGCATGTTGGTTCCTTCAAACGGACGAACACTTATTGTTGGCTCGCTAAACAAGGATGTTTCATGATGTGACTATATCAATGCAACAATCTGCTGTTCAATGTGAACCGTGTTCTTTTTATCTCTCATACACGTGTTCTACTCATCAATCTGACTGTTACGAGCAACAATATGGCTACTGTAGACGCTGATCCTGTTTTGCACCCTGACGAGGAGGTAAGAAATCTTCAGGATAGTGAGGGCAATTACTTACCAGTGTAGGTTATTGATGATAATGACTCCTCATGTGGAAGCGTATGTTCAAAGGAGGGCAATGAGATGGTGATGTGCTGATGTTGACAGGATGTTGCTTCGTCGACGCAAAGTATCTCGAGTTCAATCTTGAGCTATCGACATGAGAACGGAAGAACGTACCATCGATACAAGGAAGGAAGTATGCATCCCCCACCACCATGCTTGGTTCTAGTGATGCTAAAGCTTACTTGCAGAATATCACCTTCCGAATGATGCCATTGAGAACGAGCGACTTGGTATGAGGATAATGTCGCGTCACATGCCCTTCACTGACCCAGACTAGATCTCCAGCATCACCTCTTTCTGTTGACCCTTGACCACAAGCTCGGCCTAGCACCACCGAACAAGCCCGACTCGAAGGTCAAGCGTGTTCTGGATCTTGGGACTGGAACGGGAATTTGGGCTATTGACTTTGCTGATGAGCATCCCGAGGCCGAGGTAAGACCTGCCAGCTGTTTGTGTGGAAGCCTTTACTGATATCCCAGGTCATTGGCATTGACCTGTCCCCGATCCAACCGGACTTGTAAGTATAGACTGGCCCCGATCTGAATGACTTACCAATACCTCACAGCGTCCCACCAAACGTCCGCTTCATCATCGATGATATTGACGAAGAATGGAACTACGCCGAATCATTCGATTATATCCACAGTCGAATGATGGCCTTTAGCATCAAAGACTGGGAGCAATACATCCGCAAGATCTTCAAGTAATCCAGAAACCCTCAAGCCTCCCGACCTCGTCTAACATAATTAGGGCTCTTTCACCCGGCGGCTTCATCGAGATCCAAGAAATAAACGGCGCCATCCTATCCGATGACGGGACTCTCAATGATTCCCACGCCCTTACGAAATGGTTCAAGCTCCTCAGCGCTGCCTTTATAAAACTAGGCAGCACAGCCATCGAGTTCGACCGCATCAAGGCCATAATGGAAGAAAGCGGATTCGTTGATGTTGTGGACACGAGATTCAAGTGGCCGACGAATGCTTGGCCTAAAGATAAGAAGTATAAGGAACTGGGGCACTGGAATAACGCGAATTCTATGGGGGCTATTGAGAGTTTGACTCTAGCTCCGTTTACGAAGGCGCATGGCTGGAACAGGGAGGAGGTGGAGATGTTTCTTGTTGATGTGAGGAAGGATTTGAATAGTCCCCAGATTCATGCGTATAATCCTATGTAAGTGCTGCGACGATTGTTGGTGGATTTGCTAACTGTTTTAGCTGCTCTATCTATGGGAGGAAACCTGAGACAAATTGAGTGAAAGATATGAGTTGGAGATGTGTAGGTGAAGAAAAAGAGAAAAGAAGGAAATAAGTCTACTGTAAATCTCGGTGGCCATTGTTGTGGTTGTTGTGTATGGAAGGCTTATGCCTTATCCCAAGTGTAAATATCTTCAGAAACTTGCCAGATGCCATGAGAGTCAAACGGGAAACCGACCGAGTGGGAACAATTTGTTCGTTTGTCTGTACGACTTTGAGGTTCTGCCTTTCCTTCTGTAACTCGTTGAGGATAGAGGAAGAGTAATTGAGCGAGGCTCTCACTCTTTAGATAAAGTGAGGATCCAGTCCTTAGTCTAGCATGCCCATTGGTTCACAAACCACTAGTCCTGGATATAAAGGGCCTCCTATTTTGTCGCCGATATGGTTACCTTGGGAGATTGGGCAGCAGATTTGAAGTCAGCGCTTACGCCAAGGGAACTTTCGTAGGATTTTCGTTCTGAATGGCCATGTAGCATTTTGGATGGTTGCCTAGTCGGATAATGACTTTTCCACTTCCGAGGTGCAGCATACAATCTGCCTTGCTCAAATCGGCGGTTGGACTAATTATTTTCTTATCCTCCAAGCCAACACAGGATACCAACTTTACATTACTGTAACCTCTATCACTCTATTGAAGCAACGTCAATACTACCAATGGCGACTCCAATCACCCCACGAAAAGACAAAGATTCTCCTCTTTATGTCATAGATAGTCCGAAAACATTCGATTATTTCTCAAAGCTTCCCCCAGAGCTCCGACTTGAGATCTGGCAGTATACCTACCCAGACTTTCAGATCCATTATATCATCCCTGGCCCCGATGAGAGACACCCTCGTGGCAGACCAGAAGGATGTCAAGTTATCGATTTCCCAAACATCGCATCACCACCTCTACCAGTCGCCTTGCTTGTCAATCGCGACTCTCGAAGTTTGGCACTTGGGCAATTGAAGTCTTTTCCACGATTTCCTCCGGAAGCCTTTGCGCCCGAGAAAATGCCTCACGGATACTTTAACCCCAGTACCGACTATTTGCACATCCCAAACAAAATGCGCGATAAGAATTGGAACTTTGCAAACGCACCATTCCCTCAGCTGATATTCTGCGTCACTCCACAAGACAGTCTCTGCCCATTTCCTACGCCTGGGCGCTTGTATCCCGAAGCGAAGGAGCAAGCAACGGAAATAATCAAGCTGTCTCAACAACGATTATCCCTGGGCTTGTGGACGCCCCCCGCGCCGACAATAACGCTCGTCAATGTCAGTAGAATCGGCATACCGGGGCGACGCTGCTATCACATATGGCCTGCCGGCGAGCCGCCGATGATCAAGCGATATGACGTTATCGAGGGGTTTAATAGTGAGGGAAGACGACGATCGAAAGGACAAGCTTTGAAGTGGGCAAAAGAATTGCGTGAAGCTGTAATGGATGAGCTTGGTGAAGAAGAGGATAACGATAGGTATATTCCCCGGGTTCATATTGGACGGATGCGTTTGTTGTGCAAGTGTCCATATTATACGCCGGAATGGATGATTGGAGACAATGGAGGCTGGGGACCGATTTGATATAGAGGTTGCCCACTCTCACCTGTTCTGGCATCAGGTTCATGACCTGTGATTGTTACTATGCTTTTTGTCGGTATACTCTGAAGGATCTACTCCTCGGAAAGAAACTTCAGAGAAGGTGAAGACTAGCATTAAGCTTATAACGTTCACCTGAACACTTGAATAAGATCAAAAAAAAGGGAGGGGGGTAAGAAAAAAGAAAAAGACTTTCAAGGCCCAAACCGGATTTCGGCCTCCTGATGAAGTATCAGGTGCGTTGCCTGGAAAACTCGAGCGACTTGAAATATAGATACTTCACATCGTATTGACTTACTGATATTGAGAAAACGTCTCTTCCTTTAGCTTGGGAGCCTTGATCTGTCTCCCAAGACATATTCCATAAGGCTCATAGAGACCAAGATCTGGAGTATTTTGAACAATGTTCTGCAGCAACAAAGGAAAACCAGTTTTGCTTTGCAGTAGCCTTCGCTCTTGATTTGGACTGTACGACTTGAAAGCTGACCTTCAAAAGAAAACCCTCAAACAAAACGTTCGCTCTTGACCTTTGAACAAAGCTTGCCACGTTAAAAATGACAAACCTGTTCTTTGATAGCAACAGGACAAAGCAACGCTTGCCAAAACAAATCGCAACCGATATGTTCAAAACGTCTATAATAATAAGCAATTTCTACACACGCCTCTTCCAACCTTACCCGTCTCCATCTGCAACCCAACCCCATCATGAAGGAAACAAAGTCAAAAGAAGCCGCCTCAGGCGACGTCTGGACGGAAGCCGAAAAAGCAGAGCTATCCCAGTACTACACATACTGTCTCGCTCAGCACAACCAATGTGTCAAGAGTCTAGAGGTCCTTCACCAGCAAGAGCAAGAAATGAAGCTTCTCCTTCCCCAAAGGGAGGGTGACAAGAAATTCATGGAGCAGTACGATGAACTCATGCCCAAAGCCAATAAAGAGGTGGCTTTGATGGAAGAGTACTTTGATCTTCTGAGCTTCATTGAGGGAGAGATGGATGCTTGTGGATTGACTGACTTTTGAGTTAAGGTGAAAGATACAGAGAGTGCATGGAAGAAAACATAAACCAGTAGAAAGAAGCTTATACTAAACGTAGGGAGTAGACCAAAGTCTGCAGTAACCGAAGGAGAGGTGTACACCAGAGTCTATATCCTGAGCTCATTAGAAAGTTTCGATCATGCACGTAGAGTAGTTATTTAAAAAGTACAGATTCCCATCTTTTGCAATCTTCTTATCTTTCATTTACATCCACAATAAATATTGCAAAACTCTGGAAAAGTTACAGGCTTTCACACAAGGTACACCACCAGCTTCTACCGATATCATTTAGGTACCATGGATACTCACCACTCAACAGAAAAGATGACCAACAAACGATTTTTTATGCTGCCAACGGCATCATCTGATGGCCAACCATACCTGCCAACAGAAAGAACCAGCGATAACCAGCGCTCCCTGACGCCAATACCGTTGCTTCAAGACACAGACTATCTGCGCAACTCGCGGCCATTCCCTCCAATGGCACCACCACCACCACCACCTCCTCCTCCT